>CM021110.1:174145770-174453016 GCA_007115665.2 Sequoiadendron giganteum
TATGCACTTGAGTTGTTCAATCTGAGTTGTGAAAATAGGATCATGAAGAATCATTCTTGAAATAAATCTGTGTCTTAAATTTCCATTTAGGTGCATCACCACACTTAAATTTTTACAGCTTAGGTTTTAGACTTAGTCTTTTTATCCTTTTCCCAACAATTTACCCAATTATCAATCATAAAAATTCATAGGAACCAACCTAGAATTTGGAGGTCTAATTCCTTATAGGATACCCACAACCTAGAATTAGTTACAATGTTTCAACAGATTGCTGAATTTCAATATTCAAGCATACTGGTGCAATCTGTTTGACAACACTTCCTTTAGTGGAAGTTATTGTAATAGCCTCAAGTGGCAAATTAGAGGGTTATGTGCCCCAAAACTATGTATCTGAGTATAGATCAGATGGTTATTTCCCTTTCGATGATGTATATGAGCAAAAATTTGAGGGATATACCCCACAAAGTCATGTATCAGAGAATGAATCCAAGGGATGCTCTCCCTTAGAGTATTTGAATATTCATTCTATGTAAACGCAAGGAAATTGAAATCCTTTTTTATTATAATAAAAAACATGTGTATGAGCTCTTTTATGGATTTTTTTATGTGAATGATAGATCTTTTGGAATGTTGTTAAAATTGAATTTTTTTTGTAGATCTAATTAAAATGAAACCTCCAGGTATAACTACTCTTGGGAAAAATGGTTAGGACAAGAACTAACATTGGGGGAAGTCAAGAAGTAGGTCAAGGTGCCGAGAATGTTGCAACTAAGTTGGATTGCATTCTAGCTATCATGGATGAAACAAGAGAAAGAATAAGAAACCTCGAACAAGAATTTAGGCAAAAGGAAAGAGAGGAACAAGAAGTCCCAAATAATGAAGAAGAAAGGGATAATTCTCATGATCACACTCAACCTAGTGAACATGAGAATGATAAGTCACAATCTCAAACTGAGGGAACCAAAAGGAAGCGTTTGGAAAGTGAGTTATCTTGTGACATGAGAAAGATCACACCACAAAAATTTGAAGGTAGTAATACTGGAGATGTGGTGGAAGCATGGCTTATGAAGATGGAGAAGTATTTCAAAATTAGAAATTACCCTAAGATCACTAAATCCATTTGGGGAGCATTTCAGTTGGTTGGCAAAGCATCCAACTCATGGATGAATAAGAAGATGGAGCTTGGGATTAGTTACTTAAGTTGTTGGGAATAGGATGCCATTTAATTGCATTCTAAACATATTTCATGTATCTCTTAAGTCCTTGGAATGTGTTGCACAACACTAGGATTAGGAAGAGATTAATTTGGAATGAAATAAACATTTAATTTGATATTTGTAGTTATTCCTATATAATATGAGCATGTGGGACACCTTGGGAGAGCTCCTACAAAATAGGAGCACATGGGTGCCTACATGGGAGGTGGTATCCACCTTGGTTCAATTAACTAGTTGGTGAATTGAGTACACTTCAGAAATGCATCCTAGGTTCCTACAAAATAGGAAATTTTGATTTATGAATGTTGAGTTCCTATAAAATAGGGATTGATGTTTACCCAATTCAGTTTAGTTATGTGTTTCAATTATCTTTAGTTGTATGTTAGTTAACTACAATGACTTGAGTTGCATGGACATATAACAGGTGGATACATTCAATTAACACATGGAGGATCATTCATGCATATTGTTTTGCATGAATCAGTGATAGATGTGTTTCAGTTAACAAAGATTAACTTGAGCCCACCTTGGGCACCCAAGTTGGCATGTTTTAGTTACAACTATTGCTTTGAAAATATATTTTCAATGATCAGTTAAGTGGGACCCATTTTGGGTGCCTACTTTGAGGATGAGCTTGAATGAGATATTTTTGACAACTATGAGATTAACACTTCAGTGTTGGGCACAAAATTTGAGGGAGACTCTTGTTTGACTTGTGCATGCATATGCAAATTCAACTTGGAAACCCTAGGCGTGGATTTTCTCAAGAGGCTTTGTGATTATATATTTGATAACTCTTATGAGTTTATAAGCAAGAATATTGTCTATTATTGCAGCAATTGTATGAGAGAGTTTTGTGAAAAAATATTGCAGGTTGTGAAGAAGATTTGTTGAAGAGAAAAGGAAGCATATCAAGGAGAATTGAATAAGTGTTATTGTAATCTTATCAAAGGTTAAATAATACAAGCAAGACCAATTCTGGTGGAGTTTTTTCCCGAAAGGGTTTCTCCACTTAATACCGTGTCCTTTCTATTATGTCAGTATATTTCTTCTACAATCTTTTGTCTACTTTATACAACATTAAAATTGATCTAATTCAAGATTAATCATACATAAGAGATTGTGACAAAAAATGCTAAAATTGAATCTATAGTTACATAGGATTTACAAATTTTAAGCTACATTTTTACTAAATTTTTACCTTCATTTTCAGCATAGGTCTCGCTTGGAGCGAATTTGTGGAGATTTTTCGAAATTGATAGTTGCCTCAACTTTTCTATGACCAAAAGCTCACTGACTTCTAGAACCCAAGGCAAGGTGACTGCTTAGTGAACGAGTATTGGGAGAAGTTCACTCGATTCCTGAAGTACGTACCTATGTACCAAAATAATGAGTGATGTAAAAGAAAGAAACTAAGCAAGAACAAAGGCTTAAGTCTATCTTGAACTAAAATGAGAAAAATAGAAGGAAGTTCAATTGGTCGCAAACCAATCAAGCTCCAAAGAAGCCTAGTGAAGGGAAATTTTTTCAAAAGAAAGGGGACAAGGGACCCCAAAATAATTGGAATAAACCAAGGAGAGATCATAAGGGAAACAACAAAAATTTCAACAACTTCAATAGAAATGTTGGTGGAAATGAAAGTAATTCTGGAAGACCCACGGAAAGGAGGGGACCAATGAAAGGATGTTATACATGTGTTGGCGATCACTATGCGAGTCATTTTCCAAGAAAACCATCAGGGTTACAACCACATGGTAGCTCTCTTCCACCTCAAAGAGTTGCATTTCAACAAAGGATTCATGTTGTAGTGGATAATCGACAAGTGAAGTACTATATTATTCCAATAGAAGTTTGAGGTACTTTGTTTGGAATTCCCATTTCAATTTTAATAGATACTAGTGCCACAAAAAACATTATTTCTCCTAGAATAGCTAGTCAAATGTCTAGAAATTTTGGCTACATGGGAAAGTCTTGGGTTGTTGTGATGCAAACTAGACAAGAGATTAAGTGAGTCAATGTTTATTCAAAGCAAGGGTTGAACTTTTGAGTTTCTCTACAAAAGTGAATTTGTACGTAGCTCCCTTAGGTTCTTATGATGTCATCTTAGGGATGAATTGACTATGGAAACATAAGGCCAAAGTATATTGTCATGCAAAAATATTTGTATGCTTAAATGATCTAGGTAATTGGGTGTCATTGCAAGGAATGCTTAGAGAGGCTAAGATACAGTAGATATCTACTATACAAATGCATAGAGCAAAGAAGAAAGGTTGTCAACTCTTTGTAGTAAAAATGGAGAAAATTGAGGACTGCAAGGAGTTCATTTCTCAAGATAATGTAGTATATTATGGACCTTAGGACTCCCAAGATGTCAAAGAAGGTGAGGTGTTAGAATCAATAAAAATAAACATGGAGAAATATCCTATCCTACAAAAATTTGTGGTTGTATTTCTAGATGAATTACTTCCCAAGAGAATATTTGATTTCTCCATTGACATAGTTCTAGGGTCAGAACCTATATCGAAAGTACCATATAGGATGACCACAACTAAATTAATGGAGTTAAAGGCACAATTAGAAGAATTATTGTGCAAGGGATTGATAAGACCTAGTGTTTCACCCTAGGGAGTGTCAGTGATCTTTGTGAAGAAGAAAGATGGTACACTACACTTATGTATTAACTATCGATTGATTAAGAAAGCAATAATAAAGAATAAGTAGTCGTTGCCAGGAATTTATGATCTCTTTGATCATATGTGAGAAGTGACAATTTTTTGAAGGTTGATCTATGTTTAGGTTATCACCAACTAAGAATCAAGGATGAAGACATTTCCAAGATAGCTTTCAGGATTAAATATGGTAATTACGAGTTCACAATCCTACCATTTGGGCTAATGAGTGTGCCGACAACATTCATGAACCCAATGAACAATGTATTTAGGGATTGTTTGGATAATTTTGTGTTGGTGTTCTTGGATGAGATTTTAATCTACTCTAAGAATGAAGAGGGACAAATCAAGCATCTAGAGATTGTTCTCCAATGATTGAGAGATCATAAGCTATACAATTTTTTTCGAAGTGTACCTTCTTCCAAAAGGAAGTACAATATTTGGGTCACATAATTTCAGTTGATGGGGTTGTAGTTGATCCAAAAAAGATAAAAGTAGTTCTAGAGTGGTCGGTGCCTAAGAATGTGTTGGAAGTCAGAAGTTTTATGGGTTTGGTTGGGTATTACCGAAAGTTTGTTGCAAACTTTTTAAGAATGGCTTTTCCCACCATGTCATTTCAAATGAAGGGGAATAAGTTTGAGTGGTCTAAGAAATTTCAAGAAGCATTTGACCAACTCAAAGAAAGGTTTACCACATCATCGATACTAAAGGTACCAAATCTAGATGGCAACTTTGTAGTTATTATGAGTTCTTCAAGAGAAGGTTTAGGTGGAGTATTGATGAAAGAAGGGTGAGTCATAGCTTATGAGTCAAGGAAGTTGAAGCCTTATGAAAAAAATTATGCTTTGCATGATTTGGATTTAGAAATAGTTTTCCATACATTATAGATGTAGAGACATTATTTGTTGGGGAAACCATTTGAACTAAAGACTGATCATCATGGTCTAAAGTATTTGTATACTCAACCTAATATGAATGCACGCCAAAGGAGATGGTTGGAATTAATATTTGATTATGATTTCAACATCAGTTATATCAAGGGAAAGGAGAATTAGGTTGTCTATGCCCTAAGTCATAGGAGGCATATCTCCTCAATGATATCAATCCAAACTGAATTCAAAGGTCAACTATTGCAGGAATCTAAGGGTGATGAGTTTTATGAACAAGTCAAGCAAGCACTCTTAGACAATATGCAAGATTGAAGGTATAAAGGATATCACTTTGAACCTAATGGTTTATTAAGATTTAAGGGAAGGATTTATGTACATAAAAATGGGGAATTAAGGAGCATGAAATGGAAATAAGCTCACAAAAAATCATATTCAGGACATCCTAGTATAACTAAGATGTTGGATGATGTAAATCCATTATATTTTTGAAAGGGAATGAAAGGGGATGCAATGAGATTTGTATAAATTTTCTTAGAATGTCAAAGAGTGAAGACAGAGCACCATCATCCTACAGGTCTTTTGTATCCACATGAAGTTCCAGAAAGCAAGTGGCAAGTTATTAACATGGATTTTGTGCAAGGTCTTCCAATGTCAAGGAATAAGCACAATGCCATTATGTTAGTGGTTGAAAAGCTTACAAAGGTAGCTCACTTCATACCAGGGAATTTGACTGATGAAGTTCCTATAATAGCATGGAATTTTTTTTAAGAGATATTTAGATTGCAAGGTATTCCTGGAAAATATCATTTCTGATAGGGATGCTCATGTGAAATCTAGATTTTGGAAAACCTTGTTTTCTTCACTTGGGACTCAACTTAACATACGTTTTGCATATCATCTAGAAATAGATGGAAAAAATGAAAGGGTGAACCAAGTATCAGAAGACCTACTAAGGATGTATTGTATGGATCAACAATACAAATGGGAGGATTATCTACCTTTGGTTGAGTTTACATATAACAAATCCTATCATTTTGCAAACAATATGGCTCTGTTTGAAGCATTATATGGCAAGAAGTATCGATTATTAGGGTTTTCCATGTAAAATTTGGTGTTCTATTGTTTATGGTTGTTGATATTTCATTTTTTTACATTCATGTTGATACTTAATAAGGGTTTGAATAATATTGAGAGTTTGAAGGTTTTAATGCACAACTAATTCACCCTCCCTCTCAGTTGTATTGTGTGTCTAAGAATTGGAATTAGAGTAGAGGTTCCTTGGAAGAATCTTAACCACTTGAGGTAGATCCAGATGGCGCACAAAAATGGTGCCAAAGTACTTATGTTTGATGGAAAAAATTATGCCTTCAAGAAATCTAGGATGGAAGCCTTTCTTATCTCATTAGGGTTTGGTATATGGAATTCAGTTGAAGATGGATATATTATGCCTACTACTCTGAAAAGTGAATATGATATCAAAGATAATAAGAATAATGGTAAAGTGAGGAATGCTATCTTGGGTGGGCTTTTTGATTAAGAACATGTGAAAGTGATAAGCTACAAAATTGCTAAAGAGGTTTGGGTGAAGTTGAAAATCATTTGTGAAGGAGGTGCTATGGTCAAGAAAGTGAAGATGTAGAATTTCAAAGAAAAAATTGAAACCCTGAGGATGTCAGGAGATGAAGATACTACAAACTACATGCTCAGGGTGGATGAATTTGTCAATGCCATCAATGGTCTTGGTGGAAAACTAGAGGAAAGTCAAATTGTGAAAAAGGTATTGAGAACTTTTCCTAAATCGTATAGTGCTAAAGTTTTTTCTATTGAGGAAGCTTAGAATTTGGATCAATATTCTAAAGATCAAATTTTTGGTGCATCAAATACTTTTGAATTAAGAGAGTTTGACCAAGATGCTTCAAGGAAATAAATTTATTTTAAAAGAAAGAGAGGAATGATGAATCTGATCCAGATGATCTTGATGAAGTGGAAGCAAATTTTGTAAGAAGATTAAAAAAGGGTACTGGAAAATACAAAGGTAAGCTTCAAGTGTTTCAATTGTGGTAAGATAGGTCATTATGCTTCAAAATGCATAGGCAAAGTTTCAAATGAAAAACATAAAGATCATAAAGGAAAATATTTCAAGAAGACTTATTGTGTTAAAGAAGACAATGGAACATTTGATGATGAGGAATCAGAATATCCTGATGATGGAAGTGATGAATTCTTGTTCATGGTTTTGCATGTTGGAACTAATTCTACTAACCCTGAAAGATATGTGAAGGAAATTTCTCTGGAAACTGGTCATAGAATTGAAGGAACTATGTTGACTACCTTTTATGCAAGAGAGGAGAGCAACTGCTAGATAATTGATAGCAGATGCTCAAATCACATGAAAGGTGATAAGAGTAAGTTTGTTAAAATTGAGAAATATGATAGTGGTTTTGTTAAGTTTGGTGATGACACATATGCTAAGATATGTGGAAAAGGTTCAATTAGTTTTGATGGTAGGCATAAGACAAATGATATTCTTTATGTCAATGGTCTCTGGCATAATCTTCTCAATGTAGGAAAAATGTTTAGTAGAGGATACAATCTAGTGTTTTAGGATGATGGATATGAAATCAAAAAAGAAAGCTCTAAAATTGTGGTTGCTGCAAGAATAAGGACATAAGGGAATGTTTATCAACTCAAAGGTGTTGGTGGTAAGTGTTTTGTGTCACAAATCAATGAAAGTTGGTTGTGGAATAGAAGAATATATCATATAAATTTTTATATCCTAGTGAAGATCAACTCTACTCATGATGTGAGAGACATGCCAAGAATTACAAATCCTATCAATGCAATTTACAAAGAAGAGGTTCAAAACTAAAGAATACTCTATTGCAGGGTCTTTGGAGTTGGTGCATATAGACCTATTTGGACCTACCAAAAAAAGAAGCTCTCAAGGTGACATGTATTCTATCTTGTTAATAGATGATTACTCTAGAATGACTTGGGTGACCTTTCTCAAAGAAAAATTAGAAGCTCTAGATAAGTTTAAAGAATTTAAATATATGGTTGAGAATGAAATGGATTTGAAAATCAAGTGTTTAAGGTCTGAAAGAGGTGGTGAGTTCACATTCAATGATTTTAATATTTTTTGTGAAGATCATAAGATAAAAATACATTTATAAGCTCCTAAGACTCCACATCAGAATGGGGTTGTGAAAAGGAAGAATATGACAGTTCAGGAAGTAACAATAACCATGCTAAAGGAATTAAATCTACCAGATGTCTATTGGAGAGAAGAAATTCATATCATATTTTACATTCTTAACAAAGGAAAAGGAAGAGTGAACAGTCCAAAGACCCCCTATGAGCTATGGTATGGAAAAAATCCTACTATAAAATATTTTAGAGTGTTTGGAAGTAAATTTGATAACAAGAGAGATGAAGAGAACTTAGGAAAGTTTGATACAAGATCAGATGAAGGAGTCTTCCTTGGATATTCTACAAATAGAAAGGCATATAGGTTCTACAACAAAAGGCTAAAGAATATAGTTGAAAGTGCAAGTGTCAAAGTAGATGAAGAATCACATGAAATCTTGATGTTGATAGAAGGATATGAATCTGATGAACCCCCTTTCAGAGAAGAAGAGAAAGAAAAAGAGATGCCAATTGAAGAGGAAAAAGCTCCAGAAAAGAATCTTGAGAATTTTAAGTACGTGTAGAAAAATCATTCCGAGGATCAAATAAACTGAGACAAAAGAAAAGGTGTGTTGACAAGAAGAAAAGCTGATATGACAGAGGAACATGTGAAATTTTGTTTACTTTCTGAAATAGAACCTAAAATAGTCACTGAAGCATGCAGGGATGAGAACTGGATCATAGATATGGAAGAAGAACTGAGATAAATTGAGAAGAATCAAATGTGGGATTTGGTCCTAAGACTAACAAAAAAGAACTGGATAGGAACTAAATGGGTTTTCAGGAACAAGTTGAATGAGAATAGATAAGTTATCAGAAATAAGACTAGGCTTGTGTGTAAAGGCTACCCACAAGTGGAAGGAATAGATTTTGAAGAGAATTTTTCTCTTGTTGAAAGAATGGAGGCTATTAGGATGTTTTTGGCTTTTGTAACACATAAAGACTTCAAAGTATATCAGATGGATGTAAAGTTTGTATTCTTAAATGGTGAGTTAGAAGAAGAGGTATAGATTAATAACTATAATTTTTTTAGTTATTAGAAGATCCTGATATAGTTTGTAGTTTGAAAAAGGTAATGTATGGACTCCAACAAGCTCCTAGAGTTTGGTATACAAGATTGGATAGGTAATTATTGCAATAGGGATTCAAAAAGGGTACTACAAATAGAAATATTTATTTCAAAGTTGAGGATCCAATCTCGATTGTAGTTGTGTATGTTGATGACATAATCTTTGGAGGAAATGAGGAAATATGTAAAAGGTTTGCAAAGGAGATGCAAAATGAGTTTGAAATGTCAATGTTTGGAGATATGAATTTCTTCCTTGGGTTGTAAATTAGTCAATAAAAAAAAGGTTATATTCATTACACAATCAAAATATGTTAAGGAAATGTTAAAGAATTTTAGAATGGACTCTAAACTAGTATGTACTCCCATGGTTATTGGTTGTAAATTGAAGAAAAATGATGAATCTCCTAAGACAAATTAGACCAAGTATAGATCCACGATTGGTGGATTACTATACCTAATTGCAATTAGACCTGATATTATGCATATAGTATGTCTTATGCCAAGATTTCAAGAAAATCCTAGAGAATCACATGTGGCAACAGTCAAAAGGATATTCAGATATTTGAAGAGCACTTCAAACTATGGTCTATGGTATCCTAAGGGTACTAACTTCTCTTTGAGTGCTTATACAGATGTAGATTGGGTAGGTTGTGTGGATGAAAAATGAAGTACACATGGAGGTGCTTTCTCCCTTGGAAATAGACTATTTTATTGGCTAAGAAGCAAGATTCAGTGTCATTATCTACTATAGAGGTAGAATATATAGCTGCAACATCTTGTCGCACACATGTTTTGTGGATGAAGTGAACATTGAAAGATATCAGAGTATCATATGATGAACCTATCTCTATCTTGTGTGATAATACAAGTGCTATCAAAATTTTAAAAAACATCGTAATGCATTCAAGAATAAAACATATCTCTATCCAATATAAATTTTAAGAGAGTTATGTTGAGAATGAAGTAAAGTTGGAGTATGTGCCTACAAAGGATCAAATAGCATAAAATTTCACAAAGGCTTTTCCAAAAGATATATTTGAGTATCTCAAAAATAAGATAGGGTTTATTGCCCCTCATTATCTCAACTAGATGCCTAACTTGGTGCATTTGTCCAAGGGAGAAAATCGAGAAGTATTCCTTGTCCTGGATTGATGAAGGCTACCCATCTAGGGGAGTAGGTAGTGACATCTTTGGTTGGTGTAGTCAAGGGGAGCATATGTTGTGCCTAAAATTGGGAGAGAGAGAGAGAGAGAGAGAGAGAGAGAGAGAGAGAGAGAGAGAGAGAGAGAGAGAGAGAGAGAGAAGTGAAGTATGCAGGTGCTTCCCTTTGCCATTGATGTCAAAGGGGGAGAGAAGAAACATAAAAAACATAAGGGGGAGAGAGAGAAAGAAGTCTGAAATTTAAGAAATTTCCAAGGGGGAGAGTTACTTGAGTGATGGTGATAAATAGTTGGTTTTGTTGTTGATGGTATTTCAACAAGTTTTGCCATCAATGACAAAGGGGGAGATTATAACACTATGTTTTCATTGATTTCAACCTCTAGTGTGGTCATGATAAGAAGGTGTTTGTGGTGTTGAGTAGGTGTTGTAGATGCAACAGGGTCACTTGGTTTCCAAGTGCTTTTGAGAACATTTGTATAAAGAGTGTACAAGGTGTCAAGGATGTATTCTATATTGTACTCCACATTTCTTCATGATTTAAGATGTGGCTATACGGTTTGGATGTGATGATCAATAGTCTTTGAAGGTGGTATATCTAGAGTTTCAAGTTTTGGATTATGCAACAATATAAGATGTGTTTGACAGTGTGTTGGAGTGTCTCTGGCTTGTGAAGATGGTTGTTTGGGAGAAATGGAATTTATCCACATTTCTCCATGTTGAAGTTTCTTGTCTTACAAATTTGGGATGTGCTAATGATGCTTGTATCTATCTTCCCTTGGATGGGGTGTTCAACTATTTTGCAAGCTTGGTCCATGTGTCGTGTCTCAGTGGTAGTTTGATTGGTTGCATAGGAATGATAGTATCCTCAATTGCATGTGTTTGTGCTAGTGTGTTTGAATATTTATTTGGTGTTGGAATATTCTAGGATGTTGTGTGATGTTGCTATGTAGTCTATAGGATGTTTCTAGACCTAGTGAAGTGCGAATTTGGTTGCTTGGTAGTGTTAATACCAATTTGGCCAACCTGGCATGTTAGCGCCATTTGTGGATGTTCTTCATGGTTTTTGGAAGCCTACTATAGTTTTGGGTCTTGGTTAACCCTTGGTTTGGTCTAACTTTACTTATTTCCATCTTGGAAGTGTTTTGTGCCGACCTATTTTGTGGTTGCATGTTTCATGTGCATACGTTTCATTGAAGCTGGCTTGGAGAAGGTTATTTGTGGTTGCATAAGGTATTTATGCAAGGTAAATTGTTGGAGAAGTGTGTGGCATGATATGTGGTGAAAAATTATGTAGGTGTGATCAAGTTTTGTAATTTAAGTGTGAGCATGAAAGAATAAGACTACTGAAAGTAGTGAGTGAAAGGTGCCTACATTTCAGTGTGCCTAAAGTTGTTGAGGTAGTGAGCCAAAGATTGTAGATGGTTGTGGTGGTTTCTCCTATTTCTTTGAGGTAGTGAACCTCCTTGTAATAATTTCTTTATAATCTCTTTCTATCTAGAAGAAGTGATCTTCTTGGGCAGTGAGTCTTTCTTTCTTTTGGACAATGATCCCTTTTGGCAGTACAAATTTTGTAATTAGTGATGATATTCATATATATATGTGAGTTAATCCTCACCATGATTTTTCCTCGATTAAGGTCTTCCACATAAAATTTGATGTTATATTGTGTATGGTTGTTGATGTTTCATTTATTTACATTCATGTTGATGCTTAATAAGGGTTTGGAGATTAATTAGGGTTTGAAGGTTTTAATGCACAACTAATTCACCCCCATCTTAGTTTTCGTGTGTGTCTAACATAACATGTTTGATAGGGGAGCTTTGAAAGTCCAAAAACCTATAAAATATTATAAATATTAGAAGACAACCTTCACACTTAGATATTTTTTTGGACTGTTGTAGCATCCAGAGTATTATAGGTACGTGGGCATGGGAGAGAGAAACACTTATGAAAACCTTGAACAAGGGAGACCAATTTGGAACTATCTTAGATTGATTATCTATGATGGTCTAAGAAAAGACAAAATTCATAAGGGGAGCATGACTTATGTAAAAAGGACAATCAAAATAGGGTTCTAACACATCTACCATTAGTTTTTAGAGTCATGCTATTTTAGAGGACCCTCAAATTTTTTTATATGTTGTTGGAACACTAGTATAGGATACTACTATGGTTGGGGGATTTTATTCTTTAACAAAGGATCATACATGAGATCTTATACTTATTTTTAAGGGAAGAAAGTTATATCATTATAAGTTTATCTATCAAAACAAATATGGATCTGGTGAGTCCATTGATAAGTACAAGTCACATCTTGTGGCTAAGATATTTTCATAGGTTGAGGCTATTGATTATCTAAAGACATTTTCTCTTATTATAAATATGGATTCTATTCATCTTAAACTTTCACTTATTGCATCTTAAGGATGATGAATATACATGATGGAAATTGAGAGTCTCTCTTTGTATGGAAATCTTCATGAGGAGGTATATATGTAGTAACTTCTAGGTTTTGTGTAGAATTAGTTTTTATTTGTAGGCTTCAACATTCACGTTATGATTGTATAATATGATAGATAGTTTATTTATTTATTTTAGTTTCACTTGTCATTTTCATCCCAAAATTTACACTTAAAGGCATGCATATGATTTCTTGACTCTTATTATTTATGTGGATGATATGATTCTTATAGGTATTTAATCCTGCAGGATTTAGTTTGTCTAGTGAGCATTGATAGAGAAATTTGATATGACCAATCATGTGCTTTGACACTATTTCCTTGGTTTTTTGATCCTCTAGTCTTCTATGGGCATATTTGTTTTGTACCAAAATCATTCTCTTGATTTTTTTTTGCTATTTTGTCATGGTTGATTACAATCCTACCCCCACGTAATTTTTATCTCTCTACCAATTACACTACACCTAGGGTTGATGGTAAATTGTATCAATGATTATTTGATAGTATTTTATATTTGAAACATAATCATCTTGACATTATCTTTTAATTTAGGATCTCTTGATTCCCTTATTATGCTCATGAGAGTCCCAAAAATGATACCAAACATATTCTAAGGTATATTTATGGAACTACTGATTTTGGCATTCAGTACACATTAAGAGCCTCTTAGACTATGAGCTTCAATTACTCGAGTTGGGATAGTGATGTTGATGATCAAAATCCACCTTAAATTTTTTTATTATCTTGGATTTGGTCCAATTTAATGGTCTTTCAAGGAGTAATCTACTATTGCATTATCATTTAAGAGGTTGAATATCAAGGTGTAGTTCTAGCTAACCAAGGGATTCTTTGGCTTCAATAGTTGATGACAAAATTTGGTTTTTCTATTGATCAACTCACTACTCTTTGGTGTGATTATTAGAGCTCCATACATATTTCTCACAATCTAATAGAGAATTAATAGATAAAACATATTAATATCCTTAACAACTTAACTTAATAGCTCATTTAGAACACTTTAAAATGAATAAATTAATGTTCAAGCCCCAAAATATGTTAGAGTAATCACGCATTAGCTAATAATTAATTACTCTTTAATTGATTATTAGTCTAATTCATTTCATGCACTTAAGCTAAATTTAGCGATGCTTTTTATGTTAACTAAAGTGAGCTTTTATTAAATCAATCTCATCACATAGGATGAAATGATACTTGTCATGATTTAATCCCTTTACCATTGGGGATTGATCTAATAAAACACTCACCCTCATTATCTCATGATCTCCTTGAAGACTCTTGAGATTTTTATTCTATAATTTTTTTTTGGCTAAGGATATAACAAATCATTATTTACAAGTGTCTTTGTGTGGTAGGTGTTTTTGTTTGTTGTTTGATCTTGCATCTCATGTTTGTTCAAAAATATAACATGGTATTAGAGCATGGATTCAACAAATCCCTTCTCAATTTTTGATTTTTTTCTCAACTAGGGTTATAGGAGCAAATCGAAAAATCTTCTTGATTTTTTTTTTTTTTTTGCAAAATAAGTAGAATTGGGAAAATTGTGATAACTTTTCACTCAATTATCAAATTTGGACAAACGAGATATCCTTGAAAATTTGGTTTCGAGCACTATCGAATGGTGTTGGTTTTTTAAAGATTTTGTTGCTAGTACATTTTTATTGTCTATCAAAGTCAAATGTGTTGTTTTCAGTCTGAGGTCACAAATTTTGACCTGTTACTCCATTTTTGTGATTATAGTGATGTTGGGATGATCTTTCAAAGCTCTTCACAATCATCCATGCAATTTTTCTAGATCTTTCTCTAAGTATACTTTTTTTTTCACATTCTAGTGAATTACTTGGACGTTTTAGCTCTTGGAAACTTTTTGTTTATGTGGGGAATTTTTTTAGGCTGTTCTACATGTATTTACAATATTCTATCCTATTTGGTAATTTTGAGTAATTTTTTGCATGTAATTT
Source organism: Sequoiadendron giganteum (assembly GCA_007115665.2). Lineage (NCBI taxonomy): Eukaryota > Viridiplantae > Streptophyta > Pinopsida > Cupressales > Cupressaceae > Sequoiadendron > Sequoiadendron giganteum. Next base: position 174,160,401 of record CM021110.1, read on the forward strand.
ATCTTTTGTAGATGCACTAAGATAAAGTGCCATTCTGGTGTATACTTTTTGGGGATTTTCATATATCCCATTGTGCCTTTTGTAGTCACACTATGATATAAAGTGTCATGGGTGTGTTGTGAGTACATTTATTTTTCCATCAAACCTTTGAAAAGTGAGTGTTCCTATTGCAATTTGGTTGTCATTGATGTCAAAAATTTATTGGAGTATGTTGCAGTCTGGTTGTTTGGTTTACTAGTCTTTGAGAAATGATCCACATTTCTCCATTGATGATTTGTTTCTCCTCCGATTTGGAGGATAGTTTCATGCTGTGTCAAGGCATGTGTGATCCAAGTTTCAAGTGCTTTGGGTTATTGAAAAGGTAGTTTTGAGAGTGATAAATTCAAGTCTGCGTTGACTCTGTGAGGATGTTCTTAGAGGTATAAAGATTGGTTGTACATATCTTTTAATTTGTAGATATGGTTGTGCGGTTCAGAGGTTAATTTCATGAATATGTGAAGGTATTATATCCCAATTTTCATTTCAATAACCCTTCTACAAAGAAATTTATAAGTAACAGAGTGTAGGACTATGTTGTCAGGTGGTTGGTTTTAATGTTTATCTACTTGCGCCACTTAAAGGTTGTGAATACCAATTGTATGAGTTTGTGTGGAAATCCACGTGTCTTGTAGTGTCTTTGGATTGAAGCTCATGAAGATATTTCTTGGTTCTAGTTTTGCATATTTGTTTCAAGTCATTTTGTGAAGTTATGTTTTTGTCCAGGCAGACTAAGCTATACTAATGATGTGTGCCATGACTTTAAGTGTGAGTGGAGCTTATGGAGTGTTTGAAGGTGTTCTATGGGTCATGATGACTCATATGAAAGATATTCAAGTAATTATTTATCATTCATGTGTATCACCAATGATTTGAGGGCCAACATGCTACAAGTTACATGTTTTCTTGCTTATGGCTGACCTATTTTGAATTTGTGAAGCATGTGGATGTTTCCTATTGAAGATAAAAGGTGTGAAGAAATTTTAAGACCAAGTTAAGCGTACGTTGGAATCCACAAGGCATTTTCATTTTCTTTGTGTTGTGTGTAGTATTTTGGGTCTTGTCATCTACACATTTCATATTGTTTGTTTTTATCTTTGGCCGACTTGAAAATGTAATATTTTTTGTTGTAGGCCGACATGTGCAATGCAATCAATGTAATATCATGTATAAATTTTAAACCTAGTTGATTTAGGGTGATGGATGCATGTGATGCATTATGAAAATTGGGTAAGCAATTGAAAGAGTAGAAGTGGTAGATCATGTATGGTTTCATCTTGATCATATCTCTATGATAGAAGGGAAGTGAAGAAGTGTGCTTAATTTTTTGTTGAAGGTAGTGAGCCAAATGCAAGAATTCTTGTTTATTGAAAGTAGTGAGTTATTAAGTAGATGAGAAGACATTTGAAGAAGTGACATATTAGAATTACAATCATCAAAAGAGAAGTGATAAAGAAAAATCACAATCATCAAAAGGTGTGAGCTTGATTGTTAGTTTTAGATAGTGGAAGGACTACCATTCTATAATCATTCCTGAGTGTGTGCTTAGATTAGGGATTTACATAGCTTCCTATGGTTGTATCCCTAAAATAAAGTTGTATAATCGGGGACTTGTAGCTTCCTTGGGAGTGACCCTAAAACCTTGAATCAAGGAGTAGTAGCTTCCTTGGGTTGTAGCCCTAAAACAAAGTTGTAAATGTTGTTCATATTATGAGGATAGATTATGATAGTAGCTCCCAACAAATTTTCTCACCATGGTTTTTCCCCTATGGGGGTTTCCATGTATATCTAGTGTTGTGTTGCGTTGTGCATTATCTTCATCTTTCAAGTTCTTGTTTATGTGGTAGAGTTTGAAGTGTCTATTTGTTCTAGAGGGTTTGAAATTTGATAGAATACTGATTCACCCCCTCTCAGTATTTCAGTGTGTTAAATAATTGGTATCAGATCTTGGTTCCTTAGAAGAAGTCTAAAAAGTTGAAGAAGATTCGTCATGGCATAAGAAGGGTCTCACAAGGTGCCTAGGTTTGATGGAACAAATTTTACTTTCTAGCAATTCAGTATTGAAAATTATCTGGCCTCATTAGGGTTTGGTGTTTGGAAATCAAGCATGAATGGTTATACTATTCCTACTACTCCTCCAACTGATCTAAGCAAGATTAGGGCCTATGAGAATAATGGAAAGGCTAAGAATTCTATCTTGAGTGGGCTAGCAGATTTTGATCTTGTAAAAGTAATGCACTACAAGTTAGTAAAGGAGGTCTAGGAAAAGCTTAGTGGAATCTATAAAGGATACATTAAAGTAAAACAAGCCAGGTCATGGATCTACTAAGGCAAGTTCGAGAACCTAAAAATATCAAAGGCTGAAGATATTGTAGGATATTTGGTTCGAGTGGATGAACCTGTCAATGCAATTAGAGAACTTGGTGAGTAACTTGAAGAATAGGTGGTGGTTAAAAAGGTACCGAGATCTCTTCCTAAAGCTTATAGTCCTAATTATCTTCTATTGAGGAAGCCAAATATCTAGATAAAATCTCAATGAATCAATTATATGGTGCCCTTACTACATTTGAAATGAGAGAGTTTGATAAAGAAGATCTAAAGAAGGAAGTAGCTTTCAATGCTAGTAAGAAGGAGATGCATGAAGTATTTGATCAGAGTAGTGACATTGATGAAGAAGAAGAATTTTTTTTAAGGAAGTTGAAGAGGGGTACCAAAAAGTACAAAGGTAATCTACCTTTCAAATGTTTGAAGTGTGGAGAGGTTGGTTATTTTTCTTCTAAATGTCCCTTGAATTTTTTTGAAAAGAGACAAATATTCAAGAAGAAATAAATTCAAAAAGACTCTACTTCAAGGAGGATTCTCGTTCTTCAAAGGATGATGAATCTAGTGGTCTGAATAATGAGGATGAAATCCTATTTTTGGTTGCTAAGAAGATTGAATATTCAAGTGTTGTGTGTACTAATTTTCATTCAAAAGATGAGGCAAACTCCTAGATAATTGACAGTGGTTTTTATAACCACATGACATGGGATATGAGCAATTTTATCAAGCTTGTGAAGTGGAATGAAGGCATAGTCAAGCTTGGGGATGATACTTTAGTACAAATATGTAGAAAAGGTACAATAAGTATTGAAAGAACAAGATAAAATATGTTCTTTATGTTAAATTTCTTAGGCACAATCTTCTTAGTGTGAGTCAGATGTGCATAAATGGATACAATCTCATATTCAATGAAAGAGGGTGTGAAATCAAAAAATAAAGGTCTATAAAATTGGTTGTAGAAGGATCTAGGACCAATGGTGATATATATAGTCTAAAGGATGTCATGGGAAGAAATTGTATTATAAGACAAACAAGTGAATGTTGGCTTTGGCATAGGAGAATGAGACACACCAACTGTGACAATCTTGTGAAGATCATCTCATCACATGCAATAAGAGATATGCCTAAGATAATCAAGCCTGCAAGTATTGTGTGGAAGGAATGTTAGTTTGAAAAATAGACAAGGATAAGTTTCAGGTCTAAAGAGTATTCTTCCTCTAAACCATTGGAGCTAGTACATACCGACTTGTGCAAACCGACCAGCCCAAAATGTATGAAAGGAGAAAGGTATTTCATTATTTTTATTGATGATTTCTCTAGGATGACATGGGTAACATTATTGAAAGATAAATATGATGCTTTTAGTAGATTCAAGATTTTTAAATCAATGGTTGAGAATGAAATGAATGATAAAATCAAGTTCTTAAGGTCTGATAGAGGAGGTGAGTTTGTATCAAATGAGTTTAATGATTTTTGGGAAGAACATGGAATAAGGAGGCATCTATCTACTACTATAACTCCTCAATAAAATGGGGTAGTGGAAAGAAAGAATAGGACTACTCAAGGGATGACATGGACCATGCTGATGAAAGAAAATCTTCTTGATGTTTATTGGAAAGAATTAGTTCATATCGCAGTCTATATTCTCAACAGAGGTTTATTAAGGCTTAACAACACTAAGAAGCCATATGAGTTATGGTATGGAAGACTAAAAATTTTCAAGTATTTTAGAGTCTTTGGAAGAAAATGCTACATTAAAAGAGATGAAGATACTTTGGAGAAGTTTGATTCAAGAGATGATGAAGGCATTTTTCTAGGATATTCATCTTAGAGTAAAGCATACATTTGCTACAACAATCTATTGGGAAGAATAGATGAAATTAAAAGTATTAAGGTTGATGAAGATCTATGTCAGAATATAAATGAAATTAAGGAATGTGGATTTGATGCACCTCCCTACTCAGAAGAAGAAGAAAATGAAGTTGAAGAGAAAGAAGAAACAATAGAAAAGCATATTAAGACTCTTGCCAAGTATGATCAAAGGAATCATTCAAAGGATTGGATTATTGGAGATAAGAATGAAGGAGTGCTAACCAAGAGAAGGCTTGCAAAGACAAATGAACAATTAAACTTTTGTTTGTTATAAAATATAGAACCAAAAACTTTTTATGATGCTAGCAAGGATGAAGGATAGATACAAGAAATGAAAGAAGAATTTAATCAGATTAAGTATTAAACTTGGGAATTGGTTCCAAGGCTTGTAGACAAAAATGTGATAGGAACAAAGTGGGTATTCAAGAATAAGTTGAATGAAGATGGAGAAGTTGTAAGAAGAAAAGCAATACTGGTATGTAAAGGATATTCATAGGTAGAAGGAATTTATTTTGAGGAGACTTTTACTCTGGTAGCAAGAATGGAATCAACAAAATGTTTCTTTCTTTTTCAACCCATAAGGACTTTAGGGTATTTTCAGATGGATGTAAAATTGGCCTTCTTGAATGGAGATTTGGAAGAATTCCATATAGAGTAGTTTGATTTATTTTGATTATCAGAAGAAACAAACATGGTGTGCAGACTCAAAAAGACATTGTATGGTTTCAAACAAGCTCCTAGGGCATAGTATGCAAGGTTGGACAAGTGCTTGCTTCAACAAGGTTTCAAGAAAGGTATCACAAATGGTAATATTTACTTCAAGATTGAGGATGAAATAATTTTGATAGTTGTTGTATATATTGAAGATATAATCTTTGGTGGAGATAATGAAATATGAAAGAAGTTTGCTGAAGAAATACATAAGGAATTTTAAATATCTATGATAGGTGAGTTATCCTTCTTTCTTGGTCTTCAAATTGCTTAACTAGATGATGGTATCTTTGTTTCTCAATCCAAGTATTTCAAGGAGGTGTTGAATAATTTCGGTATGGAAGATTGGAAACCAATGAGTACTCAGATGGTAATTGGTTTTCATTTGAGAAAAGATGATGAGTCTCCCTTGGTTGATCAGACTCTATATGGATCTATGATTGGAAGCTTGTTGTACTAACTACTTCAAGACCTGATATTATGCAAGTGGTATGTTTTTTTGCAATATTTCAAGCTAATCCTAAAGAAACTCATGTGAAGGCATTCAAGAGTGTTGATGTTAAGATAGCATTGGGCCTTATCCTTCTAGCCATGATTTTGTGTAAATAAATTAAATATAGCCTATTGGCTATTTAATTTGATATTAGTGAAGAGGTGCTTCACTTGTAAAATAAAATATATATTAATTATCATGGGATGATCTCTCCTTGATGATCGCACCATTTCACATGAGACGTGTTCTTTGGTGGCCGACCTTGAATCATGAAGGGATGTTTCCTTTCCAGTGATTTCTATAAATGGAAGATTGTCTCCATTCATTTGACAATCAAATTCATTAATCATAATTCACATTTCATAGAAGAAGTTCACGCTTGAGCAACAAATCATCATCTTATAACAACAAATCGATTTCAAGGAGAAACATATTCATTTGTATTCTTGCATCTAGGAGAGGTTTGATTATTCATTGTATCAAATTCAACATTGTGTTTTGCCTTAGTTGTAAGAAGATTTATGCTCCTATTACATAAATATATAAGCGATATATTTTTTGGGTTTTTCTCCCTCAAGCTAGAGGGTTTTCCCAGGGTATCTTGTTGTGTTCATTAACTTATGTGTTGCATTTATGGTTATTGAATATCTTATCGTAAAACTAACATGGTATTAGAATGGGTTTAAAGGGAAATCGTGATCAGATTTATATAAGCAACACATACATCTATTCTTGTTCTCATCTTCTTGCATCTATCTTATCCTTGAAAATGGTGAACGAGCTCAAGATCGAAGATAGGCTTGAAGGCGCTTCCAACTTCACGTCTTATAATTTTATAATGATGCTTGCATTGGAAGAAAATGAGATTGCTGAGTTCGTGGAGGATGAAGTTCCTGAGCTATCTGATGAAAATGAGAAAGCTCAATGGAAGAAGAATTACACCAAGGTGAAAAATATTTTGGTTGATTCAGTGAAGGACCACCTTGTGCCAATTATCTCCAAGTTGAAGAAAATGAGATAAATGTTCAAAACCTTGGAGGAAATGTATGAGTTCAATAACACAAGCATAGCTCTTTCCTTGAAGCAACAAATTCATCATGTCAAGATGGAAAAAGGAGATTCTCTCATGTCCTTCTTCATGAAGGTCACTAAATTGAGAGATCAACTCTACCATTTGGCATATGGTTGATGATAAGGATTTGGCAATGTTGGATCTTAATGGTCTACCTAAATCTTGGGAGCCATATATCCAATGCATTAGTGCGAGATTAAAGCTACCTAAGTTAGATCGCTTGAGGGTAGATTGCATTCAAGAGGAATCAAGATTAGCAGCAAGAGGCAACAAGCAAAGTTCTACCAATGAGGAGATTCATGTACTTACTGCTCAATCTTCAAAGAAGAAAGGAAGAGAAGGAAAGAAAGGCTAATTCAAGTAGAAAAAATATAGGAGATTAGATGGTGCTCATGCATTTAAGAAGAAGAAGGATCTCTCCCACTTACAGTGCTTCAGATGTGACAAGTTTGGTCACTATGCAAAGGATTTCCCAACTAAAACAACATGCTTCAATTGCGGATGTGGGTGAGATATCTCCTCTAAAGGATTAAAGGGAATTTATATTCTATTATTCCTTATCAAGAAATGTTCCAATAGATAGCAACACTTGGTTGATCATTAATAGTGGCACCTCTCGTCACATTATTGGGTTTAGAGAACATCTTTCAGATTTGGTGATGAGAGATACAAGTGTTCAAGTCATAATTGGAGATGATGCATTATTCTATGAAAGGTGTTGGGACCTCCACTATTCAATTAGATTTTGAAATCTCCTTGCAATTGAGTGATGTACTATTTGTACAAGGCATCAAGCAGAACCTTATCTCTATTTCAGCCTTAGAGGACAAGGGATATCAGGTTGCATTCTCTAAATGAAAAGTTATTGCATGGCCACAAAACTCTAGCATCAAGTCAGCTTGAGCAATTGGTGTTTAGACTTTCCACTTGTCCTCTACAAGCCTTGTTGCATGATGCCTCAAGTTCGTGTAAGCTTTGGCATAAAATACTTGTTCACATTCACTTCTGAGCACTTCCAACCATGGAGAAGATGGTCATAGACATTCCTAAACTCAGCCAGGAGCATGAAGGTACTTGTCGAGGGTGCACATTGGGTAAGAATAATAAAAGACCATTTCATAGTAGTGAAAGTAGATCTAAATGCATTCTAGATCTTATTCATTTTGATTTGCGTGGTCCAATGTCTATTGCTTCTTTGAGTGGTTTCTTGTATTACTTAATTTTCATTGATGACTACTTTAGAAAGACTTGGATTTATTTCTTAAAGACTAAATAAATGGGGAAGTACTTGAGAGATTCAAGGAATTTAAAGCTCAAGTAGAGAACTTGTCCCAGAAGAGGATAAAAGTTCTGAGATTTGACAACAGAGGAGAATACATCTTTGGAAGCTTTCACAACTTTTGTGTTGAAGCAAGAATTAAGAGGGAGTTTTGTGTTCCCTACAATCCTCAACAAAATGGTGTAGCAGAAAGGAAGAAAAAATCTATTGTAGAAGCAACTAAGGCCATGATTCATGATCAAGATCTGCAAATCTTCCTCTGGGACGAAGCTTCTAGGACAACTGTGTATGTTTTGAATCAGAGCCCTCATCGTATCTTGGTGAACATGACTCTTGAAGAAAATTTTATAGGTGTGAAGCATGAAGTTAGCCATTTGAGAATATTTGGTTGTCTTGTGTATGTTCATGTCCCTAAAGATAAAAGGAAAAATTCAGAACCATCTAGAAAGAAGGGAATATTTGTGGGCTAAAGTGAGTCTTCAAAATCCTACAAGATTTACATTCCAGGTCAGAAACTGATAGAGATCAGAAGGGATGTTACATTTGAAGAAGATGTTGCATTCAAGAGATCTAAAGGCTCTCACATGGAGATAGAAAATGAAGACCAAGAGTCTCCTCAGGATATGGGAGTTGACCATACTCTTGAGATTCAAAGGGAGGCTACTGATCCAAAAGAAGATGATGATCCAGTTGAGCCTTTGGAACCTACTGATGGGCCTATCGACATTGTTATTGGTAGAAATAGACCTCTATGGGCTAGGTAAACAATGCAGGAGGCATAAAATTTTGCAGCCCCTAGAGGAACATTCAAAGAAAGCAAAAGACCTAAGAAGTTTTCAAGCTATGTTGCATTGATGAGTGAAATGATTGAATCTGAGCCTTCCAGTGTTGAGGAAGCTTCAAGTCAGCAAGTATGGAAAGATGCCATGGTTAAATAATATCAATCTATCCTCAAGAATGATGTTTGGGACATTATACCTAGACCAAAAGGAAAATTTGTTGTCTTCTAAGTGGATTTTCAAGATCAAGCATGTGGTTGATGGAAGAATTGAGAAGTACAAGGCTAGATTTGTGGCTAGAGGTTTCTCTCAAAAATAGGGAATAGACTATGAGGAAACATTTTCTCCAGTTGCACGTTATTCCTCCATTAGGACTATCATTGCCATTGCAGTGGCTAAAGGATGGAAGTTACACCAAATGGATGTGAAGAAAACATTTCTAAATGGTGTAATTGAAGAAGAGGTATACATTGAGCAACCTGTTGGATTTGAGGTTCATGGGAAGGAGTCTCATGTTTGCAGATTGAAGAAGGATTTGTATGGCCTTAAGCAAGCTCCCCGTGCTTAGTATGAGAGGATTGATCAATACCTGATGAGCTTAGGCTTCTCCAAGAATGATGTTGATTCAAATCTGTACTTCAATTTAATTGATGGCGAAGCATTGATCTTGGTCCTCTATGTTGATGATCTATTTCTTACTGGAGAAGAACACCTCATTATCAAATGCAAGAAAGAGTTGGCTTCTGAATTTGAAATGAAGGATCTTAAGTACATGCATTACTTCCTTCATTTAGAAATATGGCAGAGGCCTAATGAGATCATTCCGAGTCAAGGGAAGTATACAATAGACATCTTGAAGAGATTTGGGATGACGGATTGTAAATCCATGTCTACACCTATGGAAACTAGTTTTTAGAAGTTAAAGGAGGCTACATATAGTTCAGATCTAGTGGATCCTACTATGTACAAGCAGTTGATTGGATTGTTGATGTATCTAGTCAATACTAGACCAGATATTTTCTATGCAGTGAGTACACTTAGTTAGTTCATGTGTGAACCAAGGAAAATACATCTAGTTGTAGCGAAGCATATCCTAAGATACTTGCATGGCACAGTTGGGTATGGTTTGAGATATTCTTCTGGTGTGGACTTGAAGTTGCATGGTTATACTGATTCTGATTGGGTAGGTTGTGTTGCTGATCAAAAGAGAACCTTTGGAAGTTGTTTCAATTTGGGATCTTCAATGATCTCCTAGTGTAGCATGAAGCAGTCTTCAGTAGCACTAAGCATCGTAGAGGCAGAGTATATTGTAGCTTGTGTGGTAGCTCGAGAAGCAGTGTGGCTTCAAAAGCTCCTTGCAGGATTTTTTGGACAATCATTAGAGCTTAATGTCATTCATTGTGATAATCAAAGTTGTGTGAAGCTTTTTGTCAATCCAGTGTTTCATGACAAAACAAAACATGTTGAGATCAAATACCACTATATTAGAGATATGGATTTGAGGAAAGCTATCCAGTTGAATTATATCAACACTAATGAGCAGACGACAAAAATTATCACTAAGCCTCTCTCCAAAGTAAAGTTTATGTACTTTCGAGACAAGCTTGGTATTGTAATGAATGAAGCCCTAGTTGAGAGGGAGACTCAGCTTCAGTGATCTTCAGTGATTTTCTTTAATGCATTTTTGAATCCCTAAACCTGCATATGCACAAGAGCAACAAAACACATTAGTTGTTAGATCATATGCATGTAAAAAAGTATGAGGGATTCCCCATAAAATCTATCTATTCAAACTAAACTAGGAAAATGAAGAACACAATAAACTTGAAATAAAAGAGATTCAATCCTAATTAAGCTAATAGCATGGTGATCTTATGGGGGAATTGGTGCCAATGAAGTGTTGCAATTGGCCCTTTCCCAATTCCTAAGTAGCAATGGTATATGATGGAGAAATGGTCAAATATCCGAAGAGATTTGAGCATAACCTTGTTGCAAATCTTAAAAAGTGACAAGTGATTGATTGAAATAGGCAAAATTTGGCTCTCAATGTGAAGAGAGGAACTTTGCATATGATTGTGGATGAGGATGAAGTTGAGTATAGTAAGTCTACTCAAATTGTGGATGTTAGAATGAGAGGAAGAGTCTCTCATTTATAGATTCCCAAATTGGAAGAATGAGGGATTTGGATGAATGTGGGATAATAGACCAACCAATGAGAAGAGGCCACTTGTCCACATGTGATTGGAGGAGGAATGAGCACATTTTGGTCAATGCGCATGATAAATGCATAAATTTGAATTTAAAATTATGAGATGACTTGTTGAAGAGGGAAGGGAAATGAAGTTAATGTCACTTGGCTCAAGGTCAAGGACATGTAAGAGGCATTGAATTCCTTGGTGGAAGGACCAAGTCCACTTGGCCTTTTTGAATTCAAATGAGAGAATATTCCCTTTTGATGCTTTGTGAGGGAAAATAGAGAATTAAATAAATCAAAGTAATTGATTTATTGTGCAAGTTGCATTCTATAGAGGATTTTAGTGATTGAGATTAATTAAATCAATATTTGATCAATTTAATGAGAGATTAGATTATTTGACCATTTTGACTTAGATTTTAGGATCGATTTAAATCAAAATGAGAGGAAGGGTTTAATTAAATAAATTATTTGATTTATTTAACTAAGGAGGAATATGTTAGATTAAATCAAATAAGGTTTAATTTATTTAATTTAATAAGAATACTTTAGGGATTTAATCAAATAAAATGAATTATTTAATTAAACAGAAAGGTAAGGTTAATTAAATTAAATTGATTAATCTAATCAAAGGAGGTGATAGACTTAATCAGATGAATCATGATTAAGAGACAAAATGTATGATTCAAAAAAAAATGATGTTAGTAATCAGGATCAAGTGTGTTGAACAACATTTGTACATTTTCCATGTCTGCATTTTGCCCATCTTTGAAGCAATGTACTTGTTGCATTGATTCAAAGAATAATATGTTATGATCAAAGTTCAAATTTTTTCTCGATTTTCCAACTGCCCCACTGTTGCCCCAGCAAAAGGATTATGCTAGTATATTTCCCCCTTGAGAGATCAAGTGAAAATGTTCAATTTTCCAATCGAGATCATGATAAAATACGAGAGGAGTGGTTCTATTGATCAGAGGACGTAAGATAATTATTTGATGTAGACAATTCTGATGATGTATAGACAGTCATCAACCATGGGTAGCCTTCTGTATATTTTGATACAACACACCGATTTTAGATAGAAATGTCAGTAAAGATAAAAGAATAAAAAGAATAAGATGGATGGAAGGAGGATCCACACAAGTTACCATTATTACCGATGATGATGAGATATTGCATTGCTAGGAATTGGGATTTTCAAAGGGCCAATTAAATTATGTTTGATAACACACATAGGTACGATGCATCAAGGTATAAAGGACCAGGATGGCGTGATACCTAGTGTGATGGACTTTGACTCGACAATCAGATAGGAGTATTCTTGTTCACACTTGACATACAAAAACCCTGTTAGGACGGACCTAACAAAGCAAGTATTCACCAACTTATTTTACAAGAATATCCAACAAGCACAATAGATAAAAAAGATAATGATTGTTGCCCCATTCATTTCTCTCTAAACTTGTTTTGTTTAGGCATCAACGAGAGGTCCTTGGAATGAGCACAAAATAAGATAAGTCAAAAAGACCAGATAAAGTAAACAAGCAAGCCAATGTTTTTCTGAACCATTAGCCAAGAATAAACTACTGTGAGGTACCTGATGCTTATGTCCATCGCAGGAAAGCTTCATCCTAGGACATGTAGTGATCAAGGTTTTGATGGGACTGATTTGGGTGATAAGCTATTGATACTCTGAGTTGATCAACTTCCTTGCTTACTGACTTAGACTTCCAAGACTTTGACGATTAGGTGTTCACTTTGGAACTTGCTAGACTTGCTTCTGACTGAATCACCAAAGGGTGAAGGCGATGATTGATTTTATTATGAGTGATGAAAATTACGGGTGAAAGCGAGATCAAATGGATGCACCATTTTGGGTTTTCAGATATTTTGAGGTTGTTTTTGGTATTTTCACATTTTTTAATGTTTTTGGTATTTTTCGAGGTTTATGACAAAGAGACTAACTTAAAGACCTATCCTAGGGGGTCTCAGGAGCTGATCCATAGATTAGCCTTTCCTACGTTATACACGCAGAGACCACATAGTTCAATGGATGATAGACTCGATGATGATAAGATGGACAAACAAATTGCCATTTTATTGTTTGAAGGATTGACGTACGATGCAAACTAGATGGACAAACGGATTGCCAATGCGATAGACGTTTAAAGGACTGACCTAAATGTCTCGGGGGATGATCAAAGATCAACCTTTCCTACGTTCAAGCTCAGAGACAACATAGTTCGACAAGGTGAAAGACTGACAAGACTTAATGATGAACTTTTGAAGATTTTCTGATATTTCGACATGTTTTTGGATTTTTTGAATGATTTTTTTGATGTTTTTTAATTTTTTGATGACTTTTCTGAATGTTTTTGAATTTTTCGCATGATTTTGAAGATTTGGATATGGATATTTGATGATATCAGTGCTCTGTTTGGGATTTTGTTGTAAACCAAGCTTAAGGTTGATCGATCAAATTGATGGATTGATAGTTTGACTAAGTGTGATAAGTCAAACAAAAGTGATAATGCACTTGTAAACTCCAAGAAATTGTGTTATCCTAGAGTAAACTCGTGCACAAGATGATAGTTTGACTAAGTGTGTTAAGTCAAACAAGGTGATAATTGATTGGATTCAATTGATCAAGATTGATGAAGCTTGATTTGGAGTAAAATTGTTTTGATGATTTGATTTGATGTGACATTGAAGTACACATTAGATGCAATTGATATTGATTGCTTGGATTGATGTTCGGTGAAAGATAAAGCTTGATAAGGAATGTCTTCCTGTCAAAATATGCCATGGGCTAGTGATTTGGATTGATGCTCACAAATGTTTTAGCCAATTTGCTTTCATGTTTGCCAATGTTCGGATCACCACATAAGTAGGAGGATATATATCCAGATTTATTCCCAAAGCAAGATGCAAATATCTACCCCCAGTGTTTAGCAATGTATGAACGACCACGGGTGGATTCTTGGATAGATGGATATGGATCATCTTATGATAAGATAAGGGTGTTCAAACAGAGGAATGCTCTTTTGGATAATGCTTTGAGGCTCAGATAAAGTTGGATAGGATGGGATTAATGAAAATGACCCCTGTCAAGATGTTTACCATAAACAAGTGTAAAGTGTGCACCAAAATTTTCCAAGATCAAGATAACTTGGAGTATGGATGTAGATGGATGGAAATGGATTGGGTAAATGTTTCATGGATGAATGGATGATATGGCTGGAATGTTGGCCTTATTATGGATGTGATAAGATGCTTTCCCCTGAAATGATGCACGTAGATGCTCAATTCTACACATGACGCCTGTTTTCCAAGTTTTCATCATGGTACCTACCCAAAGCACCACCGTAGTGGTTTTCGCTAGAGGACAATTTTTCTTTTTACTGTTTTCAATCCTTTTTCTGATTTTTTTGGATTTTTGATTTTTTGATTTATTTTTTTGTATTTTCTGAGAGATTTAAAGCTGATGCTGAACCACCTGGTGGTGTTGATGTTGATGCTTCTGTCATAATGTGCCATCGATATCCTGTTTGAAGAATTTTCTTTGTTAAGACACGTGCACTTGAATGCAACTTTTGAGATCCCTGATTTGCTTTGTTGATATCAGAGTTAACTTTGTCTTTGTGCGCACATCATGATCGAGTGCCTTCTGAATCCTTATGATGAAGGGTTGCTGCCAATACAAGGTCAATGTGAGACTTGGGTATCATGTGTGGAGGCATGGATGGAGTGTATTTAGGAATAACAGATGGATTGGTCGATAGTTTGGAACCTTTGACTCTCCAAACTTGGGAAGATGAGCAATGATGGGTGGATATGGAAGTGTGCATAGAATTAGGACCAACTGCTTGATACACTTTGTATGTCGCTTGAGAAGCATGATTTTTCTTTTCTGGACATCTTTGATGGATACTTTTCCATTTTTTATTTTGCCCCATAGTTTCTTTGACTGATGGATTTTGATAGGGATTTAATCTTTCTTTATATTTTTTGGTATCCATATGTACTTGATTTGTCCAATATGCTTCTTAGCTTCTTTTGATTTGATAATATTCTTCATGATTTGATTCAAATATTTCTTTTGATGTTGGTCCCAATTTGTGGATGGGGTGATGGGTGGATGAAGATTCATGGCATGGCGGGTTGTAGTATTGGCATTGGTTTCATCATAAGGATCCTCTATGCTCCCTATGTTGACGTTTTCTCAAGATGAAGTTGCCCCCAGTTTTATAGAGGTATTATTGATTTTTTTATATCCCTTGATTGTTGAATAACCAAGGCCTTGAAGCTTAGGATTGCCAAAAATATGCACTGGTTCTAGGATACCCTGTTCATGTAGGCCTAATCCACTGCCTTGATAATTCATTTGTTGAAAAAATTATTTTGTCATAAGATATGATTTACCTTGGAAACAAGGTGTTTCTCTTTCTCTCTTCTATGGTGGATCTTCAAAAGTGATAGCTCTTTCATTGATAAGATAGTTTTCCCTTACAAAGGTGAGTGATCCAAGTTTATAAGTGATAAGGTCCTCCATATGTGGGATGAATGTCTGATTGATATCTTTAGCTTGATCTTGTGAGATATCAGATTGTAGTGCTTCTTCAAGAAGTGTTGATGCTTCACTATCCACACAAAAGTCTTCCTCATGACTCACTTCACAGGATGTTTCTGATTCACGACTTATGTAGAAGCCTTCTTCATGATTTGTTTCTGATATGTCTCTGGATTTCTCTATATCTTGATC
The DNA here is from genome assembly GCA_007115665.2 of Sequoiadendron giganteum. Lineage (NCBI taxonomy): Eukaryota > Viridiplantae > Streptophyta > Pinopsida > Cupressales > Cupressaceae > Sequoiadendron > Sequoiadendron giganteum. The sequence goes on from CM021110.1 coordinate 174,175,921, forward strand.
ATGTGTACAAATTTTAAAAGTAGGAGACTCTTATTTTAAATGACGATCATCTGCGTGTCCATCCAAAGAAATCATCTTATGGGTAGATGGAGGGGTATGTGCTATATGGATATGATCATTATTTGTGACATCTTGTAGGAGAGTGGCCATCACCTCATTGTAGTATCTTGCATATAAAAATTCTTGATCTTGATCAATGTCAAAATTTTTTTCAACATGCTTTGGATCAAGTTCTTGACATGGTTCAATTTCAAAGGATGGATTGCTTTCAAAGGGTTCTTGGACATCATCATAAGGCATTGGAAGTGGCTCAATGTCCTCTTGATCTTTGAGTGGACTTGGATCAAATGGTGAGTTGAGAATTTCTTCAATATCTGTAACCATGAGGTCAAAGGATGTCAATATGTCTTGGAAAGGTCCATTGCTAGAATTTTGTTGAAAGATGTTGATCATGATTTGGAATAAATTCTTGAGATATGTCCTCTAACTCATTAGGTGATGTAGAGACATTTTCAACACGATCATTTGTGAATGGATCTTGGTTTATGTCAATAGGATCAAATAACATCAACACTCCTTGGAATAGATCTTTGTAGGAGGGGTCTTGATCATGAATAAAAAATGGCTCTTGATGTTTGTTGACTCGATCATTAGATGAGGTGGAAAAATATTCAAGGTATTCCCTGATGGGTAGATCTTGATCATTGTTTTCAACAATTGTGGTGGGAATCTGTTGCAAGCTCTGCTGAGTGATTAATTCTTGTGTTTGATGTTGAGCCAATGCTTGTTGTTGGTCATGTTGTTTTTCCAACAAAGATTGTTGCTGGTTTTGCTACTGTTGTGCCAAAAAAGATTTTTGTTGGACTCCTTATTGTGCTATTTGTTGATGGAATTGTTCACGGATTGCTTGCAATAGTGCTTGGAATTATGCTTGCGCTTGTGCTTGTTGAGCTTGGTGCTGGGCTTGAGCTTATTAGGCTACTTGAGCGACTTGTGCTTGTTGAGAAGCTAGTTGTGCAGCTTGTTGGTTTTGGAGAGCATTTTTCGGGAATCTTCTTGAGTGGATTGAAACATGATGGAGAATGAATTTTTTATGTTGTGTTTTGGCGGTGGTGGTGGTGGATTGGGAATGGTGTTGATTGTTGGGGTGAGCGGAATAGTCTCATTGATTGCTAAGGTTTGAGTGATGAATGGTGCGATTGATATTCTTGGTCTTTGAGACATTTGAGGAACGATAGACGTGTTAACCATTGGGGTTGCTTGGATGGTTTCCATTTGTTGTTGCGATATTGTTGGAAAAATGAGAGGATTTGGTATGATGTTTTGATTTTTCATGATAGATTGAAATTGATCATTTTTGTGGTTGAGAATCATATTGCCTTGATTTAGTTAACTTTGATTTTGCATGGTGCTACCTTGACTTGAATCAACATATAGAGTTGTCAACATATTGCTTGGATTTTGAACAACATTGGTGGGATATGCAAACATGTCTATCCCAAAGTTCACCAAGTGTGGATTTGAAATGGTCATGTTTGGTAAAGTTGCACTTGGCATGTATGCATTTGGTGGGATAATGTTGTTTGGAAAACTCATGCATTGAGCGTTTGGTTGATAGATTTGTAAATTTGGACTTGGATTTAAATCTACCATTGGGAAAGGTGTTCCAAAATTTGGATTGGGCATACTCACATTCGTTGTACTTTTGAGGTTTGGAGGAGATAATGATGCCATGTATAAATGTGAGTTTTGATAATCAATTGGCATTGTGAGACTTGGATAGTTTGGTTGACTTGGATTACTCATGATAGATGGATCAAGTTTATATTCCATGTTCCTCTTTTGTTTTGACCTTGTTGCGAGAGTGAACCTCTAAGGTGTTTAGGACCAATGATGAGATGGATGATGAAAGGGGTGAATGATATGAGTGTTTGAACTTCTAGGAGCTTTGGATCAATGCTAGACTTTAGGAATTGATTTGATTTGATTTTGATTGGTTGATAGTTTGATTAAGTGTGTTAATTCAAACAAGATGATGGTGAATTTGTAAACCCTAGGAAGTTGTGTTATCCTAGGGAAAACTCACATAAGAGAATGAATTGGCTAAGTGTATTAAGCTAATGAAAGTGATCATGAACTAGTAGACCTCAAGAAGTTGTGTTATCCTAGAGGCAAATTTGTTCAAGAAGATTGATAATTTGACTAGGTATGGTAAGTCAAACAAGGTGATGCTGATTTTCTAAAATTCTAGCATGAATGATGTTTCCAAGGTTCCAAAAGTTGTTGGTGAGATGGAAATTTTATTGATGTTTGAGAGACGGGTGAAGTGATGATTTTGATCCTAGATGACCCTATGAGGATTTGTTTACAAGATCAAGGTAATGAAGAACATGCTTTTCCCTAGGAGTAATTCAAATTAAAAGACCAATGTTTGCATGAAACCCCATGACTCAAAAGAGATCAAGCACATGTGTGGTTCAATTGTCTTTTAATTTTCTTAGGTTTGGTTCTTTTTACCACAAACACTTTCTTTCTTATGTTTTTCAAATCGAATGTCCAATGTCCTAACTTTCTTTTATCCCACAAGGTGTATTATGTGGAAATCAAGGAAATCAAGGCAAAGGTTACCTATTGTTGACTTTAGTAAGCAAATTGAGATTAAATACAAATGCTTAGAAGCTTCTAAGGATGAAATCCCTAGGTCAAGCATGAGCACTTGAATTTGTCAAAGGTATTTGCTTCCCTAAAGGGTTTGAAATTCCGATGATTCGTTGAATATTTTCCATTATTTTAGATCCAAGCAAAGTGTTTCGATTCAAAGCACATGTACAACCCTAGGCTGATGAGGCAATATCTTGTTGGGTTCCCACTTGGACGAATCCAACTGCACATATCTTGTGCGAATGGCTAAATGCTTGACCACGCTGGCTCCCCTCCATGACACACACTTCTCGGGTCAGCCAAACATTAGTATCCATGAATCTCCCATGGCATACCTTTCATTTCCTCAACAAAACCACATGTATAATGTGGGGTGGCTTCAAAGGACATGAACTTTTGCACTAACAAGATAGATAAGGTTTTAGCCTTTTTCTAAACAAAGGGTTCTAATGGGGGCATTTCGTTCATGGGGGATTATCCAACATCGGTGAGAGTCCATTTTTGTCCATCTCGTCAGAATAATCCTCGTGATTCTTGAACTTTCCTCAAGAATCCACACTTATATACCGGTTGGAAGTCGCTTGGCTTTAGCGTGTTCTCGGTTGGGCCGTTCCCTTGGGTGAGTACTTTTTCCCACAAGGTAGGCCCTCTAAGATAAACAATAATGAATAAACATATTCATAGTTCGATCAACCTTTGTTTAAAAACAAAAGGAGAACACTCACAATAAGTTTATTCACACTCGCATGTTTTATTCATTTGTTAAGTGCCCAAATTGAAATGTGGAGGCAATTTTTTTAACAACCTAATATCACAAAATATTTTTGATTCTCAAGATCGCAATGAAGTGTGAGAGAAGCACATACAAATTTTAAATGATATTAACTTATGAAAAGGATTGCAAAACATTGAAAACACTTGTTCATTTTAGACCTCAAAACAATGATGAGTTCTTTTTAATCACTAAATGAAATGTGAGATTGCCTTGTTCAATTTTTAACCCTTTAAGCAAAATCTAGTATGTTTGTCTAAAGTTCTTTTTAGCCCCTTGGCAACTTTTGAAAAAAAAATTGATTTTGTTTATTTTAGAACCCGATGGAAATTTAGTGTCTTAAGATCATTGAACTTATCAAATTCTTTAAAGAGTGTTGGAAAATACTTTAGTGTTTAAAAACACTTTGTACAAAATGAAAAAAAAAGAAAGAAAAAAAAAACATGGTGTCATAATAACAAAATAAAAATAAAATTGCTTGTTCTTTTTAACCCAAACTAAATTTAGTGTTCCTAAGGCCAAAGATATTTAACAAATTTCTTAAAGAGTGTTAAAGAACACTTTAGTGTTTAAAAACACTTTGGGTTTAGTGAATATGGTGTCATGATAAAATTCTTCCTTTGCTCCAACCTGCAAGATGAGATAAAACTAGAGAGCCAAAAAGACATAAAACTAGGTTAAAGATTAAAAAATCCTAAATTTAATAAGTACATGTCAATTTTAAATCTTACTGGTTTTCTGCGGTGCAGTTTGCAAAAGCGATGGAGTTTGGAGTGAAAGTGGCGCTATATAGCGTCGTGCGGTTGACTTTGCGCGACACTCTGCAGAAACAAAGAGTGCAAAAGCGGCGCAACAGAGGCAGGTGACAAAGTTTGGAAGTGGCCCGATTTGATATTTTGAATTTTTTAAGCGAGAAAGTTGAAGCGACGGAGTTTGGAGGACACGCGGTGCGATACAAGGCCGCGACACTAAAAGCAACGCAATATAGACCCATGTGGTGGAGTTAGGAATTTAAAAAGAAGACAAGTGGGGAGAATCTGTGGCGATGTTTGGTATTTTAAACGCGGGTCAGTATAGCGTCGCACCTCTGGGAGAGGTGAAGTATTATGCCATGGCACTGAAAGCAGCACAATATAGCGTTGCGACTGAGTTTGTTGTGTTTGTAAAAATAATGTTAGAAACCATAGAATTTTTGAAAAACATGATTAAATTTTTGATTCAAGCCCTCCTTCTAGCGCCAAAATGTGAGCCCCTAAACCTGCATATGCACAAGAGCAACAAAACACATTAGTTGTTAGATCATATGCATGCAAACAAGTATGAGAGATTCTCCATAAAATCCATCTATTCAAACTAAACTAGGAAAATGAAGAACACAATAAACTTGAAATAAAAGAGATTCAATCCTAATTAAGCTAATAGCATGGTGATCTTATGGGGGAATTGGTGCCAACGAAGTGTTGCAATTGGTCCTTTCCCAATTCCTAAGTAGCAATGGTATATGATGGAGAAATGGCCAAATCTCCAAAGAGATTTGAGCATAACCTTGTTGAAAATCTTAAAAAGTGATGAGTGATTGATTGAAATGGGCAAAATTTGGCTCTCAATGTGAAGAGAGGAACTTTGCATATGATTGTGGATGAGGATGAAGTTGAGTATAGTAAGTCTACTCAAATTGTGGATGTTAGAATGAGAGGAAGAGTCTCTCATTTATAGATTTCTAAATTGGAAGAATGAGGGATTTGGATGAATGTGGGATAAAAGACCAACGAATGAGAAGAGGCCACTTGTCCACATGTGATTGGAGGAGGAATGAGCACATTTTGGTCAATGTGCATGATAAATGCATAAATTTGAATTTAAAATTATGAGATGACTTGTTGAAGAGGGAAGGGAAATGAAGTTAATGTCACTTGGCTCAAGGTCAAGGACATGTAAGAGGCATTGAATGCCTTGTTGGAAGGACCAAGTCCACTTGGCCTTTTTGAATTCAAATGACGGACTATTCCCTTTTGATGCTTTGTGAGGGAAAATAGAGAATTAAATAAATCAAAGTAATTGATTTATTGTGCAAGTTGCATTCTATAGAGGATTTTAGTGATTGAGATTAAATTAATCAATATTTGATCAATTTAATGAGAGATTAGCTGATGTTGAACCACTTGGTGGTGCTGATGTTGATGCTTCTATCATAACATGCCATCAGTATCCTACTTGAATAAGTTGCTTTGCCAAGATACGTGCACTTGTAAGCAACTTTTGAGATCCCTGATTTTCTTTGCTGATACCAGAGTTAACTTTGTGTTTGTGCGCACATCGCAATAGAGTTCCTTCTTAATCGTTATGATGAAGGGTGACTGCTAATACATGGTCAATGTGAGAATTGGATATCATGTGTGGAGGTGTGGATGGAGTGTGTTTAAGGATAAAAGATGGATCATTTGAAATTTTGGAACCTTTGACTCTCCAAACTTGGGAAGATGAGCAATAATGGGTGGATAAGGAAATGTTCATGGAATTAGGACCAATTGCTTGATAAACTTTGTACGTTGCTTGAGAAGATTTATTTGGCTTTTGTGGACGTCTTGGATGGATATTGTTCCCTATCTTATTTTGCCCCATAATTTCTTTGACTAATGGAGTTTGATAGGGATAATCTTTCTTTGTATTTTTTGGTATCCACTTATATTTGATTTGTCCTTCATGCTTCTTAGCTTCTTTTTCTTTGATAAAATTCTTCATGCTTTGATTCAAATCTTTCTTTTGATGTTGGTCCCAATTTGTGGATGGGGTGATGGGTGGATGAAGATTCATGACGTGGCGGGTTGTAGTATTGGCATTGGTTTCATCATAAGGATTCTTCGTGCTCCCTATGTTGATGTTTGCTCGAGACGAAGTTGCCCCCAGTTTTGTGGAAGTATTACTGATATGTTGAGATCCCTTGATTGTTGAATAACCAAGGCCTTGACGCTTAGGATTTCCAACAATCTGCACTGGTTCTAGGATACCCTGTTCATGTAGGCCTAATCCTCTACCTTGATAATTCATCTGCTGAAAAATTTTATTTGCCATAGGATATGATTTACCTTGGAAACAAGGTGTTGCTCCTTCTCTGCTCTGTGGTGAATCTTCAAAGGTGAAAACTCTTTTATTGATAAGATAGTTTTCCCTTACAAAGGTGAGTGATCCAAATCACATTGATTTAAATTGTGAGTTTTCTCTTGTTGCATTGATTTAAAGAATAAACTGTTGTGAGAGAGAAATTTGAGGTGAAAGCCCTTGTTTCCACCTCCGGGAGTAGCCATGGTGGATGTCATGTGTGTGACTCCATGACAACATCACGTGAGAGACTTCGTTATGATTTTTGTTGTACTGATGTTTATTCACCCTCTGGGAGTAGCCATGGTGAACTTCATGTTGAGATGACAACATCATGTTGATTAAGTCCATGATGGACACTTGTACACATATGCTTTACCATGCATGGGAGTAGCCATGATGGCTGATATCATGATTGAGTGAATCCGTGATGAGTTCCTTTCACATTTGGGTGTAGCCATTGTGGATATCATTTGTTAGTTGGAAGTATTCCTCCCTAGCTAAGAGGGAGTGTCGATGTTAAGACAACATTGAGCCTTATCCTTCCAGCCATGATTTTGTGTAAATAAATTAAATATAGCCTATCGTCTATTTAATTTATTCAATTTGATATTAGTGGGCGCTTCACTTGTAAAATAAAATATATATTAATTATCATGGGCCGACCTCTCCTTGATGATCGCACCATTTCATATGAGACGTGTTATTTGGTGGTCGACCTTGCATCATGAAGGGATGCATCCCTTCCAACGATTTGCATAAATGGAAGATCATCTCCATTCATTTGACAATCAATTTCATTCATCATAATTCACATTTCATAGAAGAAGTTCACGCCTGAGAAACAAATCGTCATCTTATAACAACATATCAATTTCAAGGAGAAACATATTCATTTGTATTCTTGCATCTAGGAGAGGTGTGATTATTCATTGTATCAAATTCGACATTGTGTTGTGCCTAAGTTGTAAGTAGATTTATGCTCCTATTACATAAATATATAAGTGATATATTTGTCGGATTTTTCTCCCTCAAGTTGGAGGGTTTTCCTAGGGTATCTTGTTGTGTTCATTGTCCTATGTGCTGCATTTATGGCTATTGAATATCTGATCATAAAACTAACAAAGGGAATCTTCAAATATTTGAAGAGAACTCAAGATTATGGATTATAGTATCCAAAAGGTAATGAATTTGAACCTAATGCATACATTGATACTAATTGGGCTAGTTGTGTTGATGATAGAAGTACCAGTGGTGGCATTTTCTTTCTAGGAAGGAGGTTGGTTTCATGGTATAGTAAGAAGCAAGATTCAGTATCTTTGTCAACAACAAAAGCATAGTATATTGCTACAACATCTTGCAATACTCAAGTATTGTGGATGAAACAAAGATTGAAGGATATCAAGATAAAATATGATGAGACCATTCCTATTCTATGTGATAATACAAGTGCTATCAATATTTCCAAGAATTCAGTAATACATTCTAGAACCAAGCACATATCAATTTGGTATCAGTTTATGAGAGAGAAGGTTGCAGATAAAAAAGTGAAGTTGGAGCATGTCTCTACAAAGGATTAGGTTGCAAAAATATTCATAAAGGCACTTGCAAAGGACACATTTGAATATCTCAGGTAGAAGTTAGGGGTAATTTCCCCTCCTTCTTGCTAGATGCATAGTTAGTGCATCTGTCTAGGGGGAGTAATTGAAGTCATATCCTTATTCTTGGACTTATGGGAGCTACCTCTTAGGGGGAGTAGGTAGTGGTTGTTGCTAACAGGAGGAGCCTATAAGTTGCTTCAAGAAGGAGAGATTGTCAAGAGAGGGAGTCATTTTATCCTTTGTCCTTGATGTCAAAGGGGGAGATATTGTGCACCAAAGTGGTGTGAGGATGGTTTTTACATCAATGACAAAGGGGGAGATTGTTGCAGTTTGGTTGTCATTGATGTTAAAAGTTCATTAGAGTATGTTGTAGTTTTTCTATTTGGTTGCCAAAGTCTTTGATAAATTCTTTACATTTCTCTGCAAATGATGTTTTGATCCTATAGTTTGGAGGATAGTTTTATGTTGTGTCAAGGCATGTGTGATCCAAGTTTCAAGTCCTTTGGTTTATTGGAAAGTTGCTTTTGAGAGTGATAGATTCAAGTCTATATTGACTCTATGGGGATATTCTTAAAGGTATAAATATTGGCCCTGTATATATCCGCATTTGTAGATATGGTTGTGTAGTTTAGAGGTTAAGTTCATGGAGATTTTAAGGTTTTATATTCCAAGTTTCATGTCAATATTCTTTCCATAGATAAAGTTATAAGTGATAGAGTGCAATACTATGTTGTCTAGTGGCTAGTTTTAATGTCTATCTATTTGCACCAACATAAGGTTGTGAATTCCAGTTGTATGAGTTTGTGTGGACACTCCATGTGTCTCATAGTGTCTTTGGTTTGAAGTGTATGAAGATATTTCTCGATTCCAGTTTCATTACTTTTTTTCAAGTCATTTTGTGAAGTTATGTTTCTATTGAGGCTGACTAAGCTATATTGATGATGTGCGCCACAAGTTTAAGTGTGAGAAAATTTTATGGAGTGTTTGAAGGTGTTTTATGGGTCATGTCGACTCATCTAAAATAGATTAAAGTAATTATTTATCGTTCATGTGTACCACAAATGATGTGAGGGCCGACATGCTACAAGTTACAGGTTTTCTAACTTATGGTCGACATATTTTGAATTTACAAAGCATATAGATGTTTCCTATTGAAGATAAAAGGTGTGAAGAAAGTTTAGGACTAGGTTAAGCATGTGTTAGAATCCACAAGGCGTGTTTCTCTTTCTGGTGTTGCATGTAGTCTTTTGGGTCTTGTCCTCTACACATTTCATATTGTTTATTTTATCTTTGGCCGACTTGCAGATGCAATATTTTAATTTTAGGTTGACATGCGCAATATAATCAATGTAATATCATGTATAAATTTTAAACCTAGTTGATCTAGGATGATGGATGTGTGTGATGCATTATGATAATTGGGTAAGCGACTAAAAGAGAAAGAGAAAAAGTGGTAGATCTTGTCTAGTTTCATCTTGATCATACCTTTGTGACAGAAGGGGAGTGAAGAAGTGTGCTTAATTGTTTGTTGGAGGTAGTGAGATGAAGGAAAGGATTTTTTTCTTTTGAAAGTAGTGAGATAGTAAGCAACTGAGAAGACATTTGAAGAAGTGACAAAGTAGAATTTCAATCATCAAAATAGAAGTGACAAAGCAAAATTAAAATCACCAAAAGGTGTGAGATTAATTGTTAGTTTTAGATAGTGGAAGGACTGTGATTTTATAATCATTCTTGAGTGTGTGCTTAGATCAGGGAGTTGTAGCTTCCTAGGGTTGTATCCATAAAAAAATGTTATATAATCAAGGAGTTGTAGCTTCCTTGGGAGTGACCCTAAAACCTTTAATTAGGGAGTAGTAGCTTCATTGGGTTGTGTCCCTAAAACAAACTTGTAAATGTTGTTCATATTGTGAGGCTGGATTAGGATGGTAGCTCCTAGAAACTTTTCTCAATGTGGTTTTCCCTTCTGGGGTTTTCCATGTATATATGGTGTTGTGTTGTGCATTGTCTTCATCTTTCAAGTTCTTATTTATGCGGTAGATTTTGAAGTATCTATTTGTTCTGGAGGGTTTGAAATTCGATAGAATACTGTTTCACCCCCCTCTTAGTATTTTGATGTGTTTAATAGTTCCTTCCATGATAACATCGAATCGTAGTGATTTCTACCTCATAAATGTGTGCCAATTTTGCACACACTTTTATTTGTAGCTACTCTTTTGTGCATGTTTAGATGTTCTTGGTTATCCTTCTTCTTGGTTTCACATAGTTTTAGTAAATTAGTCCTAGCTCCCTTTTCGCATTATGGGGGGTTTCTATTATTGGTGCTAATGCTTCCTTGGTTTCATTTTAGAGTGATTTATCTTTCTAGTTATTGTTCCTATGTACTAAGCGAATGCAGTGGCTAGTTACCCATGCATTTTGATGAGATGGAATATTTACCATATGGACACTCTTAGATTCATATTTCTAGAGGTGATCTTCCATTTTCACTTGATCAGTGCTCTTCAAAAATTGGTACTTGTGCCATTTGTATCTTCAAGTTCCATATGTTTTCCTTCATTTACAATCTGATTCAAGTATTTTCGTTGGGGGAATTCATGCAAATTCTTATATTATTGATCTTGATCATCATCTATTTCAGAGGAGATTCTTCATTCCAGTACTATAATATTCATTATTCGACAGTTGTCTACAACTTCTTCATGCTTGTGCAATCTTCTTCATGTTCCTATTATTTTTAGGATATTGTTTTAGAGCATTCTTAGTCCTTCATTCACCTTTCTCTCTTTTGGAGAGGAGTTTTTCTCATGATTTTTTCTCCTTTTTTCTTTAGTTGTGAGAGATTATATTGTATGTACATGGGCACATCGTTAGGTCTGGTTTGTCAAGACCCATCATGTATTCTTTTTTTTTTATATGCATTAATTTTTAGGGTTTTTAGCTACTCCCTAAGTTCATATTAAGGGGGGGTGTTAGAGTAATCACACATTATCTAGTAATTAATTAATCTTTAGTTGATTATTAGTCTAATTCATTTCATGCACTTAAGCTAAATTTAGGTGTGCTTTTTTATGTTAACTAAATTGAGCTTTTATTAGATCATTCTATATCATCACATAAGATGTTGCCACTTGTCATTATATATTCCCTTTATCATTTAGGGTTTATCCTATAAAGCACTCAACCTCATTGTATTATCTCATGAGATTTTTATTCTGTAAGTATTTTTTTGTTGAGGATATAGAAAATCATTATTTGCAACTCTCTTTGTGTGGAAGGTGATTTTTTCATTGTTTGATCATGTATCTCGTGTTCATTCACAATTATAATAAAATATAGATGGGGTGTGTTCCCAAATACACTACCTGAAGCTAGATAAGAAGTGGTATTCTTCCAACAAAATAAGAAAAATTATAATCAACAAATTGGTAGCAATAAAAACTAGGATGGTGTAAAAGAGAAAAGAAAGAAAAATATTTGTATTGACTTAAATAAGGCTATAGGTAAAATAAGGTATAATTGCATCCATTATGATAAATGGGAACTTAGGAGAGAGGTGTCGATAATTGTACCCTAAAATGGTCAAGTGAATTGATGTGGCTTAAGCCATTAGATATTGAGAATACTTTAGATACATATGAGCATATTTCATGCGCTACACTTAAGAAAGGAGTATAAAATATTGGAGATAACTCTCATGGAGAAAAATAGCCCACACAATTATTCCAAATTAAGGTTCAAGTGAAGGTAAGAAAAATAATGCTATGATTGACTCATATTCTCAAGTGAATATGATTTCTAATATGTTGGTTAATGAGTTGGGATTGGATTTTGTGAGTCATTCATAGTAGTATTATCAAATACAAATAATGGGAAATGATTAGAGATACAATTAAAGAAATTAGGGTTAGAAAACATTAAGAACCCAGAAAAGAAAGATTAATTAAACCCATTAACCAATGAAGTTGAATGCAATGAATCAATGAATAAAACATAAATAAAGAATACTCTTCAAACTAAGATCAAATTGTTCAAAGAACATGCAAACCTAGTACTCCATTGTTTAAAATTATATAAATTTGATATGTAGATTGCTCAATTGTGCATAAACCATGTTGAAAAATCTTGGTTGATGATGATCTTGATTCACAAATGTTTCTCAAATGCTCAAAACATGATGAAGAAACATTCTCAAAAGAATATAAAATTCTCATGAGAATTGTGAATGATTTTTATGAAGAGGATGGCTGATTTTGTAGATTTCCAGGAGATTCAATCAACAATGGAGATTTGAGGATAAGAATCAATGGATGAGATTAGATCAAGATACTAATGGATGAGAGCTTCAGTTAACTGAAAAATATCTCCTTATTTCAAGGGAATTAGTTTGGGATATTTTGGAGGGAAGATATTTTGAAAAAGGAATATTCCCTTTTTGAAAATGGAATATTACCATGTGCAAGTTGGAGAAAAATTAGTTAATTGAATAATTAATAAATTATTAATTATGAGGTGAGAGGAAATTAGAATCTTTAATTAAATTATTGATATTATTTAATCAATGTGATTTAGAGGAAAAATGATGAATTAATCAAATAATATTAATTATTTAATTAATAAAGGAAAATAATGAATTTAATCAAATAATTGGAAATTATTTAATTAAGATTGATGAGTTAGGAGATAATAAGGAAAATGATGTAAAATAGTGAATTATGAGTGTGTGATGTGTTCAAACAATTTTAGGTGTCTACATTTTGCCTCTCTTTGAGACAATGTACTTGTTACATTATTTCAAAGACATAATACTGATTGGAAAATATTTTTTTTTTTTTGAAGCTCCACTATGCCCCAACAAACAAAAGAATGATGGAAGGATGGTACATTTCCCCCTTGAGAGATCGATCAAAAAACTATTTTTTGGGTTGGTATTACAATAAGATGATGGGATAGGTTCAATGAAGAAGAGGAGGAAAAAAATAGGGTCCTAAGAGGCTAAAAAAATGATCTAGAGGATTAGGAAAGGTGAGGAATATGATGAAGGGATGAAAACTAGGGTTTTAGGGACCATATATATGCATTTGGGGCCATTTTCAATTTATTTGCACCTTTAGATTTAGAAATTTCTAGAGCTCATAGCTATTTTGCTTCACATAAACCTTGTCATGATGGATCACATTGCATGTGCCCCACATCATGTAGATATAGTTTGATAGTTCCAGTGGCCCATCGAAGCAGACCCCTTGATATGTACATAGCTAAAGGTAGCGACACTTATGAACACTAATGCAACACTAGTGATTTTAGCGCAACACTTTTGCATAAGCGAGTCACTTTATGTTTTTGGTTCACTTTTAGCTGATGTAAAGTGATACTATTGAAAATAGATTCACTTTTGATATTGGAAATGTGATTCTTTTGAAAAAAAGGCTCACTTGTGACTATGATAAAGTGACACTTTTCCAAAAAATATCACTTTTGACTTAAGGATTTTTAGACTTATGTTTTTATCTTTTTTTTTGGAAAATCAATGTTGTGGGTGTTAGGCTTGTAGGTGTTAATTGATCCTATCTTGTGACACAAGCGATGAACTAGGGCATTGGATCAGATGACACATTTGATTGAGATGGATGTTGAGTTCCTCGAACTCATTGGGCTCTATCACATCACTTACATGCCTGAGATAAGGGCACACCAGGCATTTATGACAGTGATCATAAAGAGATGGCATTTAAAGAAGTCTTCCTTCAAACTATTGATAGGGGAGGCGACCATTACTCTAGAGGATGTATAGTGCATCCTACAAATCCCTATTCACAGAGAGCATTTCCTACAAGTTGAACTCAAGTGTAGAGGTTCTAAAGAGGGTCTTTCTTGATGACTACCTTGAGATAGATGATGGCCATATTGATCTGAGATAGTAAATCAATGTTGTTGGTGATATTATCATTGTAGTAGCAGGTCTTATATGTGGGCATGTCATACTTGATCGATTCTTTAGGGTTTTTTCAGTCAGATGGGGCTGATTACTAGAGAGGATGATAGAGGATGCTAAGGTTTACTAATGGGGTCCATGCATCTTGGCACATTTATACTATAACATACATCAGGTGGTATATCGATAAGCTACTATTTTTTCAGCTGGTGTGACCTTGCTCCATATTTGGGCATGTGAGCATATTGTAGTGACTCGACCTATTAGAGAGGTCATCTGAGCAACAAGTGAGCTATTTGTATATAGATATGACACATTTCTAACACAATGTCATCTAGGAGACCTAGACTACTGGTGCCATATTATGGATGACATTGATGAGTTCTGGTGGTAACCATGGCTACACTATGAGGCATGGGATGATGATGATGTCCACTTGCCTTTCTATAGATATAACCAATGGTTGATTAAGATGACACTATATATACTTGAGAGATATCTTCCAGATAGGGTTAGACATTAGTTCATGGAGACCTAGGATTTCCCAACAACTAATTATCATACATTATTTTCTCAGACACAATATGAGATAGTAAATTGGAGATCCATGTTGATCCTGCAAATAATAGTCACATAGGTTTTGTAGTTAGCACCGGTGCAATGGATATAGGTAGATGGGGCAAAGGACCCAAGGGTGATAAAAAATTATGATTCACTCATCTCATGGCAGAGTGGTCGGAGCCTGGAGGAGGAGGGAGGCTAAGAGAGGGAGAGATCATTGATAATGATAGAGAGTGGAGTTGAGATCCATGTGGAGGATAGGGGAAAAAATGTGGGGTACCCATAGTGGCACTTGAAGGAGAGGGGGAGTAGAGAGGGAATGACAGTGACATGCCCCAAGAGGTAGATCTAGATGATGTCCAACTCTAAATTACTCTCAATGAGAGGGACTAGGTGAGGAGGGAGAGGGATGGGTATCAGGCTAAGAGGGATGGATTGAATATATAGCTAATCTAGAGGACAAATGAGAGGGATCAAAGGACCTCAAAGAGATACAATGATTACACTAAGGAAACAAGTGGAGGCTCAGTTAGCTCATATCATTATAGAGAGAGATAGTGAGAGAGATAAGAGGCAATATTTGGAGGCTATGGGACAAGGGGGTGATGATATCTATAATAGATCATATCCAAGAGATGAGGCTTCTAGAGTCAGAGGCTACTCACTACCATACCCTTTATGAGGTGGCGATACCTGCAGGCCAACGACAACCCAAGTTATCAACTAGGAGTGCAGTGGTAGCCTCAAGGAGATCATATAGAGGATTAGTAGGTAATCCCTCATAGGTACAACAACCTTCTCAATAGCCAAATGGGTCAAGTGATCAGGTGGCTCAACAATAGATACTTGGGGCTTAGTAATAGTTGGAACAACAAGCACCTCCCCCTCTTGGTTAGGAGGAGAGGTGGAGTTCCATGTGATCTTGTCTTTGATCCTTTGATGTACACATATTTTGATGTAAACACACTTTTGATGTATATATGTATTATTGGTTCTTGATAGCCCTTTGTACATAAATTCTTTGTATAGACTTGTATCATGACATACATTTGATGATCTATAAGATATTGATTTTAAGTGACTATAATTATGACTTATGTGATGTTATGGGTGATTATGAATATGTGATTCTATATAATATGGATTATAATTGGATGTATGCAATGATGTCTATTCAATGTGATGATATATGATGAAATGGTTGCAATAATGTTATGCTATTGATATGTGATGTAATGCTATGGCATATGCTGTTATGTTATGATAATACTAATGATCTGTAGATGCAATATGTATGATGCTATGCTATGGTGATTATTTTTGTATTTTTTGTTGCTATATATGATGACTATGCAGGATGGATGATGTATGATGTAATGATAATATGGGTATACGATGTTATTGAAATTTTTTGGATGTAGGATGTGGGATGTTTTTGTGTATGTCACAATACTTGGATAGGAATGTTAGCATGATAAGTAGGACAAAATAAAAATATAGATGATTAGATGGATGGATATAATAGAATATGATGAATGAATGATGTTGATCAAATATCAATAAAACTATGATTATTGGATAGATTGGACTATTTTATTGGATATGTGATGAGATAGGATAGATGATATTGCTTTTTCTTTAGGTTATACTAAATAATGTAGAGAAATCCTTATTTTGATATAGAAAATAGATACTATGCACGAAGGTATGAAGAACCAAGGTAGCACTACATCTATTGCATGGAATTTGACTTTGCAAACAATAGGTGTACCCTTGTTCATACCTAACATACTAAAACCTTGTTTGATCGTGTGAGAGAATAAAACCTCAAAGCAAGTTAGGCCAATGCACAAAAGGTATAAATAACCAATATGCAAAGGTCATTGTGTTTCTCGAGACTACCCCTACACACACAAGGCAAGTATTCACCATGGTCATATTACAAGAAAATCTCACAAACACAAGAAATGAAAGAGATGACTATGCCCCATTACATACCACTCTAGACACACAACTTGATATTGAAGATCAAGGTGGCATCGAGTGGGTGATGGAATGAGACAAAATATAAATTAAAAGAAAATTTTGAATGACCAAAAATATCAAAGGTGTCATATCTATTGCCAAAGAGATTGTTTTAGTTGATATCTGAAATGATTCCTATTGTAGGAAACATATATCAGTTAATGCAATCATTAGACGTTGATTTTGATTTAGAAAATAATTTTTAAATTTGGCATGGAGATTTTGATGTTGTTTTGAAAATGATCAAGACTTACAATTTTCACGAACATTTATGTTTCGATGACTGTTGCATTTTATTTTGCTCACTTTGTCAACGGTGAGTGTGATGATAGATTTATTATGGATGACAAATTTATTGTGGATGATTGAGTTGTGGTGATATCTTTTTGAACATTTTGAACATGTCTGAATGTTTTTGAACTTTTTGTTGGATTATTTGATGTTGTTTTTAAAATTTACTCACACTATTTGAGGTTATCTTTATTTTTTTTGGAATATTTGAGGTTATTTTTGAATGTTTAATTATCTATATGTTTATGGATTTTTTGATAAGAGTGTAGATCTCTACATGAGCTAGAAGACATATATCAAGATTTATTCTGAAGCAAGATGTAAGTACTTTCCCCTAGTGTCTAGCAATGTACAAAATGCTATGAATGGATCAGTATGATGGATGGATATGTGAAAGAATGTGGAGAATAGGGAAAAAAGGCTTTTCGTATAAAAAATATCATGTGATAAGATAACATGTTTGACCCAGTATGACCATTTAGATGGTGTTAGGTGTAGGTGACAGTATGGCCTATGATAGGATATGGTTGAAGGAAGTGACCATGTCAAGATTTTTCAAAAGCATGTTTTAAAGTATATGCCTTTAGTCTTTATCAAGATCGAGATACGTGGGGAGGATTGGTGAAAATCAAATGGATTGAAAGGATAAAATAGTGGATTCATTATAGATGAAATGTTGGATTTATTGTGAATGGAATGGATGAAATGTTAGGAAAAGATAAGATGCTCCCAATTGGAATTGTGCACATAGATACTTGATTTTACACATGATACCTATTTTCTATGTTTTCATCATGGTACTTGTCCAAAGTTCCATAAGAATGGTTTTCACTAGAGGACAAATTTTTCTTTTCTTCTTTACTATTTTTTATTTATAAATTGGATTATTTTTGAAAGGATTATTGACTATGTGGAACCACTTGGCGGTGTTGATATGAATATTGTTGTCATGGTGTGCCAATGATATCCTACCTTGAGGGGTTTATTTTCCAAGATAATTGTGATTGTATATAACCCCTTGATGTTCTTGTGATCTTTGTTGATACCAAAGTTGGCCTTAGGAGTTGCTTTGCCAAGATAATTGCTCTTGTATATAACCCCTAGATATTCTTGTGATCTTTTTCAATAATGGAGTTGGCCTTATCTAAATACACATCATGATAAACTTCCATTATATTCCTTATGATAATGAATTATTGTCGGGACACGACGAATGTGGGATATAGATGTTTTGGATTTTAAGTGGTATGGTGGACTTTGATGGATGATATGAGATATGGAAAAATTATTGGATAGTTTGCATTATGGATATTTTAATTTCCAAACTTGAGATGGTGGATGATGGAGTGTGGATATGGAATTTTGAGTGGATTTAGGACCAACTTTTCCATGTGATTTTTATGTCATTACTGAATACTTCTTTAAAATCAGTGGACATTTTTGATAGATGGATGCCCCTTTCTAGTTTGACTCCATAGTTTCATTGACTAATGGATTTTGATATGGATTATTTTATTTATTTTTCTTTGGAATCCATTTTAACTTCATGTGTCCACTTTGGATTTTTGATTCTTTAGCTTCAACAACTTGATTTTTCTCTTTATTTTTATGAGTATTCTTCTTTTTTTGGTCCCAAATAGTGGGTGGAAAGAGTTGGGAATGATGGTTAATGAATTGAATGGGTGGAACATTGGCAACAATTTCATCATAAAGACCATTCATGACTCCCATGTTGATGTTTATATTAGATAAAGCTACCTCTAGTATCATGAGGGTATCACTAACATCATTATATTCTTTGATTGTTGAATAATTGATACCTTGATGCTTAAGATTATCGACAAACTGCACTGGTTCTAGAACACCCTGTTAATGTAGGCCTAATCCTTTCCCTTGATACTACATTTGTTGGCGAATTTTTTTGGCAATAGAATATGATTTGTCTTGGAAAAATAGTGTTAATCCTTCTCTACACTATTGGGAAACTTCAAAGGAGGTAGTCTTCTCATTAGTAAGAAAGCTTTCTCTAACAAAGGTAAGGGATCCAAGTTTATAGGTTATTGGTGTTTCATCAATATTGGAGTTAGATTCTTGAGAAATATCTTTGACCCAATTTTGAGGAACATTAAATTATGATTGTTCATTAAAATATGTTGATGTTTCAAAGTTGATATAAAAAAATTCTTCATGGTCATTTACTGGAATGCCACCATGAAATCTTGTGAATTCAACTAGATAGCTTTGTCATCTGTGAATATGTCTAGAGTAGAAGAATCTTGTTTTGAATGAACTAAGGGAATATCATCTATGTGTCTTGTGGAAGTAAGTATCTCATTTAGGAATGTGGAAGAAATTGGAATATGGATGGAATCAATTATTGGTTCATGAGTGGAATGGAATGGTTTGATGAGAACTTTAAGAAGCTCTAGAGATATGTGAGTATTATCAACTTGGATAAATTGATTTTTACTTATTTCAGAGCTTTCTTCATTTTGCTTCGGATTATGTTCTTGACATGGATCCTGTTGGTGTTTTTTCTTGTAAACCAGGTTTGTCTCCTAATCTACCTATGGAATTTCCACTTCCAATCAAGGGCAGCTCAGAGGACCTGGACCAATTGACGAGGATTTTAATAATAACCTCCTACACTTTGGGCTCTGCAAGACCCAGGAGGGTGATCCCAATAATATATTTATGATCTTTGCACCGAAATCATAAACAAATTATTAATAATTCACAGATAAACCCATAAATAGCTCAAGAAAATAGAATATTACTAGAGTGAGTCGGCCCTTCACTAGTAATATTAAATGCTTGGAGCATGAGATGATTACAACACTATTTCGTAACTTATGATAGTCATTTTAATTGCAAGTTGGCGGCAAGCCCTAAGTAAAGACATACAGAAATAGGGTTTTATAAACTCATACAATTTAGATTAGTGCCATATACCATTGGGGAGTCAAGTTTACAAACATTCAGAAACTAACAACAAATTTAAATACATAACATATATGATCCCTGGCAATATTGCATTACAACATTGTCAATCCCTATCCCAGCCCAATACTTCTTACCAAATCCCTCTACAAACATACCCATCTATGATTCCATCCAAGTATTTTAATTAATTCTTTGAATTAAAGCTAAAATAGAAAACATACTCATTATAACAGTGAGATGAACATCATAATCCTTGATTATTTTATTCAAAATTATGATATGTTTGTACACAGGAGAGACAAGAGCTCAAGATATAACATCATAGCTCAAATGCTAGTACTGTTATGAACATCAAAATTTCATAAACATAAAACCCATTACAAGAGAACCCCAAACCTAAATTGCCTTAACATTCAAAAATGAAATTCTTACACTCTATTCTGCAACTATACCTAGACTCGACCTTCAAAAATATCTGGCTTGCCAACCCCTACTTTTGGCCTTGAATTCCTTCTTATAGAAATGAAGGAGCAAACAAGCATCGGGCCAGAAGTTACACATGTCATCAATTAATAGGGCCACTATATGCCCACTCAAAACTATGATTAAAATTACCAAGTCCTGGAGCATCTTCCCGTTGATTTCATCCATTACACAACAACTGCCGCATTTGTTATACCTCAAAATCTGCACCCAAAACTGTCATGGAATCAAAACCATAATTAGTTACACTGTAACCGTTGAGCTGTTAGTTACCGGTAGTAGATACCGTTTCACTCCTCTTTAGTTAAGTATTTTTCCACCCAAATTTGATATTCTTCATCTGTGGGCCAATTAAAATTCACCACCTCTATCACCCTAGTATTATAAGGTGTGAATTTCACCGCAACCTGGTTGGCTTCTCTTTCAAATGACTCTAAGAACATGCTAGTATTAATTATTTTATCCATGATGCTTACTAACAAGTCATGATATGAGTCATCACAAATCAATTTGATTTGTGCACTGATGACCTCCTCTACCCTTTCTTGCCATTGTTGCAGTGTCTTAATGTTTCCTTGTGCATCTAATATATCAGGCAAAAAGGTATCATTCCAATCATCAAAACTTTTTACCAATTCTCCAATTTTCTTACTCAAGTCATCAGGTAGGGCCTAGAATCCCCTCAATGATTTCACAAAACTTTGAGTAGACTTTAATAACTGGGGCATGTTATTTGCATCAAACCTGGAAGCCTTAAACATAATATCTAAATCGGTGGCATGAGGGATCCACTTCTCAACCAGGGGAAAAACCACATCCTGATTCGTGTTAATATTTTACAATCCAGCCAAAAATAAAGAATATAAAGAATGAACAGATGGCAACCTAGAATCAACCTTCTCATTTAAATGCCTCAACACAGTGTCAACCACCTCATTATGTTTAGCCATGGCATCATTCTTGCTCGCCTTCAAGGCAGTCTGCAATTCAGTGATCCTATTCATCATCTGATTTTTGGTAGGATATGCAAAATACTCCATTTCCTCCTCAATTGGGTTTGGCGCAGGACTAGGAGCTGGTGTCTGAATTGGGGATCCAAGGATAGAAATGATCGGGACAGTAGGGGGTAATGACCCCGAAGTAGTAGGTATTACTCCGACAATAGGAGCATTGGAAGATTCTCCCACCTACCCATATTTTAACCTATCTACTTCAGACTGTAGCTCAACATTTCTCTATTGCATTCTGCTATACTCCCCAATTATTACATTATACTTTTCCATCAAGCTCTTCCTTTCAGCCTCTTCTCTTTCAGCTGTCCTTTGGGCCAATTTGGCCACATTCAGTGTCAAGCTTGTGGCTTCTGTTATTGAGGTTTCAGAGGCCCTCTTAATAATGAGCCCGCCCCTTAAATTTGGGCCAATGTCTGTCACATTTGGTTTTCTGCCCTAAGGTGCCAGAGCTCGTATGGCCAATGTCTCATACTCCTCACTAAAGGCATAATCTTGTAGGGTTGCCTTGACTTCTTCTTCACTACTCTGCATAGGATGCTTGGACTGCATAATAGCATTGAATGCCACAACATCAGCTATGTCCCATTCAGGGAGGAGTAAGACACCTGCTTGAGTCACAAGTGTCCTTCTTTCCTCAAGAGTGATGTTTTTGAACTACTCCATCAATTCAACCTTCACTTCATCATCATTCTCCCGGTCTAACCTATCAGGTCTTGACTCCCTCCTGCTCTTGCATCTGTCCTGATACTCTTCTAATTTCAATCTCCAAATCAATTGCAAGAATATAGGAGTTTTCACAAAGGCATCATCATCCAGGAATGCCTTGCAAGCCTCCATCCTAGCATCTTGTACATATTTCCCTTTTATATCCATGTCAGTGAGCACCAATTGTGTTGTCCTAGGAGGAGAAGGGATACCAACCTGCATTTCCTGATCAGTTATGATTATTTCATCCATCAGAACCTCTTGTGGTTCTTCAATCCTTTGCCTCTTAGGGCTTGGCTTTGATGACAGCTCCACAGGATCATCTCTCGGTGGTGAATCCAAATTCACAATGTTTATCCCTCCAAGCTTCTTGACCCCATGACCCGGCAGTGATGATGCCTTCATTATTTGCTTTCCCTTTTTATCCTCTACCTCTATATCACTGCTATCATCTCTCCTCCTCCTGTATAGAGGCATATCCACTGATGGCTGGTAAGTTGGCCTTGTTTCCTCTGGCCTCACCCCTAACTCCTGAACCCCCAAGTCTAATTCTAAATTGGCCTTCTTGGTTCTTAGGATATTCATGATTTCCTTGAAATTGCTCATCAAAAAATCAATTCTTTTATGAAATGGAGTAAACTCCATCAATGGATCATACCTTGGATCTAATTTGTGTACCATGGCCATAATTTTCTCATAAGCAATCCATTTTTCCTTATTCAATTCTTGTTGGTTCAAATCAAATTCATTTCTAATTAAATCTTCGAGAAAGTTGAAAACATGAGTAAATTTTCCACCTTTAATCTTCTACCTAAATAAGGCAAAGAATCCCTCAGGGTCATGTTGTCTCCTGGATCCATTCTTCAAATGGTATTCATCAAAATATCGGTCAAAATGAACCCATCCTCCCTTAGAAAATACAAAATCAGAGACAACAGTATAATCAGGGAACAAAGTCCCTTTTCCTCTTCCTGTCAAATTCTCTTCGTGAATGTAGCCTAATTGCCACATGACCTCTGCAAATCCCATCCTTGATGGTACATTGTATGGGAGAATATGAGGAGCTCCTTGGAAACCATAGACCCTCAAAACAGTGCTTACAGGGTAAAGAATGATATCACCCCAATTATGGCACACCTTCAAATCAGGTCTCCTTATTTTGGGTCGGAGGAAATCATGCAAATCCTCAGGAATCATTGGCACATTCACCATCAATTTATCCCTAAGCCTAGAGGCAAAATAGTTATCAAATTGCACAAAACTGGCACCTCCCTTGTTACAAGACAAATTTGCACTCCAAGCCTGCACCAGTAATTTCTCTCCATTCACCTCTCGCTTCAACTCCATTTTCTCAGAGAAGAAGTCAACATTCTCATACAAAAACATGTGCATTAATAAGGAGTACCAAAAGAAAGGAGTACCAGAATCTCCATTATGCAACTTTAGCAAACCCTCATGTATCCTTTCAGCAAGGAAAGAAGCATAGTCATAAATCACAGAAAAATTAGGGTGTTGAATATGAGCCCCCATGAACATATAGGTGATGGGCATCACAGTGTTAGGGTTGAAACCAATGATTTGGCAAAGCGAATAAAACGCTGCCGAGAAATGATCAGTAAAGCAATTTAACCTGAAGGGCTCCCGGTCAGTTGGGCTGATGTGAATTGTTGAACTGCCCACCCTAGCCAAATGAGGGGAAAGCAACCTTGACCTAAAAAGAGGCTGAGACCTGGCATATTCTTGCTTCATCTCCTCAAATTCAATTCGAACCAAAAATGAGCTATACTCACTTAAATAAAAAACCTGACAAATTGTGTCAGCATTCACATTCAATAGAACACCGTCATCATTATCCCTAATAATTTGTGTGACAGGGTCATATCGCGCAACTATTGCCCTAAGTAGGTCAACATCCAAAAACACATTCAGTACCAAAAGCTTTCCCATGTCATATCTCCAAATATTTGAAAAAGGATGAGACACATTTCATTTCCCATACCATCTCCTAAACATTTTCAAACCCGTCATAGGCACTCTGGCATCTGCAATATTATAATTCTTACATCTCAATCCCTCACCTAGGGCCGTCGCATTCATTAAGACCAAACCTTTCTTCCTGTTGTTTGTTGACAAAGGGAATTGGTCAAGGAAGTCATCATATAGATTCCTGTGTATATAATCAATACGGCCAGAATGTTGCTTCGGTGGTGCCATTTCAACAACTAGGGCTTCCTTAAAATCAAATTTGTAAATGAACTAGGGCCACCCAAAATGAATTTACAACAAAACCTTGCAATTTCTCACAATCTAGAAGAAACAGTAACCCCAGAACTGTAATCAAGAGAATCACTGATAACACAATGCAACCCTTTTCTTTAATCATATTCAAACAGAGATAGTGGTAAAGAAAGCAACTCACGGAATTTGTGCCTCATAGAAAAATCAAACCCTTGCTGAAATCACTTTAAAAAATTCTATCGCTGGCTCTGGATCGCTTCGCAAACACTTGAATGTCTTTATGGCAATGACAGTATGAAATTTAATACTTAGAAATGATGAAAATGGCTAAGTAGACGTCTCATTCGCCATTAAAGCTTATTTGCATGCCGCACCAACAACTTCAATCACATTTGATGCAAGTTTAAATCCCTGTCGTCGATTTCTTGTTTCTGTCAGAGCATCGAACGACTATCTTCAAAAGTCTAACAACATTTCCATGTCACTATCAAGGGCCCACCATAAAATGCAATGCCAAAAGAATACACGTGGCACTTGCCCGCGATATCGCAATCACTAAACCCCTCTTGGTTTAGGATCACGTGATAACGAGCAACCGTTGATCTCCACCATCTGCGATCATAACATACAAAACAAGAGGTAGCACCAACATCCATCCGTCGAGCAGCTTTTCCATCAAGATTAAGACATCGTCATTGATTATAAGCACGTGCATTTCTCATGTAGTTAAGTAGTCTGCTTAATAATGCTCTAAAATCCGATGCACATATTAAACACTTTATTCATTCCCTTTAGCACCGACATCTTAGGACATGTGGCGTCCGCTCATGATATCGCGATCGTTGAGCAACCAGCGGTGATGTCATCACGGGATGGCAGGCAACAGTCAAGATCAACCTCAAGAAGATCGACGATTGGTAAAATAACCCTTGCAAAACATTAAAATACTTAGAAGAAAATAAGGGGAAAGGGACATCGCCTAGGGCAACGACAGTCGATGACTCAAGGTTGTTTTTAAAGGATAAGGCATGGACCGACCCAGACTTAGGTAAATAAAAGGGTTGGGCGATTTTTTTTTCATTTTATAT
This sequence comes from Sequoiadendron giganteum, assembly GCA_007115665.2. Taxonomy (NCBI): domain Eukaryota; kingdom Viridiplantae; phylum Streptophyta; class Pinopsida; order Cupressales; family Cupressaceae; genus Sequoiadendron; species Sequoiadendron giganteum. The sequence continues at coordinate 174,201,333 of CM021110.1, forward strand.
TAAAAGGGGCCATGCCTAGACGATTGCATAGGACATAAGTTGTTCTTAAGACCCTCTCCAAAAAAGGTAACGACGAAAAAGACCCAACCCAACAATAGAACACCAAGGTCTCATGGAAGCAAGATAGAACTCCATCTTCAGGTACCCTCCGAATAACAAGACAAACCATTAATAAGGGAAAACCAAGGATTTGAAATTGAGGCTCCATCAAATCCAATTTTAATTGAGTATGAACGAAGGACTCGGGTAGTCTTAGGATGTTGATATGATGGTAATGGATTTTGAGAGGAAATGATAGGCTATAAGAGGCATGAAGGTGCGTGGACCCATTTTTCTTGACCATGAATTAGATTAACTTGAAGCACATTGTCATATATCATGGATAATCCTTGGAAGAGATCATAGAAGATCACCATGGGGTAAGTGATTTCGTGGAGGTGGTGTGAATTGATTTTGTGAAGGTTTCTAGGACGAGATGGAAGATTTTTGTGGATAATTTTCTTCAATATGACCTATCATAAAATAAAATGAGGGAGGTATTCTATGATTTGGGATGATTTAAGGCTATTTTGTTTTGTAAATGAGTCATTACTAGAGCTAGGGGGATGACGTTGATCACACTTGGTAAAAGTATCTTGATATATATCGACATGATTATTGGATTCTTGGATGTGTCCTACTCTATTATTATAGGAACAAATGACTTTGTTGTTGTTCCCTATTTTATATAAATCATTTCCTTTTCCATGATTTGGGATAGGATCTTTTTAAATTTCTAGATCTTGGTTTCTAGAAGTGCTAGGGCATTGATCTACACTAACCCCACCTTCGTCTATAAGGTCTTGTATAAGATGTTTGATTTTTACATAATTTTGTGTCTTATGTCGTTTTGTTCCATAATATTGGCAATAATCATTGTCATCATACTAGGAAGGTTTAGTTTGTGGTTCTTCATAATTCCTTAGCTTAGGAAGTTGGATATGGTTTGATTGAATCAATTTATTTAAGACCATTTTAATGGGTTCCTATAAAGGAGTGAACTTACATCGAGGAACATTGTTAGGTATTGGTGGTTGTCCTTGTGGAGGATTTGAATTTTGAATGTTTTGTTGATTAATGTTTGGTTGGGGTTGTAGATTTTGAACACATTTTGTGTCTACAATGCCACTATTTGTAATGTTCTTGTTTTTAGCCCATAGGCATGGTTTGTCATTAGAACTTGAAGGTTGGTCCTTTTCTTTGTAGATTTTGACTAGCCCTTTTACAATGGGAGCCCTTTCGATTGTTAGAATCTTTTCTATGAGTTCTTCATATGTATTGGTACATTGTACATATAAGTGAAAACCAATTTCTATTTTGAGATTTTGAACAAAGATGTCCACAAGTTGTTTTTCAGAATGGGTCATTTGCATTTACTAGATTTATGTCTCCATCTTTGTTAAAAAGGACGTGAATGTTTCTCCTTGGATTTTTTTATGATATACAAGTTTATCATAGTAACCTCATGTTTTATACTATAGGAGAAGTGAGCTACAAATTTTTCAATAAGTTCTTAGAATGTCTTGATACCGGGGGTAAGTGAGAGAACCATTCGATCGCTTGTCCACCTAATCTTTATGGAAAGAGGCACATTAGATATGTATTGTTATATGAAACCTCTAAGAAAGCTACATAGAATTCCCTTATATGTTCACATGGGTCACCACGTCCTTTGTATTTGTCAAATTTTGGCATCTCAAAATTGTGAGGAAAATGTGTTAGAGTTATGTTCTTGTTGAACGGATCTTGATGAGTGAATCTAAGTGATCTTTGTGGGATCTTGTTGAGAAAATATAGAATCTATTAGCCCATCTAGTTTTGGGTGTAAGTAAAAAATATACCAAATGTATTTCCTATCCCTTGAAATCATGAATCCACCTATAATTGAAGGGGGATACCCAATAATCTTATACATATTGATAAAATTGAAAAACACTCCATCATCGAATTGAATTTCATAAACCATGGATTCAGTAGTAATAGATGCTTATCCAAAAACTAACATCTTTCTCCAAAAATATACAACTTATTTTCTAGAGATTTACATCACAACACAAAAAACCTTATGCACTATGAAGGATTTTTATTGATCCTTTAAAATAATCTAACCATTTAGTTGTAATCCATTCATGTAGAGTATCTAAGTTAGGCCAAAAGGAGTTTATATTAAAGATTAAGCCTAGTTTCTTATATTTCTTCCTTAGAGATAATATATTTGCCCAAAAATACCACTAGATGGAGATTTGAGTAGGAAATCAAATCTAAATTTTGCATATGTTCCTCTAGTACCGCCTCATTCTCTTTTGTTATAGCATTTTTTATCACCAAATTTGCTAGAATAGACTTTGAATAGGCAAGGTTGCACCCCTTGATAAATAAAGACATTTTCCCACTTATTGAAGCACTAAATATGCAAAACACACAAATCTAGGGTTTGAAGAAGGAGTGAGAAAATCTATTTGAAAAAAATCCTATTCACTTAGAGTGAAGAGGTGATTTGCATCTATTTATCACTATTCTCATGGTATTCATATTATTTCCTTTGATATGCACATGCCTTGTTATGTTGGTAGCAATTGGAATTGATTAATATGTGAATGCTAAATATTTTTTTGGGGTGATCCTACAATAATGTGTTCCACTTTCTGGTCAAAGTGGGACATTGAAATCAACATTTTTAATATTTTTTTAACTTTTTGACACCTATAGAAACTAAACTGTTAAAAAATTGAAGATGATGTGAACTAGTGATTTTTGAGATTCTATATATTGTAAATATATTTAAAAAAAAAAAAAAATTACGATTTTTTATGTAACTTTTAATAACTTTTTTTTTATAGTGAACAATATTTTAAAAAGTGACGTTTATACCATACAATATAACATTTTTTATAGAAGGGATTAAACTATAATTTTTTAAACATAGATTCGTGACATCAATATCTAGTGTGTAGATATTTTTTTCGTAATTTTTTGTATAGTTTTTAATTATTTTTTGAAGTGAGATTAATTATAATTTAGACATAGGTTTATACCATACAACATATCTTTTTTTGTATTTATTCAAATTTTTTTGTTGAAATAAGGACATCAAAACCTAGTTTGTAGATATTTGTAAGAATTTTAAAAGTCTATTTTACTATTTTTTCATGTGTGTGGAACATAGACCTTGATGATCACTAAAAAAATTATGTTCATTGAAAATTAGAAAATAGATATAATAATAAAATTTAATATATACAAGTTAGACTTTACAGAAAGCTTAGTTTGAGAGCTACAATCCTATAAATTGTCTTGTCATATTCATTCCATTTTTTGGTCCAACCCAACGTTGAAAATAATTTTTTTTGAGAAAAATATGAGACCTAAGTTGGAAAGGTTATTTCTAGGACCTTCATTTGAAGTATCCAAGGACCTTTGTTCTAAGTATCCAAGGACCTTCAAACAAAAGTAGGTACTTTGCATGATAAAAAATTAAAAAAACACCTTCAAATAAGGGTAATTTCCATAAAAGAAAAAAAGGGACCCATTTAAAGGTTCCTTTATATTCCTTTTGAAGAAAGGGACATTCAAACAAAGGTCCATTTTTCCTTTTATGGAAATTAATTTTTTCTGAAGGTATTTTTTATTTTAAACCTTCAAATGAAGGTTCATGTTCATTCAAAGGCGATTCTTGACTCACCTTCAAATGAAGGTTCATGTTCATTCAAAGGTGATTCTTGACTCACCTTCAAATGAAGGCACCTTCATTCAAAGAAATACCTTTGAATGAAAGTGTTCTTACTTTTCATTCCCATTTTAATTGAAAAATCTAATATTCCAAGTTTGAGACTCACTATTGCGGGTTTACCTTGTGAAGAATTTACATATAGATATCTATTGCTGAAATAATGGATGAGGGATAACCTCCTTATTTATAAATCACCTTTATTTATCTCAAGTTAAATCCTTTCTAAAATTAGATAGTTTCCTATCATCTTGTATGTCAAAATATTTCAATTTATGTCTAAGTTGTCATATTTAAAGATAAGCCTTGAGAAACCTAAACATACTATCATATCTAATAGAGCATCATGGAATTAGTAAATAAAATCATCAAATTAAGAGAATATTAGATTATATTAGATAAATTTGCATTTGTATCTATGGATACTAAACATTAAGCATTTTGTTTTCATGTGCCTTTTATGTTTCAATGTGAAAATAAAGAAAATGGGTTTGACAAAGGATTAAGGAAATTCAACACATAAATCCTAGTATAAAATCCCCCAAAGGTGTTTATTAGCACTACATTGGTACATAATTAGATATCAACACAAGAGAACTAGATATAAATGTGTGTAATATTAGGAGGCATAACTACAACATGGTAGACAAAATCATGTTGGGGTAAGATAAAACCACAAATCACATTTAACTATTAAAGTGGGTTAGAGAGATATGTACTATAAAATTCATAGCCTAAGTTTGATATCAATATTCTAGGTTCAATCACCAAGCACTTCTATGCAATTAAATTAAACAAATTGATATTTAACATCATAAAAAACTAAGTGATCCTAACCCTCATAATTACATTTATTAGTCTCGACTCATGTGACTATTTAGATCTGTAAGACATAAAACACCTCTAACATACATATTTAGGCTAATTAAATAAATAAAGCTATATATAAGAGTTGGGACTATAATAATAAATATTGATTTAATTGTGAAATCTAAATGAATTAAATACAATTCTTACTTAATTTTTGGATGGAGGATAATGATGTTGAAGAGGTAAAGAATTGATGCATTATTGTGCTAGGATATTAGGGTTTGATTAGATGAACATTTTAAATTATATAGATCATTGTGCTTTTCTTTGGCTCAGATATACACACTAGTAGAATTGATCTCTATGTTTGTACAAGTGAAGCAATTGACAAATTGAACTTGTTCTCATGTAAATAAATTGGTTGAATTCTGCTAATTAAGATTTACTTATCTTTATATCTTTGTTACGAATATGAAAAATTAGTGTTTATAAACATTATTTTTGAACTTTCCAAGTGAAGATCATGTTCTCCTTAGTCAAGCCCCAAGGAGAATTGATTCAATGGGTATAAGGAAAATAATCAAGCATGTAGGGATGCCTAAGATAATGTATGCTTTGATAATTCTTTATTAAATTCTCTCTATAATTATTCTCCAATCACCTAGGTGATTTCAAAATAAATGAGCAAAGGATTTTAAATACAAAAATATAACACACTAATTGATACAAGTTATTTGTGCTAGGTTAACTCACAATGACTAGGAGGGTGCCAATAAGTTATTGAGTTTTAACTTAATTTTTTAAAGGTTTATATCAACAATTAAAGAAATGAATTGGGTCAATTTTACACATGAGGATCTAATCCAAGTTGGTGAATGGGAGATGTAGCAATCAAGATCATTTAATTCAGAATATACCAATTGTAGACTTGTTCTTACACAAATAACACTCTAATTGAAGTGGGTCCAAAACATAATGGAAAAATGTATGAGTATGGGATTTCACCATTATAAGGTATGATTACTACATTATTTGCTTATCATTTATTAGGCCCTAAATTAATTGGTTTACTTATTTTCGACTATAATATTATTGTGATGGTGAAAATTACATACCCATGCCCTTTTCCCTTATGTTTTGTGTTTGCTTCAATTAGAGTGTCTAAATGTAATGCCCAATCTACAAATGATATTCTTGCATGAATTTGACTAATGACATCGCCATATCTCAATCTTGTTCTCACTCATGCCCAAAGATTGATCTTAATCCTTAAATTCATTTTCATCATCCTAGATCATATATTTGGATGTGGACTTAACTTAGGTCCATTCCATGGTTGGAGATTTGATCCTTGAACATTAAAAATTTAAAGTTTAAATTTACACCTCACCGACCATGTTATACTAGTTGTTGTGAGTTGATGTATCACACATTTATTTAACCACTATGTTGTTGTATTTAAAGATATTCATTTATTCATTTTAATGATCATTTGATTTATTAGGGAGCACATCTAGAGTTTGATTTACGAGAACAAAATAATCTAGAGCATTATCATAAAATTACATCAACACACAATATTTTAGGTTCATTGCATGCTTGCTTTTTATCCTCGATCTTAACTCATTCTTGTTGAATCAATCCATCTAGTGCTCTAATTGAGGAGAACTTGAACCTCCCAATTCAACACATTCCCCAAAGGTGTTCCTAAACACCATTAGTCATTACACTAATTCAAATATCAAAAATCAAGGTAAGTGAATTCTAATAGTTTACTTCATGCTACTTTAGATCTACGAGTTACAATTCAAGTTTGGAAGTTACATGCCCAAGCCCTTTTCCCTTATGTTTTTGGTTTGCTTTGATTAGAGATGTACATTTGAACTAGGGTGACACACAATTGGTTTGTAGAATATGAGATCTTCATTTAAACAAGCCCTAAAATTCTAACACCTTACAAATTAATTTCTTACATTTTTCACGATATAATTCTATCATCAAAACTTAAGCTAAATATTACGTTGAATTATGATGAGAGGTATTCTACAATAGTAGTTAGACACAAAACAACATATCATAACCATATACATAAAAACTCAAAACACAACTAACATATAATTAAAAAAGAATAAAACTATAAAATAACTAAAATAAAATAACTCTTAAATAAATAAGAATAAAATAATTCTCATATATTCTAAAATAAAATAAAATAATTTTTAATTAAATCCACTCCACAAAACTAAAACAACTCTTAAAATAAATAAAAACAAAATTAAACAAAATTTAAATAATTTAAAATCATATTTCTCCAAATTTTTAGATAAATATATTCAAAATATCTATACTAGTTTATTTAGATTTTTAAATTTAATTTTAATTATCAACCTAACTCAATTAATGTATTAATTAGATTTATTTAATTAAAAGGTGTGTTTTCACAGCAATTATTACACGGGCAAATATGTACAAATTTTATGTAATTCGTAGCTACGTGTTGGTCCTCGTATTATGGAATAATTAGGAGGAGGCTTGGTATTCACTTCTATGGCTTTTGTTGATGCCATTTGCCACGTTTCTATTGCGCTCACTGGCATTGGCCAAGCTCGGATAAAGAGCTCAAAACGGACAATGTACATCCCTCCTACACATTTATCAAAACAATTGGAAGCCTCTGTGATACTGTCCATAACGGTCTGTATTACGCAACTTATGAAGAAAAGAATCACACAGAGCAGTGCTCAGGAAGCAACTTTTAGTATTCAAAGCTTTGCACTTTAGTCTGCATAAAAAAAAGTAAGAACTTTCTTCATGTTTTGTAGGTTTGGTTTGGAATGGAAGGAGAGTAGGATTTGTTTTGACGAGTGATCAATCAATTGGGCAGGGATACATGCAGTGCTGTGAATTTGAATTGAATTGGATACAAAATGGGTTACTTAGTGGGATGCTCTCCTCCTCTCCTGCATAGTCTAACATTACAGAAGCAGGGAGTCTTCTTTAGTCCTGGAAAGCACAGGAATCGGAGAAGGGTGTTAGCATCTCGGTCAGATGAGGCCTCGGCCACTGGTCACGTAGAGGGAAAACAAAATGAGAAGCCCTCGTCTTCCTCTTTCCTCAACAGAAGGGCTACGCTGGCTCTCCTAGCCTTTTCTGCAAGTCCATTTGTCATGTTTGGGTCAGGGGCCTTTGGAGAAGTTCTTGTCGGTGAGTTCTGCTATTTTGGTTTCTTGATTGAGATGTTTTAGTTCCAATTCTCGGCATCCATCAAGATAATTCACCAATTTATTGAAAGCTAAGAGACAGTCGGGACTTTCATGTATTCAATTTCCTTAGTTTGGTCATCCTTTTTCTGGTGTATCTCTTTCAGTTTCTGCATTGCTGTGTCTTTATTTATAGATTTGGAGTGGATGATGCATCTTTGAGAGTGGGTGTCTGATTCGTTAACAGGGAGGATATTCCTCACACTTGTTCATTAACAACGGATTAAATCTTAGTTTAAATACTGAATTAATTGGGCAGGGAAATGAAGCTTAACAGAGAGCAAGCAACATAAATGACGACTTATATACCCTGGAAACCCTCTTTGGGTGAGAACTGCAGCTGAAAGGTGAGCACAATCTCACTTGGTACTCCAGTAACGACATTACAAAGAGGTCCCAACCCTTATACTTGCTGGAGAAAACTCATACGTCTATGCCTAAGCTCTAAAACAACCCCAAGAACTCTCAGATCACTTCCCCTGCCTCTGTTGCTATGACAGTCCCAAGACTCGGAGATTGCACAACAAAACCTCTAACTACAGCTCCATACAATGCATAAAAAGAACTAGATTGATTACACATGTTCCACAACGTCTTTTTATAACATTTCATCAATAAAGGAAGTTGAATTTTTTTGGAAACCATGCCAAAAGAGAGAAAAACTGAGAACTGAAATGTCACTGAATGCCACAAACTGCTGCAACAAGATAGAGGTGATTTTGTTTTAGCCATGGTAGAGGACACTTTCACTACCTGCAGAAACCAATGATTTCATACAGTAAGCAAAGCACTCAGTTTTTAGGGTTTTCTAACATTTCAAAGACTGCACATAGATGTCCCATACCATAATAGCAGAAACCTGGAATTACATGCAGTTAATTGTGAGTAATTGCTGCCTGCTCATCTGCTTGTGCCGAGTCTGACCATCACATCTGCGTTATTGGAAACCCTGTTGATGCTCAGTCAAACCCGGGTTGACAAGGCAAAAACTTCCGGGCAAAGGAAAAATACACATTTTAAACTCATGTAATTGAAAAAACATGTTCTTTTGCAGGGTTTTTCATAACAGTGCCAGGTTTTTGGTTAGAAAGCCCTCATACTTCGTTTTTGGTATTTTTGGCTTTTGGATTATAGATAGACACATTTTCAGACTTACTTAGACAAATGCAAACACCAAACTAGAACATTTTGTAATCGTCAAACTAGGGCATGTTGGCACCCTTTTGGCATTCCTCCTTCAAACCCTAGTTTCACATATTTTTCAGCTGCAATTTGACAGAGGTAGGGTTTTGCAACATTATTTTCTAAACTTTTTAAATGCTAACTCTAGTGCATAATATCATAAACCCTATAGGGTCAGGGTTAGGGTTTTTTAAATTTCTAAAGCAAATACTCTTTTGCTAAACCTAACCCTAATATGTAAACAAATTTTTTAAGTTTAAGATTAGGGTTAGGTTCAGTTTTTTTTGTTTTTACAATTTACTAGATGTAGGAATAGTTTTTTTCTATGTTTTATAGTCATTTGGGGGCCTGTAGGGTTATGCATTTTTAATTTTTTGACTAGACCTAAAGGCTGCTATGTGTTTATTAATTTTTTTTTTTATGTTTTTTATTAACTCTAATGTGTATGAATGTGTTTCTGATTTCAGCCCATATTTCATCATGCCATGAGAGATATTTTGCGTGGGCTTATTGGACACTGGTTTCCAATTCAAATCGGTTGAAATACAACTTTGTGGGAAATGAAAGTGATGGGGGAATCAATCATTTCAAATGGCATCTTAAAAAGTGGTTAGGACATGATGTGAAAGCTGTCTTAATGATGTGTCCCACCAAGCAAAGTTGCCCCTTGATGCCTATGTAGAAAGCAAGGTGAAAAAGGCCAAAACTATTGTTGGTTCATTGACATGGTTATTTAGAGACTATGATGTAGTTGCTCGCTTGGGCGAGGAGAAACTTCTAGCATTAGAGCACAATTCTTCTAATGCCACACTAACATTTTTGGAAAATATATTATTGGTGGGAAAATATGGATGCCTTTTTTGCACCTTGCACCATGCCTAGATCCTAAACATCATTGGAGAGCATAGGATGGGGGAAAAACTATTCATACATAGACAAAAAGGCAATAGCAATGTCATTGTATTGTACAAGCATCCCATTCATTGTTGTTCTTCTCCTTATTGACAAACCATGATTGATGCCATTGCTATTGTGAGTCTTGATTTCAAGGCTCCATCTTATGAGAGCCTTTAAGTTGACTTGTTGAGAAAGGTAGTGTAGGATATTAGCAAGATAGTTGTTGACAAAGGTTGCAGCATGTAGCGTCGTAAATTGTCACCCCTGACAATTTCACATTACGTTTTGCTCCCCCCTATTTGCTTGGACCTAATTGTGCTTATAATTTGCCCATTTTATGGTTGTTTTTGGAAAATCAGAATAAATTTGGGAATTAATATTATTTATTTATTTATTTAATGACACTAAAAGCCTCAAAATAAGTTTGGTCTAGGGCGCCACCGCCCTTGACCAGCCTATTTTGGCTCTATTAAATATGATTTTGTCGGCATTTTTACATTTGTAAATCTGAATTCATTTGTTGGCTTTTCATAACTAATTTTGCGGGAGAACGAATAGATGCATATAAATATAAGTCTTTTTCACCATTTGAACATCTAAGACAACCTAGTGAAATTTTGAGCAATTAAGGATCCTAAAAAGCAATCAAGAGAAGTCAAGAGTAGAATAAGCATTACTTTACAACACTTTTATCAGTCAAGATCTCCATTAGCAATGCATCAAGTTCATGAGTAAAATTATTTACATTCTATGTCCATTTGTTTTGTGAGTACTAACACTTGTAGGACCTTCAATCAAGCATCCAATTCTCCTTGTATGAGATGTGTATGAAATGTGCCCCTTAGTTTTTTCTCAATGTTTTCACAACACTAACGAGCACTACGCCAAATGTTAGTATTAGCTCCCAAAAAATAGTCAAACTGAAATTAACCTTCGCCAAGAATGTTCACCAAGATCCTATTGAAGGTGAGGTGATAGATATGGGAAGGGATTGTTAGCAGCACTGAACTGAAATTACAAGCTGGAAATTATAGAGCAGGCGGTAATTCGACCATGAAGATTCCATGCTACCACTTGTTCAGTGGGGGGAAGGATATTACAATGAAAAACAATTCATCCGCTTTCAGTTGGCATCCACATAAGCAGTGGGGATTCGCCACTTATTTAGTGAGTGAAATATGAGAGATGCAATTGTTTATTTCTCCACATTGGCAGTAAATCGACCAGGGGTTACAATGTTTGAATTAAAACACAAAGCAAATGCAGAAATATTAATGACTAGAACAGTACTATTGTTTGCAGCCTTACAATGCAAATTATTTGCAATTACAAGTGTTAATAGCCGTATAATCAATGCAAACTGAAGAAAGATGATCTCTCACACTCCAATCTTTTCAATTACTGAAATATAAGCCAAAATCTGAACTAATGATAATCTAATATGAAACCAACACACTGAAAATTCACAGACCAACAACTATACCAACACCAAAATGTTCATAACATCATCAAAACTCCTCCAAATGACCTGAAACAAATTGCAAATGCATCTAAGGAGGAAGGCGCACTGCATCCAAAGTTCACAAATTAATTATGCACGAGTCCCAAGGAACTTCCCAGCATAGTACGACCTCTCTAGAAAATCATCACTTCAAGATAAAATCTGATACTTTGCAAATAGGCTCACCCTTAACATAGAATTGATTAGCTTCAATACCCAGAACGAAAATAAAATCACACTAAGTACTGCAAATGAAAATCTATTTCAGCCATTGAATAACCGGCAAGTACAAAACTAGAAATTATCACCAAATTCACCACCGATGAAGCTCAATATGCACTTCTAAATGACGCACACTCCCAATTGACCATCTAGGGAACCATAGTTTTAGGCCCGAAGAATGGTGTAAATACTAAGCTCCCCCTTAGCCAGGTTCTGAAATCAATTCAGCAGCATAACTTTACAATATTTTCCAAAGATGATCAACTCCAAGCAATTCCTTCCTTTATAACCTTCAAAGAGCAAACCAAGCAATCTATAACTCCTTTTAAGAAACTCTTCAATTACCTCCAAGGGATGCCACCTCTCATGTTACACTTTATTTGAATTATTAAAACATTAATCATCTCCCTCTAGGTGTCCATTTACAAGTTGCACAATAAAACATTTAATATAAATATTAAATGCTCAAATCAACCCCTTTATGTCCCCTTTTTAAAAACGACTTGAAGTCATCAAGCCTAGGCATGGGGTACAACTTTAGAACATAAAATTGACTAAGTATAGAACTCAGTCCAAAGAGGTAGCCAAGAGCAACGCCCAAGCTATAACTGGCAAATTGCTAAAATTAGCAAACTAACATTTGCCAAGCTGAACCGAGCTGATGATGATGCCTCTGCCATAAATGGACTTACTAAAAATAGTGAATGCCAAAAATAGTAAGTTAACTTCAAATCCATCAGAAAGCCAAACTGATCAGCCACACTGAACTGCAAATGATTGAGCTGTTGCTAGAATGATACTACTAAAAGATAGACTTACCAAAAATAGCAAACTGCTATAAATAGTAAGTTTGCAAAACTTCTTCTGAACACCAATTGAGCAGTATCATGACTTACTATAAATAGTAACTGTTTCCAAATATCAACTGAGCACAAACCAGACAACCCTCATGACTTACTATAAATGGTAAATACCTGGAAAGGTTGTCAGATTCAGATGCATGTCACACCACCTCAGAGGTCTCTAAAAACCCAAAAACCCAAAAATCTTTCCTGCATGCAAGGTATCATTCAAAATTGCATGTCATTATCTTAACATGCATGTTACCTGATCCTGAAGCTCTCCAAAAACCTAGAAAGTTCCACCAGACATGCGTCAGAAACTCCTACATGCAAGCCTTCGAAATTGCATCTGAAAGCGGAAACCCTAATTTTTCCATAGACAAGCCTACAGGCTTCCGAAAATAGGCTATCAGTCACAGAAGAGCGTATGGCTAAAATGGGGACATTACAGTGTACCATGACTTCAGTCCATCAAGGAAAGCAAATTTGAGTGGTGAGTTACAATACTTGTCATTTATCACTTGTTTTTATACATTTGCCTTTGCCTGACTGAGGGTAAGCACTCTTTACATCATCATAGTTATTGTGGAGGTGGAAACACCAAAACAGGATTTGACTTAGGCAAGCCCCTATACGATACAACTGTTTCTCCCCTCTCCTGTGGCAAATCTAAAGTGGATTTGGGAGAAGATTGAAGACCTAATTGCAATATCAAGCATTCAAGTCTCCTACTTCAAAAAATTAGGACAAGAATTATTCATCAACAAACGAAGTTTCAAAGCTGAGTCTAGGAGGAAAGAACCTATGGACTATGACCTATTGAGACCTATTCACAAATTCCAGAAAGCACATTCTCCAATCTAGGGTGCCACCGCCCCTATCTAGGTTCCTCTGTCTTTGCACTTTTCTTTTTTGTCTTCAATTTTTGTATTGCAACTATATACTTTTCTGAAATCATATCAGTTTGTTGTTGATTTATAGTTGACTTAATTTATATTTACACAACCTAATCAGTTCAAGTCCTAATGAATCTAATTAAAACCCACACAAAAAAACAAAGAGGACCAAAACCATGATCTACCATTCTGGCTCTTCCATTGAGGATAGTAGCCAAGTGGTCTTGTATGATCAATTCTGGTTCCTCTAATGTAAGGTTGGGAAAGGTGTGATTTAGAACCTAGATTCCTTTTCCCACATCACACAACATTATGTCTAATGGGTGGATTGATAGAAGGAATCATACATCGATCAACTTTCTTATTGGATCCAATAATGGCATGGTCTTTGTGAAATTAGCAAATGCATCAAATAAAGTGAATTCAATCTACTTGTTATTTTCACTATTTGATGAGGTTGCGATAGAGACTGGGATGCAATATGTAGTTCAATTTATTGCTCGCAATATAGGAAATTTTGTGGCAGCATGCAAATTTTTCATGGAGGAGTACCCTACATTGTTTTGGAGCCCATGTGTGGCACATGACTTGATTTAATCCTTGAAGACATTGAAAATTTTATTTGGTTAAATCTGAAGTAGAGAGGGGGGATATATCACCAAGTTCATATATAATTACATTAAGATGTTGAGTGTGATGAGATCCTTCACTAAGGGAAAGGAGCTCATGAGACTAGGTTTGACAAGGTTTGCTGCTAATTTACTAGCATTGCAAAATTTATGTGCCCCAAAGATGAACTTTAAATGCAGGTTTGTTTTATTGGAATAGGTAGGGTGTGCTTGCTAGCTAGATGCCTGGTATCACAATTTGTGTTTGATGAGCCATTTTGGATAGATGCACATGAGATTGTACAAATTTTAGAGCCCTTGGTTAGAATGTTATTTTTTTGATGGGGGAAAAGCCCCCATGGGTTTTTTTATGAGGCTATGATAAGGCAAATGAGGTCATAAAAAAACCCAATGCTCATTCTAACCAAGGGCTAGTTTGTGTTACCAAATGCATTGTCACCTCCATGTTGCATATTATTTCTTGAATCCCTCTATCTACTATGGTCTTGTTAGCATCCCAATTTAATGTGTCTCATTCGTGCTTTGTTTTGCTTCCTTCTTGTGCATGTGACCTTATCCACCCCTTGTTGATAACTGACTTGAGAAATTTTGAATTTGTTCCCCAAGAATCAAAAGGTGCAAAATCTCATAAAAAGCCTAATTTTGGGTTTTCACTATTGTTTCTCATGGTAGTTTATGTGTTGTCAGAGTTTCGAGGGTATCCATGCTTGCATGCCTTTCCTATTGATCCTGAAACCCCACCTAGAAGTTAGAACCATTGTAAAATTTGCCTAAGTCCTTTTTTGGAGTTTCAGAGTTCCTTGTGCTCATATCCTAGGTATTGGCAGTTGGAGAAGTACGATATGCCTTGGGGGAGCCTATTACCTCAGTGATGTATTTGTTGGGTGTCGAGGTTTCGGGTTCCTCCTTACCTTGGTACCTTTTTCCTTGTTTCCTTGATTTCCCAATCTCAAATCCATTGTTCTCCAAAATATTCTACGTGTTTGGTTTGTTGGACTTTCAGGGAGTTCCTTGCTCCCATCCTATGTTCGATGTCAAATGGAGATCAATTGTACAAAGAAGTATAAGTGTATTCACTATAGTATCAAAGTTCATAATGTTCCCATCCTTGGTATTAGGGAGCCACCAAGTCCAATACTTGTAGGGATCTTTGACGAAGGAAGTCTGACAATAAAGTATGTTTGGTTGATTTCATTAGGGTGTAGGGGTGGTAAGTCACCACCTCCCCTCCGATGTGTTAAAGGAAATGCTATGTTTTTTTGGGTATCTAGGTGTCATCCCTCCAATCCCTATGTAAGAAAGTCCAAGGTGGCTCGATGGCCCAATAGAGAAAGGTGCTTTGGTGTGGTTCGAGAACCTCCACGGGTTCCCAAAAATGGTTAGATTATTGACAGGTTTAGTCGACAATCAAAAGAAGGAAAAGTTGGTAGTGTTATGTTATTAGTGCATGGAAGAGGTTCTCAAACCAGTGTTGAGAGCCAACAAGGTTTTCATAACCTCATCAAAGCCTTATGATACTTTTCTAACCTCTTCATTTTTTAGAAGAAAAGCTTGCAACTTTGTGCATTAGGGTTTTGAGAAGGTTTTGAAACCTCTATCGGCCCTCAACAAGGTTAGAAAAATCTTGTCGAAGCTTGATTTTGAAGAGTGAAAGAAAGAATTTTTCATAGGGGCGCCAACAAGTTGTGTGAGCTCTCGACAAAGTTTTCTTAACCTTGTTGGAGCTCAACAAGCCTTTTATAACATTTGAAGAAAGCATGGAGTGGCTCTTTGGTCTCTTCATCAAGAGTTTTAGGTGGTTTTGGAACCATTGTCAAAGGCCGAAGGCTATCTTCGAACTAGCTCTATGTTACTAAGGCAGAGAGTGTGCGTCAACATTTCTACATGGTTCTATAGCCATGGGCAGAAGCCAACAAGGTTTCAAGAACCCATCTAAGCAGCCAATACATTAAGTTCACCACCTACTTGGAAGCAACACACTTTTGTATGCTCATTTTTTCCATGGCATTTGGAATTTGAAAGTTCAAGGCCATTTTGCTCTTGAAACATTTCTTGGCAACACAAGACACATGAACCAACACCCTCCAAATTTGTGCATTAGGTCCACTAGACAACTATCTCTTCGACACACATGGCACCATAATGTCGATCATAAGAGCACACACAAACACTAGACTCTCATAGATTGGATTGAAGGAGCAACAAAAGTGATTCAAACACCACATGTCTATTGTATATCCACTAGGGCTTTAAGACTCATACTTTAGACATGAGATCCCTTGCTTAGCTTGGATGTATAAGGAAAGTTGCATCTGTTAGGTATCAACACATTAACAACATAGACTTGAGGCATACCGCTAGACCCCATCACATAAAAACTCTGAGTTTGTTGGGGCCTTGAAAATAAACATATTGGCATATTGCTCATTCGAATGCAAGCCTCCCTCAACAAACTATCATATGAAAATTCGGGTCAGCTAAAATGCAAACCCCATGGATTCAACATTAATTCTTGTGGACTTGAAAACTTGAATACCATGTACTTGGAAACTTCGGTCAGCTTGAATACATGAATACATTAGCTAGACATAAACACAACCTACAATTTAGATGCGAAGATGTGGCAAAAACCAAGTAGATAAACATCTTGTGTCCACAGTTGGTAGGTCCCTTGGACTCAAAACTTGACTTTTCCAAATATGCAAAAACCTTGCTCAATTTAACTTGATAAATAGTTTGGGTTTAGCCTTGAAGTCTATGGCCAAATTGGACCTAAGGCTCTTGCAAAGCCATGACAAATAAATCTCGGGTTTGGAATATACAAACATCTCTGGACTTGAAAATAGATACATTGGATGTGAATGCCTCACCAAGTTAGAATGAATAGGGAAACTTGGGTCCACTAGAATGAAAGTAACATTAATCCAAATGCGAGGACCTTGACAATTTTTTCCCTATAAAGATATTGGGTTCGCTGCACACATTTGGACTTGAACTATTGCTCAACTCTTATATATAAAATTTTGGATTCACCACATGGGAAAGTTTGACATGAGACTGCCAATTGCAGATGTGAGGCCCCTAGTATATTCTATCATACAAAAATTATTGGGTCTAGAAACAAGCATGATATAAAGATGAGACACAGTTGCAAGGCATTATATCATATTACCATGATTGAGAACTCGAAGATTGGCTAAGGTACAAAGTCACGAAGATTAAACATAGGGGTCTAGGGAAAAGAGACAAAGACACATGAGTACAGAGTTTGATAAAAGGGTATTTAGTGGGCCCATTGAATTGAGTATCTTGTATTGATTATTAGTGGAAGGCCATAGAGGAATACCAAAAGGTAAGCTTTGGTTGGGGTATGCACCCCCTATGGGTGCAACAAAAATCTAAAAATATCTTTAAGAGAAGACCAAGATAATAATTAGGGAATGTGCAGACCAAGACATAGACAAGGAAAACAGAAAGGCAATATTTATTATTTATGCACATAGCTAGTGTTTTTGTCCTTAATTTACCAAAGTGTTTTGTCCTCATGTGTTTTAGTTTATATAATCTATATGTGTACTTGTATTGTTTAGTCTTTGCTTTTAGCTGAATAGTGCAAGCATGTAGTTGAATGATTTATTTTCAATAAAAAAATATAAATATATTTTGCCTTGAGTTGAATGAACAGTGTCTCAGCCTTTTGCAATAGGTGAACCCAAAAATCACATTTAGTTTTATTCAGCATGAGTGTGAACCACCTCAAAAAACACTATAAATATTATAAATAGCAAGTACATATTGTTCATACAAAATTAGTTTTTGTTTTATAGGGAACTTCCCCTTCTAATTCAAGAGCGGTTCTACCACACATTTGTTCATTTTGTGTCACACTAAAAATGTGAATTAAAATGCTAACAGTTTTTTATGACTTCGCCTAGGAATAACATACGACTATTGTCATTTCTATCATGTCATTCAAGTTGACATAGAGGTTCTAGAGTTTTGAATGTTGCACATGAAGAGGTTGCAGTTCACTTATTTGTGGAGATATTACAAGGAGCAGTAGCTGATTGGTTTCACCATCTTGTTGCCAATTCTATAACTAGTTGGGAGTCAACAAGTGAAGTTTTAGAGAACTGGCAATGACTCAACATTGTGAAAGAGCCAGTTCTCTAGTAGGATTGGAAGATTGAGTGGTAAACACTTTCTTATAATGAGAAAAAGGTTTCAAAGAGTGGCTATAGTTTCATTGAGCCGAGTGCTTGCATCTATAATGGCTTTTATTTAATCTACAACATGACGAACACTTGTTTTGGAATAAATTTTCAACAAATGGTCTCTAAATTTAAGCTATTGCATCCTTGTATTGATTTGGACATCTCAACTTGAATATGATTCCCCTACCTTGATCCTGTGGCAAAGGGCCACCACATGAATTTGGAGGGCCACATTTGAATAGTGATCGCTTGAGGTCTTGAGATGCTTGATTGATGGGCAATGAAATAATGCCATTTGCTTTCCATCAAATCCAAGAAATAGTATGGCCATGGTGAAGCTGAGACATTCAAATAGAAATGAATTTTTTGAAGCTTGGCCCTTGACTTAACCCATTCAATACAAAATTGAATTGGACAGTGGTCGAATAACTTAGACTTAAATGCCACATTGATAGTGCTATCATAGTTGGAGAGAAGATAAGGCTTAGTCAAGTGATCGCTTGGCCTTGCTTGTTAAACTAGGCAAATTGTGAGGAAGGACGTTAATGTAGCTTGGATAAGAAAAACCTAATTTATGGCACATATAAAACCTCATCTATCACTCTTTGGCACACCAATGCATTGGGGGAGGGTCTTCTTTGGCTTCCATAGATTCAAATATTTTGAAATCTCCATAGATGATCTAGTGGGCATCAAGAGCTCATCAGCTAGTGATTTTTAAAAAATTGTCTACTCAATGACATTGGAGACAAACATTGACAAGGACAAAAGAACAATTGTCAAAGTTGAACAACATTCAAATGGACTTGCTATTGGGGTCACCTCCCCAGTTGACAATAGAAGAGGCACTATTTGTAGAATGGAATCTTACCAATCCACTATTGCTGGTTTTGTGGTCTAGCATGTAACACATGGCACCAAACCAATTGGCCTTAAGTGTTGTCTGCAACTAAAAGTTGTGTTGGTGTGCATTTTAATACCCACCAAACACAGAATAAAATGCCCAAAGACACTCTATCCTCTCTTGAAAAATCACCGCGTATGCTAAGATTGCGAGAAGATCATATGGCGATTCCAAGGTTTCTTTTGTTAGGTCTTGACGTGTGGATAAGATCAGTGGGCGTTGTGATTTGCTGGTAATCACAAGGGGACTTACGTTAGAATTTATTTGCAAGCTAAGGACTTAGACAGTTTTGACATTGAAGGTTCTTTCTTTTTGGGTTTTCAAATTTTCCAAAAAAAGGCAAAAAAGATGAGGGTTCAATGTCAAAACCGTCTAAGTCCTTAGCTTGCAAATAAATTCTAACGTAAGTCCCCTTGTGATTACCAGCAAATCACAACGCCCACTGATCTTATCCACACGTCAAGACCTGACAAAAGAAACCTTGGAATTGCCATATGATCTTCTCGCAATCTTAGCATACGCGGTGATTTTTCAAGAGAGGATAGAGTGTCTTTGGGCATTTTATTCTGTGTTTGGTGGGTATTAAAACGCACACCAACAGAATTGGCACTAGAAGGAGGGCTTTACGAAGGAAAATCCTTTGCTCAAGACTGAACGGAGAAAATTTCCTTGATCCATCATTGTTGCTTGTGCTCGCCTCCTCCCACGCACCAATAGAATTGGCGCTAGAAGGAGGGCTGAACAAAGAACGATTTATTTGCTCGGGATTGAAACAGAGAAAAAGAAGAAATTTTTGATCCACCACTTTTTTAACACCCATATGCTCGCCTCCTCCTAATGCACCAACAAAATTGGTGCTAGAAGGAGGGTAAACATTAGGAGTTTATTTTCACAAGTAGGAAAATTCGGTTGGATGGAACCTGTATGAACTTTGAAATGCCAAATTAGAGATATGTTAGATCTCTTTAATGTCAAAAAATACAAAAAATTCCTGAAAAGTTAGAAAAAAATTCCATAAAAAGATCAGAAATGGAAAATCAAGGAGATTCCTCAATGGATGGGCATCCATTTCATATGTCTTGTTCTCGAGACAATCTCATGGATATTGCTCAAATCCAAGAAAATTTGAATGCACAGCTACACCCCAGGAATTTGTCTAAGTTTGCTTTGCCAGGAAGATGTCGAATTCATGAAACCTTCGAGCACGAAGAAATCAGTTGCTTAACATTCCTCTCAAGGATAGAGCTTGTTCTCCAAGGGAAATTTTTCTTTTGGGATGTTCCCAAGCCAGGAGTGTTGGATGTAGCACCTGATGATTATAGCATTCCAGAAGTTAGAAATGAGGCCTTCACGAAGTTCATACTTAGAATCCAATATCAAATAGAACTAGGTAATGTTCGCTTGAAAGGTGTTTTGCTCCCTCGTTGGTGTCGGATTCACAACGCACCTCATCCAGAGTTCACTTGCACATCATGTGAACATGCCATCAACCATGCCAGATGTCACCTCAAATTACCAGAGTTACCATATGGATGCTTCAAGCATGAAGCATGGATTGAGTATGTCAAGCGAACATTTTTAACACCAAATGAAGAATGTACCACAATGTCATCTAACAGCAGAGAGAATAAGTCACAACAGGATAATGTGATCGAGCTTAGGGATCAAGTGGGTGAAGATATTCCAAGCATCGTAACGCCAGAGGAGGCCGTTGGAGTAAAAATCAAGGAATTAATAGCATACATCCAAGCGAGAGAGGCAATCCAATATCAACACGTGGAATTGTGTGAAGATGAAGAACTACAAGTTGGAGAGGGTCCTCAAGTGGACGATATGACACAAGTAGGAAGCGGTTCCAATGCACTTCAAGAAGGAATGGTCCTTGATGAAAAAGTTCAATCATGCATAAATAAGATGGAAGAAATGATAGGCGAATTGACGCAAGATGGTATGTTTGACGATCAATGGGCTACCAAGATAGAGGTAGAATATGAAATACATTTCGTGTCGGCATTGGATCCAATGCTCACAGTCATGGAAGAATTGCTTGATGAAATTGAAACAAATGGCACACTACCTGATGAACAAGTAAATGTGACAGAGGCAAAAAATGAGGAACAATTTGAGTTGGGGCTTGATCCATTGTTAGGGATTCAAAAGGAGCCGGTGCATGAAATAATTCAAATTTCCAAATTCCCTTTTGAATCCAATCCCTGCCACACTCCACCTAGTTTGGAACGTGATGTTGATCTCCATGTTTCAGATGCAAGTGGTATGGTTCACCATCAACTTCGACCTCCTGATGAAGCAAGGGATGACGAGCAAAAATTCATGTTTGCAAATGAAGACCACCAAATTGTATCTTTCCCTACTGTTGACTACAAGGAATATCATTTGATTATGGAGATTTAGGAAAGATAACTTGTTTATGGATTAATCATGGTCCAGGTGAGTCGCCCCAGTTACTAATCTTTCTCGAAGTTTTGCTTGAATTTCAGGTTTGTCCTTTGAAAGAATATTTTTGCGAGTTTAAAGATAAGTTTGCAAAACTTCGCACTGTGACCGCTACTTTGTTGTTCCTACACATCCTGAGAAATCATGCTAGGAGTTGTATATACTTAGGTTTTTTTACTATTGTTCGCTTAAAAAAAATTGCTTTTGTTTAGAGTAGGTATTCTTTCACCTTTTTTGTTGTTGTTTGCATTAGATTAGTTGTTGTGCTTTCTTAGTTTAGTTTGCTTGTCCGCTTTGTTTTGCTTTCAATAAAGGGGCTCCCATTTGTGAAGGGCGTTGTATCTTAAGAACTCTAGCGTATGTGCTAAATTATGTTCAGTCCATTTCTTGGATATTATATTATGAAGTACTTTTGAATCCAAGATTGTTCTTTTTCAACTTCATCGTTTGGTTAAGGTTAGTACTTGACTGGAAAGGGAATCATCTTTTGTATCTTGACACTGAGTCTTGCAGTTATTATATCTTACACACTTAATGAGTTCTCTGAGTCACTATGGTTTCCTAGGTGAAGTCATGGTCAAGCTAAAAGAAAATAATCAAAAGTCTTGCTTCAGTGCCACAATAATACTCAAGCCCATGTGAGCTTCATTGCTTACAAGCCAAAGTGTGGAAATATGTGAAAAGAAAAGGATATCAAAATGAAGGAAAAGAAAAAGAGAAAAAGGTCAAAACACTTGGCTCTGGGTGTGCGGACATCTCTACAGGTGTACACTCAATAACAAAAAAATAAATCGTCGGAAGTAGAGCAATCTTCGTGAGATTATAGAGATAACCTCACCAGGGCTATGGACGATCGCGGGCAGCGAGGCTCTATCCAAGGACGCTTTTGGAGTTAAGACAAACTACACAACAAGGCCATGACGGAACCAAAGAGTCATATTGTTCTTATGAGATAGAAATAAACGCATGTGCACACACGCGTAACTGAACGATGAAAGGTCTTGATACAATTTAGGATTCCTCTTTCCTTTTGAGTACTCCACTTAGCCAACGGGTAAGTTGGTTAGAATTAATTTAAGATTCGGGGTTTAAAGAAAATTCTATCTTTGAAATGTTCAGGAACATTTATTCAGGTTGGTGCTAGATGTTGTGACCTATTTCACACATCACCCCATTGCAAATGGGGACCCCCTTCTTTTTTGCTTTTTGGTTTTTGCCTTGGCAATGCAACTGCTTATCACCATTTTATTTACAATGAGGAGTTAGAGTTTTTTGGAAATCATTTGAGCCAAGTAGAGAATTCAAGCCCATATCAGTGCCTAGATGTCATGGAAGTGCTCAGAAGGACCAGTAGACGAGGAACGCCATTGCTATGAGTCATTTTTGACACTTCCTATTTTTTAGGGATTCTGCTTTTTCGCATTTTTTATTTTTGGCATTTTTAGGCCATTCTGGAGTTCCTATTTTTTTAGGGATGCTTTTTGTTTTTTTTTTCTATTTTTAGAAAGTTTCTATTTTTGGAAAGTTTCTATTTGGAGGTCCCACTGATCATGAAGTCAACACTCCTCCAGATTGAGGCAAATCAACAAAAAAATCAAGGCAAATGGTGAAAGATTGATGAAAAATGGCTAAGACTGGGAAATTCGCCAATAAGAAGGAATGGCAGGCCAAGCATGAAGTCTGCCCTTGCCTTTGGCATGCCAAAGGCAGGCACTGGCAAGCCAAGGCTGAAGTCCGCCATGGGCAAGACAAGCTCCAAGTTTGCCCTTGGCAGAGAAGACACAAAGTCTGCCTATGAGAGAAGTGGATGGAAAGACAAGCTCCAAGTCCGCCCTTGGCAAAGAAGACACAAAGTCCGCCCATGAGAGAAGTGGATGGAAAGACAAGCCTCCAAGTCCGCCCATGTTAGAGAGATGTCCAAGTCCGCCCTTGGACAAGGCAAGGCTAAAGTGCGCCAATGTCAAGGAGAGGCTGAAGTCCGCCCAACTTTGGGAGAGGAAATTTTCTAAGGCATGGATAAAAAAAATATGCCTAGAGAGAGAGGGGATCAAGCTAGCATGAAATTCACTCCTCGGCATGACAAAATGAAATCCTAAGGCACAAAAGGAAGGATGAATGGCAAGGCAAACTTGAAGTCCGCCCAACTCAACATGAAATAAATTTCTAAGGCATGGACATAAATGCAAAATGGCAGAGAAACCTCCAAGTCTGCCCAACCTAGAAGGAGAGAGAAAATTTGAAATTTTTGACTAAGTCAGATGTTTGGCTAAGTATAAAGTACGCCACAGAAAGAGAGATTTGTCTAAGGCATTGGCCAAAAATACGCCCAAGTATGGAGGATGGCAGCATCATGGCAAGTCCGCCCTTGCCTATGGCAGGCCAACCCCAATGTCTGCCCTTGCTCTGGAAAGACAACTTGCAAAGTCTGCCCTTGCCTTGGAAAGAAATGGCAAAGCATCTTGAAAGTCTGCCATTAGCCTTGTCAAGCCAGCCTTCAAGTCCGCCACCCTCTAGAAAAGCCATCATGAAGTCCGCCATAAGGAAGTAAAGACTGGAAAGACATTGAGGAAGTCCGTCCATGGCATGGATCAGTCAAAGTCCGCCCTTGGCAAGAGGAAAATTGGCAAATCTATTGAGAAGTCCACCCAACTTTGGAGGCAAGGAAAATTTCTAAGGCATTGGCAAAGTGCGCCAAGCATGAGAATGTCTAAGCATTCACTAGGTTCGCCTAGTATGAAGATGGCAGGCCGAAGACAAAGTCCGCCCAAAAGGAAGTGCACATGGTCTAGCCAAAGATGAAGTCCGCCAAAGCATGTCTAGCCAACCTTGAAGTCTGCCATGCACTTATCCAAGCCAGCTTCAAAGTCCGCCTTGTCCAGGACATAGCCAAGTCCGCAAGGGAGAAAGAAAAAGAATTGGCTTGCCAATGAGCAAGTCCACTCAAGCATAATAAAAAAATGGCATGTCAAGTCCAAAGTCAGCCAAGGTTAGAAACAAGCATGGTAAAATTTGCCAAGAGGAAGCAAAAAAGGGGCTAAGTGTGGAATTTTCCTACAATAAAAGTATCAAATTTTGACTAAGTGTTGGAAAGAAAACGGGAAAAATGAAGAGGAATGAAGAGGAAATGAATAAAATTCTTGCCCAAGGATGGAGTCTGCCCTACTTAGCACAAGCCAAACTCATAATTGAAAACAAATCCACAGGCAAAGTTCATTCGAGCATAGAGATGGCCAAAATCTTGGCTAAGTGTTGAATGGTCCACATGAAGGCATTACAAAATGAAATTGAATAGCCAAAATTTGGCTAAGTATGGGAAATAATTCACAGAGAAAGTTCCAATTTCCTCCATTTTGGCGAAAGCACAGGAGAGTTCTTCTCCATATTCAAGGCACTTGAAGGAATTTCAAAGCAATTAGGAAGGAAAAGTTCAATAACTGCTCCAAGGGGAGACTTCTAGACTTCAAATGCAAGTGAGAAGAAGAAATCAAAATCTCAAAAGAACCAAGATCAAAGCCTAGAAGAAACAAGCACAAAGGACAGAGTTGTTGGCAAAGAAAGATATTCTAAGGCAAATGCATGGAAAAAGAACAAGGAGACCAAGGAGGACATCCAGCACGTTGAGGTGGCGCCTCGTCATCTTCCAACCAATCAAATTGTTCCAAGTCAATTTGTCTAGGTTCAATGAACTTGACTTATCCATGGAGTTGGTTTATGTTTAGCAAGAAGGACAAGTGTCCTAAAATGTAATTTTCTCATTGGTCGAGAGGTAGTTAATTATGACAAGCCCTAATTAGGGTTTTATTTTGTAATCTCGGTCGTTGATTCAAAATCAATCTTGGCCATTGAATTGTAATTGGGGAGCCTATAAATTGAGCTCTCCCCTCATTTGTAATTTGTGAAGTGAGTAGTATGAGATTGTTGCGATAAGACTATTTCCATTAATAAAAGCTCTAGTGCATGATTTGCTTAGAACCACTTTTGTTTTCAAATAGTGTGCAAGGTTTACATCTTCTCCTTCAACATCTAGAGTAAAGTTAAACTAGTATTTCATTTATATGTTTGTTAGTGAATGATAGATTTGATAGCAGTGGTGGATGAAATTAAGCTCATACTTTTGTTGAATAGATGATTTGTATTCGATGTGTAAAGTTAGCCTAAGCTATTAAGTTGTGGATGCTTAACTTCCGTTTGAATGATTGTTAATTCAAACATGAAAATCATTATCACCTCCATTGAAGATTGCACCTGCTTTGCGTAGTTGTCCTAAACGAGGCGAAACAAAGTGTGGTTCCTTGTTTCACCCAATCATTGTTGTCTCTTGAGTTCTTAGGCGTAGCTTAGACCTCTAAACCCTTATCTTTTTTTTTTACATTTTTTTGGAAATCCTAAAATTGAGAAAACCCAAAAAGAAAGAGCCTTCAATGTCAAAACCATCTAAGTCCTTAGCTTGCAAATAAATTCTAACGTAAGTCCCCTTGTGATTACCAGAAAATCACAACGCCCACTGATCTTATCCACACGTCAAGACCTGACAAAAGAAACCTTGGAATCGCCATATGATCTTCTCGCAATCTTAGCATATGCGGTGATTTTTCAAGAGAGGATAGAGTGTCTTTGGGCATTTTATTCTATGTTCGGTGGGTATTAAAACGCATGCCAACAAGTTGGCATTTTTGATTTCTTGCACGCATAAAGCATTCATTTCTTGGGAACTTTGACAAATGACTCTCACTATGTACTTTAGATAAGGTTAGAAAGATTGTGCACATTCCATGAGAACACAATCATGGGAGAGCATCAAGGTTCATATTCTCCTCCAAACTCCTCAGAGAATGCATAGCTCTTAGCAAAGATTTGATTTTGGTTGCTATGCATGAAATTACCAATTTAAAAAATAGCTCTCTTTTCTTGTACAAACTCCCCTTCCTCCTGTGGTGGTGAGGGACTATGGGAACATTGTAAATGATATCTACTTGCTGAGGTAGAAGAAACAATGATTTGTGCTTTGCATGTTGACTTCATGGCCTACAAATGAGGCTGTGAGGGCTGAATGTCAGCAATTGGTTCCCAAGAGCTTGTAAGCAAATTAGCTGCTTGGGAGTGTTGGAAGTCAAGGGTTGTACAAATATCTGAGAACCAGTGGGTCCAGAGACATTTTTAATGCAACAACCACTCTCGCTGACTTAAAAGCAGAAGTAGAGGCCTTTGGCATTTTCTTTGTTATGCTAAGCACTTCTCTTTCTGTCGACGGTTGTCCAACCTTTTTGGTTGCCTTTGCTAGACTTTCCTACTTCAGTGGCAGAGCTGGCCACCAGCAAAGGCTGAGCATTAGCTGTGAGCAGGAAATCACTAATCTATGTTCTGTAGAATTACAATGAAGGTAATTTTTGAGAATGTTAATGTAAAGCACGCTTTGGGAGATAAGTTGTCCTCCTATTTGAATATCTGTAGACTCAATATCTTGGGAGAAATCTACCTCAATGCAAGAGTTTCTGAGGAGAAACAAAATACAACTTGTTATTCTTATGACAGATAAACTTCCTGAAGCGTTTGATGACCCCATCAACAAAAACCCAGAAGCAAATGCAAATCAGAAATCTCACATCCAAGGAGAAAAATAAGGAGGATATTTTTAACAAAGCACAGGCCATGCTTAGCAATAACATAACAATGTTCAGGGTTGTTAACCTAAAAAGAAATATCCTTGTTCCTATTGTGAATAGCCTTGAACTTGATTCCATGCAGCTGCCAAGCAGCCTGTACCCAGCTCTTGAGCAGGTTTTCAGAGGGCATTCAGACAACAAAATATGCTACTAAAATAAACTTTCAACTTATTTAAATGCAGAATCAATTTCAGGCATTTGCAAAATTACATCAGGGGTGACTTTCTTAGGACAAATGTCATTACCTTGTGAAAGACTTCATGCATGAACTTGTGTGCTTTCTTTGGTGTCATGGTTGTTGACAGCTCCACTCTTCATCCCTGCATCAATAATGCTTTTGGAATGGAGGTGATCATTAAAAAGACCTTAACACCACCCAAATGGCGGGGGACTGTTATCTTGTGCAATAAATGTGCACAAGAAAGGCAAAATTATTCCTGCAGTGATCAAGATTGGTATCAAGATCCGATATGACAGGCAGGATTGGGCACAAAAACCCGACATGCTAAAAATTTACACTTGCTTCCCTCACAGTATGTGGGTTTTGATTTGTTTAAAATCTTTTTGCAAAGCTCACTCTAAAAATTAGTGATTATAGCACATTTGTCCACCTATTCTGCAACCTTAGGTCTTTTAAAATTAGAAAAACAGGAATGAAAATTAATAGAAGCTTATTTCTGACATCTTTTGAGAATGAAAGCTCACTCAAATACAGCTCTGCACATGCCATTTTTTGTCCACTCTATGCATATTCTTGAAAAACATGGTGAATAAGCCTGACTTATTTCATTTAGCATTATGGCTTGCAAAGTTTATATCTTATCTCTTTTACATAATCAGAAATGGTCTTTTGTTTCGTTACCAAACCATAATAGTAAAGCATGTTCAAATTCAACAACAGGTTGTGTGTTTCTTAGCTGTCAGTCTAGTTTTGAATAAATATATGAATAGGGGCTTGGGAAAATCACAGTTGAAAGAGTCACTCACTGGATCACTCGTACTTTCTTCCTGACTTTACTATGTCTTTTTCAAGTTTAATAAGTTTTACTGGAGATTACACAGTATGTACTAAAAGTCAGTAAAGGTTCTGCAAGATAATTGTCTGTAAACAACAAATGACTCGCATATATTCTATTCCTCCTGATCCTCTGTTCTGGGGATTCTTTCAAAGGCATTTTCTTTATCTATTAATTGAATCATAGTGACTTGATTGAGCTTTTTAAGTATAGTTTCTATTAAGAAAGTCTTCAGTGCCAAAAAATCACGAGTGATGTTTAGCTACAGTAGACATGCTTGCCTTTCAAATCATCTTTGTTGGTTAGACTTCAATAAAAAAATTGGCTGCTGTTTAATTTTAAGTAGTTTGATCCCATTTCTGCCCCATGTATTGGTTTCAGATGGTAAATCTAGACTCTGATATTTTAATCTTGAATAGAGGACATTATATTTTTGAACCCTAAGCCTAAGCTCATGGAAGTCTGATCCCTGCAGACAAAAAAGTTACAGATGTACCAGAGACATTCAAAAGTCAGAAATCAGAATTTGTAGATGCAGTATCTTCTCCAACTCAACAACAAAATGCAATATCAGAGGTTATTCCTAACTTGTCTATCCTTTTTAAAAACTTATAATGAATACATCCTACTAAAACGTGATGAGAGTCCTATTTTGTCTGTTTCTTCACACATTGTGTTTTAGCGTACTTCTTACAAGACATGATTTTGCTATTTTACAGTTTACAGAAGAGAATAAATCCCAAGGAAGCGCACTTTTTGGCCTTTTGAATGAAATTGGAATAATTGGGTCTGGAGTAGTTGGTGCCTTATATATGCTAGAGAGGAAGGATAGGGTGGCTGTGGAGTCAATAATTGAAGCTGTAAGACCTTTGGCTACCATCGATGCATTAAGTAAAGATTTGTGTGTCTGTGATGGTATATCACATAAAATTGTGTATACTTAAGTTTTGGATAATTTGACAATATTTTTCTTGTTCATTGAGATTTGTAATCAAAATATCCTTTGTGGATTGTTTTACTTTCCAGATGATTGTTTGGGAATAATTTATTCAAGCCATGGAAATTGTGCATCAAAAGTATTGTTGAAGTATTGATATTCCTGTTTTGTTTATATTAATTGCATTGCTAATGTCGGTGCAGGATGCAGCTGAGTTAAAGGAAAAAGAAATAGCTATGGCTTCTCTAAGAGAAGATCTGGAGGGGAGAATAAAGTTAGAACAAGACAAAAGCCAGAAACGGGAAAAAAGAGCACAGGAAGAGCAAGTTGCACTATCAAAGGAGCTAATATCCGCCAAGGACATGGCAAAAGGCTTACAAAAGCAGCTTGAGATAGAGAGAAACATGGTGCAGGAACTGGAAGCACAGGTGGAAATGTTCAAGTCAGAAATTTTGAGAGTGCAAGAGGATAATGAGACATTAAAAAGAGATTTGGAGGTAAACAAGAGAAGACTTAATGAATTGGAAGAAAAGGTGAATTTGGCAAATATGAATGTTAAAGAAAAAGAAAAGGAAGCTGACAACCTGAGAATTTCTCTAAAGGAAAGAGAAAAAAATGTTATAGAAATTTCTTTCAAGGCCGAACAGACAAGAAAATTATTCTTACAGGCAGAGATTCAAATCAAGGAACTCCGGCAGGAGCTTGACAATGCAAAAAATGAATTGTGTCAGAAAGATTTGTCCCTAAAGGAACTGGATGAAAAACTTGTTTTAGCTGTCACAGAAAAAGAAGATTCTAAAGAGAAACTTGTCATGCTGCACAAAGAACTCAACCAAATGAAACTTACATTTGATAAAGATTTGGTTTCTTCTAGACAAGCCATTGTGGCAAAGCAAGAAGAGATCAACCAGCTGAAAGAAAAACTGAGAATTGCATATGACGAAACCAAGAGAAATAAAGAGATTGCTGCTAGATTACAGGAAAAGAAATTTACTTTGGAAGCCTTGTTGGAAGAAAAAAACACAAATTTGAAGAATGTAAATGATGAGCTGCAGAGGTCTGTTGAAAGTTTAGAAGTTTCAAGAAGCCAAGTTGCTGTTTTGTCAAGTGACTTGGTGACTTCACAACAAGTAAAAATGAATCTCGAGTCAGAAATTACAAGGTTACAAAATGACAGAGATGCAATACGTAGTGCACTGGAGGAAAGGGTGCATAAAGAAGAAGAAACCTCGAGAAAACTGTCCAGTGAATTGGGTTCAGTTAAGAAAGCATTGGATACATCAAGAAATGAAATATTACTTTTGAGTAAGAAATTAAAAGACAGCACAACCTCTAATGAGAATATAAAGGAAGAACTATCCAAAATTCGCAAGACAGCTGAAACTTCATTTGCAGCTTTGAATGAACAAAAAAATAAATCAGCAGCTTTAAGCAGCAAGTTAGAGGCATCTGAAAGGACTTTATTAGAAGAGAAGGAAAATAATAGGATGCTTCAAACAGATTTTGAGGAAGCCACAAAATCTATGGAGGAAATGAGAACCTGTATAATGTCTTTGTCTGAAGAGTTAGAGATTGCAAAGTCCAAAATCAATAATCTGGAGGAAGAAAGAGATTCATTATATGAATCTTTGGAGAAACAGAATCAACTAACTAAAGAAGTTCAAGAAGGTGCAGAACATGCAAACAAACTCCTAATGAGGTTTGAGAAGGAAAAGGATGTGTATTTAAAGAGAGCTAAGAAGCTTGAGGAAGAAATATCATCTGCAAAAGGGGAAATACTGAGACTAAGGAAACAAATAATCTGGAAAAATGCACCATCTAGAGAAGCTCAGCAACAAAAGAAAAAGGAAACGAAGGTAGGTAATTTTAGAACTAAGTGAAAAGACGGGAGGAAAAAGTTAAATAGCTCTAGAAGTTTCATAGTTGTTGAAAGTTAATAGTAAAATTGCTTTCAAAAGTCCCAAGTTGCAGTACAGAGTGTAAGCTAAAGTTGTTTACCAGCTTATTCTTGATTCTTATTGATGCCAAAAAATGCTTCTAGCAGCACTTTCTATTTGCAGATGTTATTTTCCAATCTTCTAGGAGGAATCTGGGACCTGTTTGTTCCCTTGGAATCCCAGTATTTCAATTATGATGCTTGTTATTTTATAATCAAATATAATTTTTTTATGCGTAATGGTGGTATTTATTTTTAGGAATGACTGGTGCCCATTGTTAACACACCGGTCATAATATTTTCAATGTGTGTCATAACATATAACGATTCTTCATACAGATTTCTGTCAATTCTTTTTTTCTTGGAGATAGGTTTTATATACTTGAAGAAGATCCAACTTCTGAGCTGGAAAAATTAATTTCAGATCTGAGAATTATCTGTCCTTTGTCACAGGGCAAGCAATCCCATGGTAATGACGGGCAACCAAAAGATGTTTCTTTACAGATAGAAGGCATGCAAGCAGAGCTGTCCCAAATCCAGAAGGTATTGTGATAAACTTCTTTATTGTTTTTTGACAACTGTAGATTAACTTTCAAGGATACAGATAGACCCAGAAAAATTGAAATTTGAATGCTAGGCCTGTACATTCAAGATTTATCCCCTCCCATTGTTGCACACCATTCAAAGACTTTTAGATCAGATTTAGCAGTTTTTGCATCTAGCCTTTTGATCTGAATTCACTTTTTCAGTTTTAACTTTTAACTGTCTTCGTGCTTCGAATTTTATTCTAATATTTCTGGCTTACTTAGTTTTTTCTTTCAACATTCTTTATGCATCAAAAACTTCGTGCATTCAGGATTGATTATATGCAATTTCCAGTTAATGTCATTTCTTATCAAATCTCCAACATGAAATTAGGGTTACTTTACATTTATCACGTCACAACACAGATTTGTGAGTGCCCAAAGAATAGGTTTTACCATTTCCAGTTGAAAATGCATAGTTTGAGCCATCCTCGCTATATTGCAGAAATTAGGTGTTGGAGACCATGACCAAGTGATAGCAGCTGGGACAAGAAGTTTGTTAAATGAGGGAGCAAATCTAGAAGAGCCTTCTCAAGATACGGTCACTGTAGCTCCTGTCTCAGCACATGACACCAATTAATTATTGTGAGTGCATTTGAGGGTAATAAGACATCATGATTTCATTACCATGGTATTTATTGTTTCATCGATGAAAAGGCTGATTTGTTTTTGCTACGCTTATGTAAACAATGAGAGAGAAGGTCTATCCTCTGATAGTATATTTCATTCAATGTGGTCAGTGAGAAAAGAACAGGTTATCGTTCATTTATGTACACTTGTGTGTTGTGTACAAATAAAAACATTCATATTGTTTGCAAAATATATGATGCTTTCAAGAGTATTCAAGAATGAAATAATAATCTGACGCTGAATACATAGTTTTGTTTATGTTATATGACCTGCAGAGTTGGAGGTTTCAAACACGCTTTACAGGCTTAGGGATCCGTTCATTTTAAAAGAAGTGCTCATTGTAGCACCAAAAGTACTGCAAAAGGGCATAGAACTTTGTAGATTTTGCAATTTTCAATTTCCTATATTATATCACGGGCTAGTCAAATTCTCATTAACAGTTTGAATAACAAATCGAATGAAACCCTTTGCCTTGAGGTTGCATTTGGAACAGGTCTTGCTTTCTAGTTAGTATCGGATGTAGGGATTAATCACGATGATATCACATTGACCATAGACTCGTATCAAATTGTTAGGAAAGTTCCTTAACAACTGCTGTATGGGTTTGTTCCTATTCTCCTAATGAACTATCCATTATGTTCATAGTTACTAGAAAAAGGGGATTAGTACTGGTACGGAGACATGGATGGGTGCTGGTATGCCATTTCAAAAAAAATAGTCGGAGATTAGTACTAGGAGACATCAAACATACTTTTTTTTATATAATGTACATTTAGAAAAAAGTAAGAATAGAATGGATATGCAACTTCAGAATGTAAAATACTAAAATGCTTAAAAATTAAAAAACTATTTTAAACTATTGAAATAGATGTCAATGAAAGCGAAGATTACGTACATTGGTGTTTGATAATCATCATTATGATATAACAAATTAAATTTTAAACCATAATCACTTGAAAACAAGGGTCCTTTGAGATGCCTATATTTTCAATCAATTGATAAAAGTTCAATAGGCATACACATATCTTAAGTCTTATTATTGTTCTTCTTCATACTATTACCACTTTGGTATTTGATTAAGAAAAAAATCTTCTATGAAAAACTTGTAATTTCTTTATGCAAAATATAGAAAATTACAAGTCTATTAAAGTACTTCTTTAGGTCTTTTAGGTTTTGTCAACCAGATATCAACACTTAGGAAACCCAATGCACTTTATATTATAGAATTGAGAAACCTCTATATGAAGTTTAACAATTTTCAAGGGATGCTTTCCGAAAACATATAGAGACACAAAGAAACTTCATCCAAAGTCTCTTAAAGTCTAAGTATGGTCCCATATAAGTCTTTGAGAGAGGGAGGTGTTTTCAATATAGAAGACGAGTACCAAGGGTTGATATACAAGTCCCCTAGAGTGTTAAGTAGGAGTTTCTTGGTAATTATTATTTTGATTATTGCTTCCAAAAGATTACATGATGCCTAAGTTTTTACTTGTAATAAGAACTTGGGTACATTAGTAAAAATTAAGATTATGCTATCCCTACCTTTTCCAAAAAGTTTGGGAACAATTATTGTAGTCTAAAATTGAAATTTCAGCCAAGAGGGACTCTTGGGCCCCTATTATTACTTGGCTTTGAGATTATTGGTGGGTTATAGAAGGTGAGTGACAATGTAATATCCCCAACTCAAATGATGAGAATTAACAACATATTGGTTGTCCTTTCTTGGATTACCCAAGAGGAAGAGGACTTAGAGAATCATTGGGTAAGTATTGGAGTCTTTGCCATGTTCTCAACTCTATTCTTAAGTTGTGTGCACATCTTTTTATGCAACTTAAGTGAACTTAAGTTATTTTAAGTTGAGGGCATGTCTTTTTAGGCAACTTAAGTGACTCCTAGACAAAAGGCTTAAGTTGCCCCCTTTTTATGTACTTTAAGTGACTTTTAAAAAGCATGTGATAAAAAAGTAAAGGGGGTCTAAGTTTTCTAGGAGCTTATTGGTTCAATTTTTAGGGTTTCAATGTGGAGCATTGGATTAAGAGGTGGTGAATCAAGGGTTGAGATTAATGCATCTCTTTGGGAGATATTATAAAACTCTCAAGGGGTCTCTTAAAGCTCATTATGTTGCGAGTTTTTTGTTTATTGTTGCTGCAACTTGGCTTAAGGTTTGAAACCCTTGAGTATCCCTGGTTTTAGAGAGACATATAGGCTCCCCTTAGTCAGAAGGGTGTGTTTTGGTGGAAGAGCTTTGGTTTATGAAACCCTAGCACATTATTTTTCAGAGCTGCAATTTTTTATCTGATTTGGAGGCCATTTTTGGAGGTGAGATTCAAAGCATTAAACTCAAATTTGGATAATCTAAAGCAAGGTGTCTTCATGTTACTAAGCATCATTGAAGATAGCAACAAAAAATGACAAGTGGAACAAATCAAGCGTTGATTTTCTAAGGGTTTTGGCAAGGGCAACTAGGGCTTTTAAGGCATTTTATGAGGTATTTGGGCATTAACCTGTATATTGTTGGTTACATTCATCTTAGGAAAAAATAAGAAAAATAATGAAAGTTGTTTCTAAAATTTCTAGGTAGTTTTGGTGGATATTTTTGTAACCGTTTCATATTCAAAAAATATTTAAAAATTACTATAAAATCATAGAAAAATCAAAAAATATTTTGAGCATAGATCAGATTTTTTTGATGGGTTTTCTATTTGCAAATAAAATTTTAGAATTTTTAACTACATAATTTTGGAGATATTGTTGTTTTTCTATTATCCATATTTAGGGATATTATAGTGGTATTAGAGTTGCAAGACTAGGCAACTTGTTTGGGTTGGTTGTATGCGTGGAACAGGTGGTCATAACTTGGAAAAACATAAGGAAATAATGGCAAGCGACGATCAACAACCATCATCAAGTGAAGAGGAGGTAAAACATATGTTTGTAGAAATGCTAAGACAGTTACGAAACACCAATTTGTATTTAAGTTAGATGGCTCACAATACAACAAATAGATGAAACATGGTGCATGTGGAAAGAGAGGACAATAGCAAAGCTATAGAAAACAATGAACACTCTACCACCAAACCTTCAAGTTCATCACAATCTAGATCCTTCATGCCTACATTTATACATGAGGATGATCTTACACAAGAGGAACCTATGGAGGACAATGAGGATGCTAAAATTTTGGCTAAGTATCAAGCTTTGGGGGAAGATTTTCAATCAACCATCTAGTTTTGAGATTGCTTGGAGGTCACCAAACACTCCAAGCCAAAGGAAAAACAGTGGAATCAAGGGAAACAAAATTATGGGTTGCAAAAAAGGTTGGGAGTCTATCCTTGTCGAGTTTTGATGGATCATCCAAGAGTACAACTAAGGCTTGGATTCAAAAATTGAATACTTACCTTTCCCTAAATTAAATGAAGGAGATTGAGGCCATCAAATTTGCTACCCTTCACCTTGAAGGAGTTGCACATGAATGGTGGTATCATGGTTTAGTGACACAGGGTAATGGTGCTACCCTTCACCTTGATTGATTTAGTTTCTTATGATCAGTTTTGTACTGCATTGATAAAGCGGTTTGACCATAGGGGATTCAAAGGCACACTCCAGAGATTTGGCTCAATTAGGACATTTGATGCATACATTTTAGAATTTCAATGGTTGTCAGAAAATGGTTTTTGATGTGTTCGAGAGGAGGTTTATTTCGTGGTTCATAGAGGATTTGTTTGAACCTCTCAGAGGTTGGGTCAAAGCTTTTGATCCACCAACCTTGCAGAATGTTATTAAGCATGAAAGGAATATGGAGTTATCTACACCACAAGCTGGGTTTCCTAGCAAGTTTTTGCAAAGACCCTTATTGTAGAGTTTTCCACCAAGGAAGGGTAGGAAACTAGAATATACTAGACCAATAGGTGAGATGTCTAAGATAGTTGGTGATGCATCTCGTGATTCAAGAGATGAGTTGAGATGAAAGAGGCTTTGATTTGATTGTCACGAGCCTTGGACACCTGGACATAAATGTAGAAGTGGAGGCAAGGCCCATTGGATTGAGGTCTTTGAGGAACCTAGTGATGATGAGCTAGAGGATACACAAGTTCTTGATGAGCAGCATGAGCAAATGGATAGGGAAATGGACACAAATGGGCATCGGGATGATTTGGCCCAGATGGATGGTGTGATTGCAACCCTCATTAACACTCCTCATTTTAACGCCTTCAAAGTAAAGGGTGTCATGCAAGGACAACAATTTTTGATGATCGATAGTGGGGCTAC
Source organism: Sequoiadendron giganteum (assembly GCA_007115665.2). Taxonomy (NCBI): domain Eukaryota; kingdom Viridiplantae; phylum Streptophyta; class Pinopsida; order Cupressales; family Cupressaceae; genus Sequoiadendron; species Sequoiadendron giganteum. Next base: position 174,237,945 of record CM021110.1, read on the forward strand.
CCACAACTTCATTGACTCGTCCTATGTGAAGAAGCAGGGCTTGCAAGTTAAGCAACATGATGGTTTTTGAGTGTGAACAATGAGTGGCATGATGTTGTGTTGTGTTAATCGTGTCCCACAGTTGAGTATGACCTTGGGTAATTACACCCTTCTTGATGACTTTTATGTGGTTGACATTGAGGATACCGATGTTGTGTTGGGCATTCAGTGGTTGCATTCTATAAGTCCATATGTCACAAACTTTAAGACTATACAGTTGAGTTTCACAATAGAGGGTCAGAAGGTGGTATTACAAGGCTTATCTTCAGATGCTCCTAGATTCATTTCATCTAGGAGGATGGAGAGAGATTTTTGGCATTCAAAGGCTGAGTGGGTAGTATAGTGTATCATTTCAGATAAGTCTACCAAGACAAGACGTGGATATCATATTGACATACTGGGCTTCTTGGACAAGCATAGTGTTGTGTTTTCAAATCTACCACATGATCTACCTCCAAATCACGGTTTTGAGCATTTTATTGAGCTTGTGAATAGCAATCGAGTTGTTACAGATCCCTATTGTCATCCTAGATGATTCAAGGATGAGATTGAGAAGACTATTCAGGAGTTGTTGGATGCAAGACATATATGGCCTAGTTCTAGTCCCTTTGCTTTTTCTATTGTCTTGGTGAAGAAGGATGGTACTATGAGGATGTGCATTGATTATCGTACATTGAATAAGAAGACCATCAAGAACAAGTATCATATTTTGTGTATTGATGAGTTGATGGATGAGTTACATGGAGCGATCTATTTCTCCAAAATAGATCTTTGTTCAAGATACCATCAAATTTGTGTCCGAGAGCAAGATGTGCACAAAACAACTTTCAAGTGCCACTATGGACATTTTGAACATTTGGTAATGCCCTTTGGGTTCTCAAATGCTCCAACTACTTTTTAGTCTTGCATGAACCATGTATTCAATAATCAATTGCAAAAATTTGTGTTGGTTTTCTTTGATGACATCTTAGTATACAAAAGAACATGGGAGGAGCATATTCAACATCTTGATGAGGTGTTAAGCATCTTAGTGACTAACTCCCTTTTTGTGAAAGCCTCAAAGTGTGAGTTTGTGTAGGGTATGGCTAGTGTTTCTATAGAGACTTGGGTTTGATTCATATTTTTGTGGTGTGATGTTTTGGACATGGGTTATTTGGAGGTTTTGGTGCATGGATATTGTTATTTTGAGTCATGGATATAAATGTTAATTTGTGTGTTTAGACATTTAATTGCTTATTGTTGATATGGTGTGTTTATTTAGTTAAATAAACTGTTCATATCGTGTTTGGTTAAATGTTTAATTCTTGCAAGACTAAATGTCTTCAACTATCATGATAGATTTTGTTATTATGTGATGTTGAAAAGTTTAAAGTATATATATTTAATGTTTTGATTTTCATTTCCAAAGTGTACTGATATTTTTTACTAAGGTATTGCAGGTGGGCAGTCCAGGTTCTTTGGAAAATGGAGGCAAAGTCCAAATGTTGAAAACATAATTGTTGATTTTAATTTTAAAAGGGGGGATTAATGTTAAATATGATTTTAGTTTTATGATTTTATATTTGTTTGTGGGGGGAATTATGTTTTAACTTTTAATGGTCTTTTCATATATGGGAAGTTGAAGAGTTGAGAAGAATTCCTTTTAAGGAAGGGATTGGGGTTTGGTTATTTTTGTCTTCATTCTTTTTGAAAACTTTTCATTATTCTTCTTGGGGAAGTAGATGTGCAAAGATTGTTGTTTTCTTTTTGGCATTGGCTGCAAGAGCAAGAGGGAATAGGGATCTTGATTGGGAAAAGAAAAGTTGATTTCTTATGTGGATTTGGGTTGATCCTAACTTGGATAGCCAAGGTAAGTTTCAAATTTTGAGTGGAAATTTATAATGTAATTTATGTTTGTAGATGGATTTATCGTTGTTTTGGGAAGGATTGTTACTTTTTGTTTTGTGGAGAATCTTGGTTATGTATTGGGTTTTTCGTTATGGGAATGTTTAAGGAGTTGATCTCACCTGCGAGATGAGAGCCTCCTTCGTGTGGGGTTGAGGAAGGCATGAAGCCTCTCTTGGGGACTTGTGATAAATTGTGTAAATGTGTATGTGGTAATGGTGGATTGGGGTGGTGTATGGTGTATGGAAATGTGGGTGGTGGAAGTGGTGTTAATGGGAGTTGTTGGAGAGATGGATGGGGTGTTGAATGGTCGGTTGTGAAAATGGAGGTTGTGGGTGTTATAGTTGGAGATAAATTTGTATGGAGGTGAAAAATTATTGTTCCCCAAGAGGGAAGGGAATCCCCCTTCTCCCCCTTTGAAGAATCACATGTGTGGGTTCTTTGTGAATGTACTTTGAATATTGTGTTCCGGTTTGTCATTTGTTTTGTGGTTTTTTGACTTTGCCTCCAACTTGGGGGTGGACACATTTGTCCTACGGGGTGGAGAGCAAAACTAGGCTACTCTATATTGTGGTTTCAGGGCAAGAAAGCAACTTAATTTTGGATGGAAGAAAATTATGTTATTATTGATTAATCAAATATTTGAACCATTCAATTTGTAGATTGATAAGGGTTCCTTGTTGATAGCTAAAAGAAAACTAGTGAATACAATTTTATATTCATGTAAATCCTTCTGCTGTAATATGCAATAATGATGTATAAAAGTTATATATTGTACTAGGAGATAATGATATGATTTCTCTTCTAGTTTACACCAAAGCCAATTGAGATTTTCTTTCATATAATGATTAGTTTGTATTTTGATAACAATTTCTAGATATAATTTGTTATGGCTTCAGGTTTAATGAATTTTTAGTGGTACATTGATACATTAGTAAATGGTTTGTATTCATACATTGTATCTATTGTCTCTATCAGTACTGATAGGTTGTCGTTAGGTCCCATTACTTTAGAAGATAAACTTCAATATGTTGACTAGGCAATGTCCAAGGCTATTTGCAATAGAAGGTGAATTGACTATCTCTTTTAGATTTTATGTATTTTTTAGAGCAACTGAACTTAATTTTAACCAACGGCCATTTAACTAGTTAACCAAAAAGTAATTTATCTAAAAAGATGGAAAGTATTTAAACTAGGAAGCATAAGACAATTAATCTAGAAAACATGATAAATAAACTAGAAAACATAGAAATAACTAAACTAAGGAGCATGTAAATTACATAAGTAGTAAAACTCGTAAACCATCTATGAAACATCTAAGTAATACTAGTAATAGTTTTAATCACTAACAAAAATTAACGACAGAATCGAAAGACAATAGGTGCTCCGGAGCTTCAGACTCTTATGATGACAAACTTAATTATTATCCATGCAATAAAAACAATAAAATTCTTTGAAGGAAAATACTCATCTATTTAAGCTATCACCCCTTGAGTGGCCAGCTCGTGGGTTCCTACGTTCTCAGGTCACATGCACAATGTAATCGAAAGCTTCTCCATTAATAATAATGTTCATCCATAATTTCAACAACTCAGAAATTGATATGTTATAATTTATTTATTCATATATACTCAAAAGCATGTCGACAACATAAAATTACTATTCTATGTGTCCTTTTACTTCTGAAGATTACATATATTTTTATATAAAAAAAACCTCTAACTAAATCCTATATTTCAGATTGTTTTTAGATTACCATTGAAAAAGTTTGTAACAGATTCTAAACTAAATTTATGTCTTTAAATTACCATTAAATAAATATTAACGAGGCTCGAGTTGAGCCATGAAGTCTTTTAAACTTTAAAGCATAACATAAATTCAACTTAGAAGAAACTATGATTTTGGTCCATCATCTTTAAGTTCAGGAGCATGTTCCCAACACATGTCTTTAACCTGTTTTGGAGCTCATATTGATTGAAATCCTTTAACTTCTATACAATGACCGATTATTATCCCACAAAACACTTAAAACTACCCGATAAATCTACATTGGCAAGTTACTTCAATAAATCACAAGAAATAAAGTTTATACTATTTTTCTCAAAAGATAAGCAATTATTATGCCTAAAGTTTAATTAATTGGCAGAGAATAAGTATTTTGCATATATGAGGAATGATTTTATTATATTATTATGATGAGGTTATTTTTACCTCATCACTTCCTCCCCTTCCTAATTTATGCCAGGTCCTCCTGCCCTCTGTTGTGACCCCTACCCTCCTTCTATGTTCAATTCTTCATATTTAGCACTGATATCATATAGATCATCTACTGCCTTATCAAACTCTTCAGGTACGTGTAGGAAGCCTTGATGATAAGTAACCTCTTTTCTCCATATGTTGAAGACTCCTTCATCCTGATCTGTATTAATATGAAAAGAAGGTGGTGGAAAGAGCAACTAGAGAGGTTTGTACCTCATCCCCATCCAATACGCTCTAAGGTCTTTCAGGATTTTTCCCAAGGTATCTGCTCTTCTGTAGGACCATTTGATGTTAATAGGAAATATCACTTCTCTTTTCTTCAAATATACTGGTAGTGGGGTGTATCTTTCTGCACAAGCATGCCAAGTCTTACCAATCAATTTTGGTCCCTGTTCCATGAAGTGATTGTAACATAGTCGGAGGTTATCATTATATCTTTGATTCATAGTTGCTTTTGTTTTAACAGGCAAAAAGTGTGCTTTGAAAGTTGCAGGTTTCCTGTTGGGGATCTCATCTGAAGACCCACATTCATCTTTGCTTGAGAGTATTCTCTAGTGCATTCTTGCCAATGAACCTGATTACGCATGGTAGATAACAAAGATCTCAATTGCACTTCTCCAACAAAAAGGTTAACAAAGAAATTTGTATGTGTTTCCATCAATAAATTGTGAACAAATAATTCACATAACATATCTTTCTGCTCAGGAGTTGACTCAAAAAATACTTTAACAAATTCACGATCATTAGGGTCATGTGGCTGGTCATGATAAATTCTTAGCAATTTCCATCTTAACAATTGTTCATTTAAAAACATAGAATATAGCCTTGATGGTCTCCTAGACGCTAGTAGAAATTATCCTATTTGGCATGCATCTTGTTTTTCCCTATAGACCCTATCAAATGACTCTTTGAAGAGTACCAATTCCTTTTTCAACCTGATATTCTCAACCCTAGCATTCTTCAAAAAATAACATCTCTCCATCCACTTCATCAATAATGGGGGAATTTGAACTTGGAACCATTCAGTTACAGTTGGTTCAGTTTGAGTTTCCTTTGATTCTATTATTGGTGTATTAATGCTTTCTTGCAAATCCTATTCCAGTTTCACAATCTTATTGAGAGAAACATTTAATTCTTCATTTTTGTATGTTCTTTTCCTCTTCAAAAGCTTGAAAAAACTATAAGAAATTGTTTTTCAAACTTTCAATTTGTTTGTCCTTATCAAACAGATTCTCATTATATATATTATTCTCTTGATTCAATCTCTGAATTTTCTTTTGCAGTTCATTAATAGATGTATCCTTCTCTTCTATCTGCAGTGTCAGATTTTGAATCTCCTGATCTCGTTTTCCTATTACAACAATGTGTACTATTATTTCTTCTTCTTGTTGTACAACATGTTCTTCATTTTTTTGTAATTGATTTCTTAATTCATCAATTTCCAGTTTCAATTTTTCTAGCTCTGCATTAACACTGTCAATTTTAGTTGTTTCAATAACCTTATTTACAATGGGAGATAAATTTTCTAAAACATTATCTTCAATCTCCATAAAAGGTGGAGATTGCTCCCTCTCTTCTTTTTGTATTTCTTCATCAGCGGCCTTTTCCTCTTGTCCTATGTGGGAAGGTATTTCTTATCCTTCTATCCTTGAAGACTGACAATCTTGCTCCCATGTTCCCATTATTTCAACATTATCAGTAGGGTCCTCAATTTATATTGACTTTTCATGTGTTCTTGGCTTCTTTTCCTTTGAAGTACTTCCTATGTCTTGAATTGGGGGTTCTGTAGACTCAGAGGACAATCTCTTGCTTCTTCTTAAGGGAGGAATGCTTTGAAAAGTAACAGTTGATATTTTCTTCCTTTTCCTAGAGGGAACTCTTTCTACATCTGCATGAATAATTTCAACATCCCCTGCCTGGTCTGGGGTTTTCAATTCATTGGCCATAGGTTTCAGTGCATCACTAGGGGTTGTGGGCATTTGAGCTTTAGGAGATTTTGAGGCCTCAGGAGAAGTTCCTCCAGAAGGTGAAGCAATTTGTTTGGAGGATTCCCCTTCCCCTAATTTTCTTTTAGGCATAGATTTTTCAAATTTGCAAAGAAATTTCTCCCACTTATTTTCAGGTTTCTTTCAAAAATGATATTTACAAATTAATTGAATTAACCCATGGTGTTTCAACAAACCTGAACCAACTTTATATCTTTCTATGGAGGAAATGACAAATTCACTCAAAAAGTTAGGCAAATTGACCCTAAGAGAAGGGTCTTCTTTTCCATGACACAAGTGTATAAGCATGTGAAATGCAAGTCCTACCACAATAGTAAGTTGGCCCTCACAAGTAAAATATTTTATGATCCATGCAACAACTGTTCCCCAGGGTTCTGATATGGATGTTCTTTGGAACCCTTTGTTTTATCCTCTAATACTAATAACTATCAAGGGTTGAGGGTCTCCCTCTTTAAGAAATAATTCTAATAACTTTTCATATGTAATTTGGGAAGTTTAAGATAACTTAATACCATAATTATCTAAACCAGAGAGGTGAGAAATGATTTTTGGACTAACCTTAAAACGCTTCCCATGTAGTATCACCTGGCCATTGGAATAATTTTCTACAAATGCATTCACCAATTGCTCATTATATCCTTCAATTTTTTTGATAAAATCCAACCATCCCACTTCCTGAAACAAACTGGAAATATGGTGTAATCCCAGTAACTTATTTGTTGAGGTTGGCTCTAATTTCTTCTTCGCACCTCCCATTTTATGTCTCTGCTCTTCCAATTCTATTGACAATATTACAGTGCAAGAAGCTTGTGCACAATTGTTTTGAAGATATAATCGAGGAACGCTTATTTATTGATCTTTATTTGAAACCTTATTGTGCAATGATGATAATTTGCATGGAGGAGTGTGAAAAGAGTGTCATACTACCAGTCAATCACTTAGTGGCTCAAGTTACTAAATTAGGAGAAAAACTCGTGCCAATTAATTACACCTTATTCAAAAATAACTACTTATTTAAGTGAAAATTTGTACTTACATTATGTGATTGCCTGAAGATTACGTACCATTGTTGATTTAACAGGAAGACAAAATGGTATTGGTTGAGGTGATGACATATTTATTATGATATGAGTGAGGCAGCTTGTGAATGACAAAGTCATAATTGAGGACAAGTTGTCATAATGACTTTTATTTATGATGGTAAAATGGCAGCGTTTTGGAATAATTATACTGAGCGCGGGTACCAAAGTGACAACTTAAAAAGGAGGCATGTGGACATGCATTTGAAAAATCAAAGCATCGGAAAGAAATTTAAATTTTATGAGAAGAGGCGGGTGTAATGGAAATGGATAAGTTCTGGAGCATGCTTATGAGCACGCGGTCGAAACAAGTGAATAAGTTTTGAAGCACGCTTGAGGCATACACTCGAAATGAAGGTGGATAAGTTCCGGAGCATAAGAGCACCTGAACTTAACAAGTTCCAGAGCATCGTCGAAAGATGCAGTCGATACAACAACCGAAGACAAGGTTCTAGAGCATCATCGAAAGATGCAGCCAGAGCAGCAACCGGAGACAAGGTTCCAGAGCATTGCCGAAAGATGTAGCCGAAAAGAAGAAAATGAATGTATGAATGAAATTGAACTTCTGGAGCATTTTTTTTACCAATCACCTACAAGAACGAAACACATGATGCAATGAGTTGAAATGCAAGTTCTGGAGCATCTAGATATCAAATCTCACAAGTTCTGAAGCACCACTACAATCAAGCTCCTTAGTTCAGGAGCACCGCCATAATCAAGCTCCTTAGTTCAAAAGCACTGTCATAATCAAAGGTAAGTTCTAGAGCATTGAGGCACCCGAACTAACAAGTTCCAGAGTATCATAGCAAGATGCTCTGAAAGTTGTTTTTGATTTATACTAAATTCCTACAAAATGAAAACAAAATTTAGCCAAGTCCAATGAAAATAGGAATTCATGAAGAATTATTTGAAAAAAAAATTGTACACATGCCTTTTTATTATAATTTTTCATATATTTATACAGATTTTTTTTTTTTTTTGGCTATAACAATATGTAAGGTTTATATTGACTCTGCCTTGGCAGAGTCAATACATTGGATCTCACCCTGCATTTCTACCAATTTTGTAAATTCCTCCTTATTGAAAAGTTTTTGGTAGATACATAGGCAATGACCATTTCCCAAGAGAGTTCATGTATCACCATCAATAGGTTTCATTTGAACTATGTCATTCAAAAACACTTCAGAAATTTCATATGGACCCAACCAATGAGTTATGAGTTTTCCTTGGTGATCTTTATATCTGGAATCGAATAGCAAGGCTTAGTCACCATTATGGAACTCTCTTTCTTTAATGTGCTTGCCATGCCACACCTTTCTTTGTTGTTGAACCATCTCAGTTTTATGGACATCATCCAAATGAACCTCATCCAACTCACTTAGCTGTAAAACTCACTCTATTTGGGCTCATTTCAGATCTAGGCCCAACTCCATAACTATTCTCAGAGTTTGGAGTTCAAACTCCATGGGAAAGAGAGGTTTCTTCCCAAAAACAAGCTCATAGGGGCTAAACCCAGCTGTACATTTCCATGTTGTATTGTACGTCCAAACGACTTCAGGTAATTTCCTAGCCCAATCTTTTCTCTTTGAAGAGATTGTTTTCATCAATATGTTCTTGAGCTCCTTATTAGTCACCTCTACTTGACCATTTTCCTAAGGGTGATAAGGAGATTATCTCTTATGACTCACCTAAAAGTGGTTTGTGAATGCCAAGAGAACTTTGGACATGAATTGGGGTCCTTGGTCTGTAACTATGGTTCTAGGAGCTCCAAACCTGAGAAAAATATTATTGTAGAGGAAGTCAACAACTTGTTCCTCTCTAGCAACTCGTAGGGCCTAAAATTCTGCCCATTTAGTCAAGTAATCAATGCAAACCAGTATGTTTTCTTTCCCTTGAGAGGAAGGATCTATGGGACCAATAAAATCCAGTCCCCATTTCTCGAATGGTTCAAGAACTACCTGTGGCTACAAAGGCATTTTGACAGAAGTTGTTGGTCTTCCAATCCTTTGGCATTCATCACAACGATGAACATACTTCTTGACATATTTATGCATTGAAGGCCAATAATACCCTGCACCCAAAATTTTATGAGTTCTTTTCTAGAATGATGACCCTCAGAAGGATCATCGTGACAGGCTCTAAGGATACTATATGTTTCATTTTCCCTAACACATCGTCTCAAGACCATTTCAAGGCCACACCAAAATAGTTTCCCGTTAATCCATTTAAATGGGGCACTTTCTCTAACAAGTCACTTCCTCTGTTTTGATGTAAAACTTGGTAGTACTTCTGAAGTAGCTAAATAGTTGGCAATATCCGCAAACGAAGGGGTCTTTGTAGAAATAGCAAACAAATTTTCATCTGGAAACTCATCTTTTATAGGTATACAATCCCATCTTGTTTAATTTGAGACAAAAAGTCTGCTACTACGTTAAATTTCCTTGGCTTGTCAATTATTGTTATAGTGAACTCCCGAAGGAGTAGTAACCACCCAATTATTCGTCCATTTACTACAATTTTATTCATCAGATATTCAACAACCGAATGGTCTATATAAACAATAACTTTATACCCTGTAATATAATGGAAAAAAAATCAATTCCATATACCACAACCAAGAATTCTATTTTTGTTGTTGTGTAGTTTCTCTCAACAGATGTCAGGTTTTTGCTAATCAAATATATGGCGTATTTACCCCCATTCTCATCTTCTTGTCCCAATATTGTACCAATTGCATCATCTGAAGCATCGACATATATGTGGAATGGGAGATTCCAATTTGGCCCACGCAGTACGGGAGCAGAGATAAGTTTCTCCTTTATTGTTTCAAATGATAGTTGACACTCAGGTGTCCAGTTAAACTCAACATATTTTTGGAGAAGGGAAAACATAGGGGCCGCTATCTTACTAAAGCTTTTGATAAACCTTTGATAGTATCTAGCATGCCCAAGAAAACTTCTAACATCCGTTTGCATTTGAGGAGTAGTCAGTTGTTGAATAACTTCAATTTTCTCGGGATCCACTTTAATTCCTTCAAAAGAGATATGATGACCTAAGACTATTCCTTGTTCCACCATTAACAAACACTTTTTGTGGCAAAGAGATAGTCGATGATCCTCACATGTCTCTAAAACCCTATCCAAGTTTTGAAGGGCTTCATCATAGGTTGACCCATAGAAAGTGAAGTCATCCATGTAGGCTTTGACGCAGTCATTAACAAGTGCAACAAATATAGCCAAAATGGCTCTTTGGAAAGTTGTAGGGGCATTGCAAATTCCAAAGGGAAGAACACGATATGCAAATGTTTCCCCTGGACAAGTAAACATCATCTTATCCTGATCTTCGGGTGCTACTTGAATCTGGTTGTAACCACTAAATCCGTCTAAAAAGGAGAAATATTTCCTCCTAGCCAAATTGACCAAAACTTGGTCAACAAATTGTAGGGGAAAATAATCTCGATGAGTGGCATTGTTAAGTTCTCTGTAATCTACGCATATTCTCCACTTCCCGTTTTTCTTTGGCACAACAACCATAGGTGAAACCCACCTACTGTCAGAAATGGGATAAATAAATCCTACTCGAAGGAGTTTCTCAATTTCAATTTTGACAATATCTTTTAATGCAAGATTGAGTCTCCTTTGTGGCTAATGTATTGGCCTTATATTAGGATCAGTATAAATGTGATTTGTACAAACACTTGGGTGAATTCCCCTCGTATCTATATAGTCCCAAGAAAAAGATTTAGACCTTTTTACCAAAACTTTAAATAACCTATCCTCTTTTAAGTCAGTCAGCCAACTATTGGTGTTCAAGGTTTTTCACGACAGTAACATATCATTTTTGTTCCTGGGTGGATGGAAGTGACCGTATTTATTGGTCATAACAAGGTATTGAGAGGACAACTATGAGGTATAATTTGGTGAAATCTAGTAATGTCCTTAAAAAATTGATTAGTCTTGGGAATCATATTGGCCAAAGGACAAGGCTTTCCCATAGTAGTATATTCCTGTTCAATCCCATGTACATCAATTGGTTGTCCCAAGATTTCTGGTGCATCCACCATTTCCTCATCACCTGGGCTTATAGCAAGGTGTGCTATATCATTTACTAACTCATCCTCTAGTTCTTCTCCATGTTGTTTAATCACTACCATGGCTAACAAGGCCAAACTGTCTTGACCATTAGACTCTTTTGGTTCGTCAACCTAGATTTTGTTACATTTAGTGGGTTTAGCAGGAGGGAACAAGAATAAACATTTACTATCCAGACCATGTGAAATGGTCATTCCTCCCTCTCTACAGTCGATTTTAGCTGCGACAATGGCCAACCATGGTCTTTCAAGAATTATTGGATAGCTATCTTTGGGTGTAAGCCACTAAATTACCTGTAAATCTACTGGATATTCCCATCCATCAACTTTGACAAGAATTTTTTTAATAACACCCTTGGGAATTGCTATGGACTGGTTTTCCATCTACAAGGCTATAGTTTTGGGACGTAAATTAGTGAGACCTAATTTTTCCATCACGTCCACAGTCATTACGTTAATGGCTGCTCCTAAATCCACTAATGCATTAGGTATTGCTACCTCATTAATCGTGACAATTATCAGTGGACTATCGAGGTCATCATATTTTGGAGCAATGGTCTTTCTAGACAAAAATTTAGCTAAATAACCATCAATATGCACAATATTTATTCTCTTTGGTTTCCTTCATGGAGTTTTAATGCACAACTTCTTGATCATCTGGTTCAACTCCGGAATCTCCTTTATTGCTTGCAACAAGGGAACCTCTATTTGAAATTGTTTAATTTCTTGTATTAACGCAGTTTCAGAGGTCAAAGGCACTTCCAGAGTATCCTTCAGAATGGTCAGTTTCAGACATTCCAGAAACGATGCTTGAGTTTTCTCTTTTTTCTCTTTCAGAGTAGTATCCTTCCTATGATCGGTTGGAGACTGACCTCCCTCCTCCTAAGGTAAGTCGGAAGCTCTGGTTGACAATGGTGGTGGAGTGGTGTCTGTGGTCACAGTTTGGATGGGGTCTAGAGGTGGAGTTCCCTGTTCAGGAGGTTCATCCACAATTTCTTCAATGGTTGGTTGTTGAAGTGTTCTACCAGAGTGCAACTGAACATTTCCACAATGTATTGCATTTAGTCTAGTAACATTATCATGTTCAGTGGAGTATACTGGAGTATTTTTTAATTGTTCTTAGGATTGGAAAGTGGTTGCATCGAAAGGTGAGGTTGATTTATTTGCTCACTCTACAGAGGATTCTAGGATGGCGACAGTAAATTTTGTTTTTTCATTTCTCCAAGGGCTAGTATAGAATTAATTATGTCCCTGGTTCCATTAAGGAGCAATATGTTGTGGATACCACTGTTGTTGAGTTTGGTTTGGCCATTGCTGAGTTCCCCATGATTGGTTCACCCATTCAAGGGGTCCCCAATAGGGATCTCCCCAATTAGGTTGTTGAGGTGGTTCTTGAGGCCAAGTTGGAGTCCATTGATTATTAGGCTAGTTGTTTTCGGGTCTCCAAGTAGGATTGGAGTTTTTCCCATAAGAAAAACTCCCTCCTTGGCATTGATTGACCATATTAATTTCTTCTTCAACCTGTGTGGTCCTTTTCTTGGAATTCTTGAGGTCTGTAAGAAGCTCACACTGGTTTGTAGGATGATTTTGCTCGCAAAGTTGACAAACAAGAGCCTTGTCTAGTGGACATTCTCTCAAAAGATGTTTATTTCTACATCGAGGACAGTAGATGGACAAAGTCTCAAGATTGTGAGTCTTAGCTTGTATACCATCTAGTGTAGTTTTTATTTGAACTAGTATGTCCATTTTAAGGTTCGTTATTTCTTCTCAGAGTTTGCCTATTTTGTTGGATCCTCTAAAAATAGTAGTTTTGTGGATTCCTCCGTGAGTACGTGAGAAATTCTGACACAAATTACATATGTCATCAAGGCCCAACTGAGACACGTCTCCTTGTCCAATTATATCAAGGCTTCTTCTTGCATCCTCATCGAGTCCCTTAAGAAATATAGTCTTGAGAATCTCAACTCTAATGGTCTCTTCTCCACATCGTTTAGACAAGAAAAGAAACCCGTCTAGGTAGTCCTCTAGACTCTCATCCTCGTTTTACCTAAGTTTAAACAGTTCCTCCTTACGATCACTCACCCTACAATAGCTCTGGTATTTTTGTAGGAAAGCATTATCCATGTCATCCCAAGATGTAATAGACCCAACAGCTAATCCCATAAACCAACGCATGACCGTATCCTTCAAAGTAGAAGGGAACCACTTCAGTTTCTGGTTATTGTTTTTACAATCATAAGTTTGATAAAGGACCTTAAATTCAAAAATAAACTAGTCTGGGTATTCCGAGGACAAACCTTAGAAAGTTGGTAGGAAAGATGGAGAGATGGTTTTCATCGTAGTATCATCATCTGCATCTAGAGTAATAGGATAAGTGAACGTTTGCAGTACTGTATGATCATTGTTGTTACATTTATCATTATTCTAATTAGCTTCAGCCCTACGATCACCCATGATGTCCAGATGAATGTGTTCCTCCTGGATAATATCCTCGATGACGGTTTGTTCTTTTGGATGATTTTTAGGAAAATAGTGGAAAGTCTCTGGTGGACTAGGCTCAAGTAATTCTTCAACAAAGTGATCTTTCGAGCCTTGGTCCTCCCTATGTATGATTAGAACGTATTTTGGGGGGTCTTTGGTATAAATCTTCCGTGAGGCCCTCTTTTCTTGACCATGTAGAAAAGGAAGCCAAAAGGGTATTTTGGGCCTAAAAGGGTATTCAAGATATCTCCTATTAACACTCAAGAAAGAAAGTTGTCCCCGACAACGATGCCAAAAAGTGATAGGTTGTCGTTAGGTCCCATTACTTTAGAAGATAAAACTTCAATATGTCGGTCGGGCAGTGTCCAAGGCTATTTGCAATAAAAGGTGACTTGACTATCTCTTTTAGATTTTATGTATTGTTTAGAGCAACTAAACTTAATTTTAACCTAAGGCCATTTGACTAGTTAATCGAAAAGTAATTTATCTAAAAATATGGAAAGTATTTAAATTAGGAAGTATAAGACAATTAATCTAGAAAACATGATAACTAAAGTAGAAAACATAGAAATAACTAAACTAAGGAGCATGTAAATTACATAAGTAGTAAAACTCGTAAACCATCTATGAAACATCTAAGTAATACTAGTAACATTTTTAATCATTAACAAAAATTAACTAGAGAATCGAAAGACAATAGGTGCTCCAAAGCTTCAAACTCTTATGATGAAAAACTTAATTATTATCCATGCAATAAAAATGATAGAATTATTTAAAGAAAAGTACTCATCTATTTAAGCTATCACCCCTTGAGTGGCCAACTTACGGGTTCCTATGTTCTCAGGTCACATGCACAATGTAATCGAAAGCTTCTCCATTAATGATAATCTTTATCCATAATTTCAACAACTCGGAGATTGATATGCTATAATTTCTTTATTCATATATACTCAAAATCATGTCGATAGCATAACAATACTATTCTATGTGTCCTTTTACTTATGGAGATTACATATATTTATATATAAAAAACCTCTAACTAAATCCTATATTTCAAATGGTTTTTAGATTACCATTGAAAAAGTTTGTAACAGATTCTAAACTAACTTTATGTCTTTAAATTCCCATCACATAAATATTAACGAGGCTTGAGTTGAGCCATGAAGTCTTTTAAACTTTGAAGCATAACAAAAATTCAACTTAGAAGAAACTATGATTTCGGTCCATCATCCTTAAGTTCAGGAGCATGTTCCCAACACATGTGTTTAACCTGTTTTGGAGCTCATATTGATTGAAATCCTTTGACTTATATACAATGACCGATTATTATCCCACAAAACACTTAAAACTACCCGATAAATCTGCATTGGCAAGTTACTTCAATAAATCACAAGAAATAAAGTTTATACTATTTTTCTCAAAAGATAAGCAATTATTATGCCTAAAGTTTAATTAATTGACAGAGAATAAGTATTTTGCATATATGAAAAATGGTTTTATTTTATTATTATTATGAGGTTATTTTTACCTCAACAGGTACATTTTTTAGTCTGTTTACTGTTAAGATGATTTGTTAATATCTATGGCAATCCCTAGTAATGTGTGGCTTTGGAATAGTTTGTATTTGTAATGATTCGCCTGAGAAGCTTGCCAATTAACCTTATTCCTAATCTAGCATCATGGTGTCATCACTACCTTTTGAAGCACACCATTCGTTCTTTCTGCTTTCATTATGTAGTTTGTCATTCATTAGAGAGAGCTTTTCACATTCAGTACCATCATTTGGAGTAAGCATTGAGGATAAGATGCAGGTGTCTCTGAGTAAAGCTCTTTCTTTCTTTGTCCTGAAGTAACTTAAGGAGCATATGCGTCTCATTTTTTTTGGTAGTGGAAATGTTTAATAGTGTTCCATCTTTAGTGTTGGGTAGAAAACTCGGTTAGTTTAATGTAACACGTTCTTTTCCTTTTTGCTAACACAAGCTAATTTCCTTTCCTTGCTATTTTGTGCTTCCCTTAATACTTCGACAATTTGCTGCATGTCTACATAAATAAGAACTATCTCTAAAAGAAGATTAGTGAATGTATAATTTGTTAATGGCATCTTATCGGCCAACAACTGCTTTATTCTATGTGTTATTCTTCTAGTATAGATACTGTTACATTATAGGCCATGGTCTGATTGTTGCATTTCCTTTAAGGGCAATAAAGGAATCACCCTCTTCCTGAAAGCCTGTTACCTTGATATTGTTGCATTCGCATAACTGTTGTTGTAATGATTCTCTTTTTTATGGTATTTATGACAATAAATTGCATAGTGTGTACTAAGATTATCTACTTCATTAGATTTGTAACCTGTAGAAACGCTGCAAGCCTTGTGACAATGTGATGTAGTTCCTATATCAATAGTCATGTAAAAAAGGGTCATTTACCAGAATTCTTATTTAGTAATATATGAAATTGTTGTATGACGAGCCTTTATCTTGATCTGAATTCAATATTGGGATCTATCTGAATCAGACGTGGAATCAATTATCTTTGCATTAATGTATATATTTATATATATACAAATATGTATGTATTTAAATGTTCAAATAAAAGGACAATATATTTAGAGAATTAAAATTCTAATATTTAGTTATTGTTTTGGTTTTAGTAGTTTTTAATAATTTGATATTTTCATTCATGGATACAAGAATTCCTTTGTTTATTTCTAGCAAATTCAAATAATGTAATTACGGAAATAATCTCTAATCGGTGAAATAATTATTGATACAGTGGTAATGAGCAAGTAAACCATCTACTTGACATAATTAGATCTTATTGAGTTGTTTCGTTATAAGTAAGTTGTTATCTTTTAACATTTATTTCTGGAAATTTCTTGGAATTAGTTGTGTTCATATAGTTCTTTTGGGTGGGGGTGTTACAGTTTGGTATGATCGAGCTATTGTATTTGGGATATGTCATCAAAAATGGTGGAGTGAAGGCACATAAGGAGAAGATTCAAGCTATCATGAAAGAATGTACCCCAATTGAGGGGCTTCATTGGTCTATGCACATACTATAGATGATTTGTGAAGGGGTTTTCTTCATTAACCACTCCTTTGACGTATTTTCCCAAGGAGGATGCTTTTTCTTTGACAGTTGAGACTTAAACAATCATGGGTCATCTTAAGGTAATGAGTACTTGTCATGTTTTGGCTTTACCATATTTCTATAAATCTTGTGTGCTTGAATGTGATGCATCTAGTATTGGTATTGGGGTTGTTTTGATACAATACAAGCATCCAATTTCTTATGAGAGCCAAAAATTGAATGAGGTTGAAAGAGGGTTCTCTACGTATGACAAGGAAATGTTGGCAATCATGCATGCACTTGAAAATTTTTGTCAATATCTTGTGGGCAACAAGTTTATAGTGAGGACTAATCATGATAGCCTCCAAGTATTTCATGGAGCAAAAATGATTAAATGAGAGACAACAATGTTGGGTAAGTAAGCTTCAAGGGTATGATTTTGAGATTGAATTTGTTAAGGGAAAAAATAATATCGGTGTTGATGCATTATCTATAAACCCTTCATTTTGCTCACTTTCAGAAATTTTAGCTTCTTGGAAGGATCACATATTAGCAGAATATTCAAAAAATCAGCATGCTTGTGATATTCTAGATGATAAAATCGATGATGAGAGGTATACGCCATCTATTATAAGGATAGAATCAATTTAGTATCAAAAAGTTGTAAGAGTTGGTATAGAATAACTCTACAACATGCAAGATTTGGCTGAAGATTATAGCCACCAAAACTCTACTTCATGAAAGCACCAAGAGAGATCAATATGCAATGCTCAAGATTGCAATGGAATTGATTATCCAAGAATTGTTCAATACACAATGTATGAGACCACCTGGTTATATAGCCAAGGTGAGACACAAGATTGGATAGGATTATGACAAGTTTCTTAATCCTATGACATGTGACAACACATCACAACTACCTAGGACACGTGTTACAAGTCAAAAGATAAGATAATATCTAATGACAACTAACACCTTCTAGAAATATTCCTTCATAGGACCTAAGTAAACTTAACATGTAAATAAGTCCCCTAAATCCCCTAGTAATGAATTAACTAGGTACAAGACTTAATTTACACCAATACCCCCCCTTAAGTGCAACTTAGGGAGTAGCTAATTATTATGCAAATGACACAAAGATGCAAGGATGGGTCCCAGCTACGAGGCCATGTTAGGTACCCATGTACAAATGCAAATGGAATCTCTCACAAATGGAGAAAAGGAGAAAACCTAGTTGAACAAAACTCCCCAAAAAAGAGAGACAAAACAAAATCATCTCGATGATACATGAGAAGGATAAAAACACATTTGAGGAAAAATTCCCCCCCATGAGAGAGAAGAAGAGAGACCATGCAACCGCCCCTTAATGTTGAGCCTCCTACAATGATGGTAGAAGCTTGACATTGAATATTGAAGATTATCCAAAAGCGTCAAACAACGTTCCTCCCCTTAGAAATAAATAATACCAAGATGGTATGAAAGATGTCTGATGTCTCTTAATTAATGATCAAGTGTCTACATGTCGATGTCGAAAGTTGTCACACTCCAAACATGCATTCTAGGCCACATTATAGGAGAATACAATCTAGAATCTCCTAGAAACTATTGTAGAACACAATCCAAAGACAAGGATACCTCCTCTTAAGATAAAGAAGCCTCCTTTAAATGTTGTCCAAAAGAATCCAAACTCGTGTCAAACTGCAAAGGATGATCATGTAGAGAATGAACAAGAGGGTTAGAGTGTTCCCTCACAACAACTGAAGAAGGATCATTTCCATCAAAGAGAAGATGAATGACATCAATGATGTCTCCCAAATCTAAAATGTAGGACTCACAAAAAATACCATTAATGTTTGTCAACTACTCATCACAAGTAGCCATATTTGGAAGAAGATGTATGTCTTTTTGCATTAAATCACAAGGAACCAAAACTTTGGAATCACAAGCATCATTAGGTACAATAGTAGATGAAGGAGATGAAATATCAGCACATGTCATGATATCCTCGATAGATGAAACAATACCAAGATTCAAATGACCATACTAAATATCCTCATATGTGTCCATACTAGATGCTTCAATGTGAACATCTAATGAATCATCAAGAAAAAAATGTGAGAAGGTGTAGACTCGAGATTGGTGATCAACCTCTCCAACTGCAACTATATCTTTGCTATGAAAATCTTGAATTATGATAGAATTTGGTGTGAACTCAACACTCTTGCCTGCTCCACCATGTGTGATCTGATAGATAGAAAGGATATTGGTTGACAATGAAGGCACACAAAGAACATCATTGAATGCTCTATCATCCATGCCAATAGATCCCTTCCCACAAACACACATATATGTGTTTTAAGCCATCAAGATGTGTGGTGATAAAAAAGTCTCAAATCAAGAGAACATACTCTCCAATGAAGCCATGTGATTTGAGGCTCCCGAATCGAGTGTCCACCTCTCTGACTTAGAATCTACAACTACAACAAGTTCTTACCCCTTATGTCTATTGGTTTGTGCTGAAGAAGAAGATGAACCCTTTGATGATGAAGACTCATTGATTTGATGCTTCTTAAGAAGATGCTTCAATTCATCAATTTGTTTTGAATAACATTGGTGCTCATCATGCCCTGATTTATTGCAATACACATATAGGCTTCTCCTTTTTAGATGATTCCCCTTTAGAGGGAGAGGATTCAACTTCTTTATGTGTCTTTTTCTTTTTCTTCTTTTGCTTCTTATCAATATTCAATAATTCTCTGTGTACCTTAGACTCACTAGCCAACAATTCTTGTGACTAGTAAGACTTGATTAGATCCATGTTCATTAACTTAGCTTCCTCTTGGATTAGAAATTTTTAAAGTCATCAAACTTAGGATCAACATATGATGCTCCCATTGAAATTCGATTGTTATGAAAGCCAAAAACAAATAATGAATACTCAGGACCAAGCTTGGGTAACACATTTAGAATCAATTATAAATCCTCTTTATCAATATTGCAATCTATTGGGTGAATATTTTGTAATTCCTTTACAAATTATAAAATAGGGATTTCAGCCAAAGCTATGACGAGAATTTTATCTCCTCTCTGAAAGGGGAGGCTCCCTTCTTACTGCTTATTGGAACAAAGAGTAAATTACGCTAAGCTAAAAGTATTTACACTAACTTTAACCATATGGGGTGTGTTACATTCACCATTTTCTCTTCTTTCAGAAAATATGTTTACAATGTTCCACGATAATATTATGTGATGCTCTACATCTCTAAATATCTACCTAAGCAATAATCACCAATATTCTTGATTAAACGTAAGAGTAATCAAAGAGTACCAGTGCAACTAAATAAGTAACTAAAAGACACACAAAAACACAAAGTCTTCTTGCTTCCTTCTATGATATATTTGAAGTAACAAATGATGCATGTTGTAGCTCAAAGTCTATCAACCCACTTCACCAATAGATCCACACACATATTGAATAACTCCAAGCCCAAAGTCTTGATAATCTTCACCAAAAAATACTTACATCACACAATTTCAAGTAAGCAATATAACTCAAATTTTATATATTCTGTCTTGAACGTTCTTCCAATCATAAGAAAAAATCACCACTTATCCAATTAACAATAAGAGAAATAAGCAAGAACGACATAAGAACATTCTCACTCATACAAACTTTATTCAAAACAAAGGTTGAAATCAAAATTCACCTCTTTTTATTAACTAAATTTGATCTTGCAATTTGAACACAAAGTTTCAAAGTCAAGTCACAATTTGGGAAGCACTTCGTTGCATAAGATTAAAAGTTCCTTATTACAAATGAGCTCTCTCATATTTATAGATGAGAGAAAGATAGCTAATCTAGGAAAGAAATAACTAATTTTAATTATTCAACACTAGAGTCCAAAATTATTAGTGGACTTCTCTGCTTTTACATGTATTTACAATTTTGAAAAAAAACATGTAAATTGTATTGAACTAGTTACAAAAGGCATGAAAGATACTAAAAACTAAACAAAGGCGGAATTAGCCTTCTCCAACGTCTTTCATCAGGAAATCATTATGCCCCTTCAATATCATTTTCACTTCATCATCGTTTGGCCCTGAGGTATGTTTGGTGATGGTAAGAACTCTTAAGATTGAATCCTTTACCATATCACAAGCTTCATCATGCCTTCCCAAAAACACTCTCAGATTCTCCAAAGTCAACTAAAAATCCAACAACTTATCCATTGTAGCCACTGAAAAGGCTTGGTCTTCAAATTCCCTTTGGACCATGTTGGTGAACTCTTGGACAACCACATCAAAGGAAAGAAACTTTTGGTTGTCATCAAGCAATTTACAAGGAAGTTCCTCAACCCCGTTAATAAGGTTCAAATCGTGATCCTCATTGACCTCTTGAACACTTTGCAAGTCCTCGATCAAATCCATGATGAAATTTTCTTTATGTATCATGGCTTCTTTTACCTCTACAAACTTCTCCCTATTGGGAATAATCCTAACTTCCACCAATGTCTCTATCTTGAGCTCTTTAATTTTTAGCCATTCCTGCAACTTGTTCTTCATTTCTCCTTTTTCTTGAATGAAAGATTCTGCAGTTTTATATAATCTAGACCTTAATTCTTCCATTTTCTCCATCTTTTCCACAAATTATGTAAGGATCTCGATACCTTGTGCCACCATTCAGTCAAGAAAATTGTCAACCACTCTACCTCTAGTGTACACCTTCTCCACCTTTTGAATTATAGGATCTTCAACGCCAACTGCCACTGCCACAGGTTCAACGAACTCAGAAGATTGAGTAATCTTCTACAGTACAACTACCAGTTGTTTCATCTTTTCTTTGTAATGATCATTTTCCTTCTTGACCATATCAAACCTCTCTATGAGAGAGATTTTAAGGTGGATTGAACATTTGCCTTTTCACTCTCATGTGTAACCTTTCCCAACTCAACTCTTGTGATGGAGTAATCTGTGATATCCACCTCTTCCAAAGTCTTGTCAAGGGGAGGGCAAGCTACCTCTGCATACCTATTACCTTCTTTATCAACCAACAACCTTGAGAGATTCATCAGCTTATTTTTTTCATAGATGTAAGTTGCACAAAGTCAAAGTCATCTGGGGAGATGAATTGTTTCTTTCTCTTTGGTGTTTTTGAAGAGAACCAAGGTGGAAGGGGTGAATTCTCTTTTAGATTTGCGGCCATAATTGGATTTGACACTACTGTACCAACAAAAATAGTGGTCATGATAGGAGAGGTGTTAGTTAAAACAACACTTGGTATCTCATCACTTGACACTTCAACAGATTCATTCAAGAATTGGTCCAGATTAGAATGATATGTAATGCCAAAAGATGGAGAAGACAGACTCGACAAAGACATTGGAGGCCTTGACACATTATCCAAACCTTATTCGGGGCTTTCAAAAGAAGACCTTGTGGAAGGGGATGAATGTACAGATTGGACTATTATAGGAGGAGGCATATTGAGTGTAACTACATGGGTAATAGTAGTAGCAGGAATATCAAAAACAGGTGAATATGTAGGAGTAGATACAAAAGTGGCAATAGGAGAAGAGGAAACAAGTGGTTCTTCAAGAATGTTCTCATGGGGAGATACTCGCTCTTCCTCATGTTGACCTTCTTCTCCTTACTTTTCCTCTTGGATAGACTCTTCTTGTCCTTCAGTCGATGACACTTTTGTGGCTATCTTTCTTTTCTTCTTATATATTTTACCACAAATGTGATTTTGGGTTTAGAAAGCTTACTAGAACTAGGAGCATCACTCTTATTATTTGTCCTTAATTCTGTTTTTTTCCCTACAGGATCTTGTGATTCTTCCTCTAACCTAGTTAGAAATTGTTTCAACTAAATTCCCCTTTCTAGTAACTAGACATTGGTGTTAGAAAGAATAGGCTCAAATATTTCTCTAATTGAAGCTAAATCCTTTTTGGACCATTGAATAGGAGGAAGAGGAAGACGAGATCCCACAATGTTTTGTGTTCATAGGATGGATCTAAGATATCACCTTCATCTTTCGTGCCTTCAGGAATATCAACCAAGTCTAATTCCCCAATTTATTGCAATGTTATCCTATAGTAATCCATCTTTTTATTTCCTCCTCTGCTCTCATATCAACCCATATGTCCTTAATTTAATGCACATGTGCATAGTCTTTCTTGATTCGATCCTTTATACCTAGGTAGTTGAAATCAAGTCTTCTCTTAAACATCTTTAATGTAACCCACTGCATTTTTGGCTCAACTTCCTTGGGCTTAGGAGAATTCTAGATGGAGTACCTACCAATTGCCAATGAAAACTTGAATCCTAGCTTTTTGGATTTCATTTGCTTCCTATGCACCTCAATTATTTTCCTACACAACTCCATCAAAACAATATTATCACTAGGGTAGTGAGGAAGCATGTAGGGATAACCAGTAAAATAACAAGCCATCAGCTAAGTAAAGGTAGGAAATTGAAGATACAAACATCCATACTTGTTCACAACCTCCTAAGCCTCATCTGAAACTCTCTTATTTTCCAATTCTAGATTGAAAGCACACAAGAATGGAGCAAAAAATGGATCATTCACCCTTCGGAAATGGTGAATGTTATCATTTAGAGTAATATGTGGAAATTATTTATGGACCTAAATCACTTTCCTATCCCTTTCCATTGTTAAACCAAAAAATTTCCTCATTGCTGCAACAACATACACTAAGTAGGATGTCATGTAGAATTTTGATTTAGTATGCACCTTGGTCAATTGATCATGAATGGCATCACTAGTTTGTTGTCCCTAGAAGATGTATTATGTCCCCCTCATTATTATCTTGATGTAGAGATACTTCCAATATTCAAATGTAGATGAAGTAGGAAAACCTTGCACTCTACTGAGAAGAGTGATTGGATCATTTACCTCTTCAATGAAATCCTTGCAAGGGAAACTCTTGGGCCACTTAGAAATTCTTGACTGGGGTGTCTTCAACTATTTATTGTTAATTTTCCATTTAGTAGTGTTTGGATCCTTATCATACTATTGTTGTGCATAGTCCCTGGTGATATTTGTGTAGGAATCAATTTCAAGACATAAGAAAGCCTTATCAAGGAATTTTGCATCTAGTCTCATGACTATGTTGCCATTGTCATCTCTAACACTTTTATCATTCATATTGTAATGTGATGCCACCTAAAGAACGAATTTTGAATTCTAAGAAACTATAGGGAATGCAACTACCATATGAATACTACTCTTAACAATCTGTCTCATATCATCACTTAATGGCTATTTCCTTATTTTATCCAAAAACTCAGACATGTCCACATTTCCAATTTTTGTGTCCTTAATATCATCATCATTTGATGAAACCATTGTAGCCGAAAACACACCTTGATACTTGTATTTCATGGATTTTCCTTTATTAGGAGATGGATCTATCATTGGAGTGACACGAGAAACTAATCAGGTACTTGTAGGAAGATAGATATAAAGATCTTGAAGTACGTGCACATGAAGTTGCATGAAAAATTCATGGTTTTGTAGTGTTAGAGAAATTGCATGTCGAAAACTGAAAGGGTGGGGAAATTCAAAGCAATAGCATGAAATTAAGGGCTTAAGAGTGATGGACATGAAAATGGAGTGCAAGCGAACAATTTAGCAAAGAGGAAATTTTTCCCAATGCTAGGAAAATTTTGGCAAAAATGTGAGGCTAGTGAAAATCAATGCCTATGCAAGTGAAAATGAAAGATTTTATGTTCGAGCACTGAAAAATAGCGATACTGTAGGTGGAAATGAATGTTTGCAAAATATTGCAAAGTCATCAAATTTTAACGACTATACAAGTGTGAGTAGGTATTTGCAAAAGGTTTGTAAAGTCACTGAAAATCAATGACTATACAAGTAAAAAGTTATTTGGTTTATGCAAAGTTGGCAAAAAAGTATGACTTTGTATATGGGGTAGAACCTTGTTTATTTGTTGTTGAGTTATAATTTTTCACCGACTCTACATAAGACCTGGGAAGTGATCATTCTTTAATGTCTGAGAGGGTTTTTTCACTATTCAGACATTTGGGTAAAGAGTATACAAGAAATATGATATTGGTGAAAAACCTTGATATCACATTTTGTGCATGAGTTAAGTTATGTGTTTGTATACGTGGGGGAAAACCCTAACCGTACAACTCAAAAACTTGGACATATGCACAATCGGTAAATTTCATTGATCGTGCATATAAAGTGTATAGTTCTCTTTGTAACCTTGGTGAAAAACAACAAACTTACATATTAGTTAAAAAATTCATGGAATCTTATGGTTTGTTGATGTTTGATCGGTGAAAATCATCGATCAAACACCAAGTATTACCTTGCTTATATACACAGTAAGTAAAAACTA
The DNA here is from genome assembly GCA_007115665.2 of Sequoiadendron giganteum. NCBI lineage: Eukaryota > Viridiplantae > Streptophyta > Pinopsida > Cupressales > Cupressaceae > Sequoiadendron > Sequoiadendron giganteum. The sequence goes on from CM021110.1 coordinate 174,263,245, forward strand.
TGGACATTGCTCATTTTTGGAATCAAGGCAAACACAGTGATAATCTGCGAATATGCAAGTCGACTTTCATGTTTATGCACATCAAACCAATGAACAACCCTAACATGTTTGATGAAAAATGCTAAGACAAACAATATGCATCATGGGACTTTAATCTCGTGATGTGCAGACCCTAAACACAAATAACTCCACACATAAATGGCAAAGAAATACAAGTTTAATTCCAGGGTTTGTGTGGTCAAAAGGGAATCAAACAATGTGTATAGAAACCATTGAAACCTATCCAAACGAAATGACTTCAACGACAATGGAAAATGAAAACAATTAAATCCCTAGATATTAAAACATAAACAAAAAGCATTCAAAAAGAAAGAAAGCCAAAAAACAAATACTCAAAAAGAAAGCATGGAAATCCTAGCAGAATCCAACCAAAATCCAACAAGAAATCACACCCAAACAAACTCATGTGCTTCAAATGAACTCGCGGAGAATGAAGGTAGACAAACAACAAATAAAACACGGAAAAGAATGATCAAAAACTAGTTTAAAATTGATTTAAAAGTTAGTAAAACCCCTCATAAATGCAACTCGTGTGAAGTTTCAATTGCATCATTGGGTTATTTAGTGACTATGCAATTAGAAATTTAGTTGGTAACTTGCAAGGTCAACAAAAAACTTTGACCTTGCAACCTTTTTAATTTTGCAACTTTGACTTGCATGGTCACTAAAATTTAGTGACCTTGCAAGTATAAAAAAATTCTAACTCCCACAAATAGAGTTTTCACGACTTGCACCAAAAGGAAAAAAATAATAAAACAAAAAAGGTAAATGCTCAGAATGACTTTCTAAGGCTGGGGGATCACACATAAGGACTGATGCAATTCACTTTTTTTTGTGTGCTTAGAGTTTGTGAGCTATGAAACGAGCAAGTTTTGTAGGGGTTATCCCACAAATATTTGAGCCCAGTTGAATTTGAGGATAACACAATCTTTCAATTGTGTTCTTAGTTGCTTAACTTTAGAGATGTAGTCTTGGATGTGGTCAAAAAGTTTAGGATCAAGATTCATCAAATCATTATCAATCTAATATCCCCTAATATTATTTGTTTTACCATAAAAAAATTCAAAAGCCTCCCAAGCCTCTTTAGGCATTTGTATTATTCAACATGAAATTGTAAATCAAATGAGACTAATGAACATATGCATCCAAGTGTTTTATCAAAATCAAGCTCCCATTTTACCTATTCTTTAGCATTAGTAGGTTGAGGAATGGTTTCCTTTAAATAGCTTATTAGGCCTTTCATCATGAGATGATTCCATATTGATTTTCTCCATGTAGCATAGTTATGTGGAGTTAGAAGTTCAATTTGAGATTTCTCCATTGCAAGAACACAAACCAAGCAAAAGAAAGCAATCAACCATTGCAAGATTACCCCCCCCAAATTACTCAATCAAGAAATCCCCAAGCAATATACAATTTGTGGCACTTTATACTTAGTGCGATTACAAGCACCACTTGCCAACAACAACAAAGTGGACTTGATCTTAGTGCTTACAAATTGCCAAGCTCAAGGTAAAAATTTTATAAAGAATGAGATTAATTTGATCGCACCACTAGAAAGTACACAAAAAATTATGCACTTAAAAAAAAATCACTCAAAAATGTTATCGTAGGAGCATGAACGAAGCCCCGAAAGTTTTGAAAATGAGAACGACTCAACACTTGTGAGAATTTGTAATTTCTGGAAAAACTAGGCACCAAAATCAAAATGTGATTACACTAATTCGAAGAGAAAAAAATTATACCCCAAATAAAAAAAACTACTCGCAAAAAGGTTATTGTATGAGCAAGTTATGGGCCTCCAAAGTTGGACTGCAAAATCAAAAAGCGCATTGGAGAGGGGGGCAATTTTTTTTTAAGAATGCTAACATCATCACTAACGCAATGGTTATATCAACCAACTGTGCAATTGAATTTGATTGTTACCTCATCGTCAAAAAATAATATATCAACGAAATATGCATTTGAAGGAATATTCTCTTGCTAACCATGGCGAAATCTTTGAGAATCAATAGAATATTCTTTAAGATTCACTGGTTTTTATCGGCCACCTACCAAAACTTGTTGGTCTACAGGGTGGGGTTGCATGGGATATATAATCTAGTGGCTTTACACCACAAGGTGCGGCAGTACCGCCCACGGTACAGGTAGTACCCTGATGTGCAGGGTCTACAGTACCATGCATGGAATTATTTTTATCGTATGCATCAAATTATTTTTATTGTGACGGTATGACCTGCTATTAATGGCGACCTAGGGGGTCGTACGACTCCTTGGGTAAATTTTTTTGCGTCAACAAATAAATTCTCCAAATTTGATGATCTGACAATCAATCTTAGGGTTTTTGGGCCTCCTAGCTGTGATGGTAGGGTCAATTTCGATCCAAAGTGATCCAAAATTGCAACTACCTCCTAGATCTAGAAACCACACTCCAGCTTCAAACTCATAGGTTTGGCCTCATATACCTTATTTGGACAAAAATAAATAAAAATTGATTTTCTCAAACCCTCTAATCTCAATGGTGAGCTTAGGCACCAACAAGCTCTGATTTGAACCTGTAATAAAAAGACACAAAGAGGAAACCCCTAAATTTGGTATTTCTTTCAAGATTTATTGATTCTCCAAATCATCATTCAATGCAAGAGAAGAGCATACTCAACTTCTCAAGATCCACCAAGATTTTCAAGTTAGATCTCTCAATAAGACTAACAAGAAGTAATCCCACAAGCTTTGATACCATGCAAGAGTTGGTATAGAATAAATCTACACCATGCAATATTTGGCTGAAGATTATAACCACCCAAAATCTAGGCACTTCATGAAAGCACGAGAGAGATCAATATGAAATGCTCAATATTGCAATGGAATTGATTATCCAAGAATTGTTCAATATATAATGTATGAGACCACCTAGTTATATAGCCAAGGTGAGACACAATATTGAATAGGATTATAGAAAGTGTTTTAAATGTATGGCATGTGACAACACGTCACAACTACCTAGGACACATGTTTTACAAGTCAAAAGATAAGATAAGATCTAATGACAAGTAATACCTTCTAGAAAGATTCCTTCCTAGGACCTAAGTAAACTTAACATGTAAATAAGTCACCTAAGTCCCCTAGTAATGAATGAACTAGGTACAAGACTTTATTTACACCAACAAAAGTAAGCTCAAACATAAGATTCTTATTGGTGTCCATAACAATCAACTTATTGGTTATCCGGATTATTTGAAGATATATTGGTACATTCGTGAAAGATTCTCCTAGAAAGGTATGAAAGATGATGTCCTTAAAAATGTGAGGGAATGCATAGAGTGCTAAAGAAATAATGCTAAATTTTCTTTCCCAAAAAGGCTATTACAACCACTTCCCATTCCCAATCAAAAGTGGGAAAAAATATCGATGGATTTCATTATTGGGTTGCCTAAGGTCAATGGTAAGGATTGTATTTGTGTTGTGGTGGATAGACTCACTAAATATGCTCATTTCATGCCAATTCCTTTTGAGTTTAAAGCACCACAAGTTGTTGGTCTATTTTTTGAGCAAGTATTCAAACTTCATGGTGTGCCAAAATTAATATTAAGTGATAGCGATCACATATTCATCAACACTGTTTGGCAAGAGTTTATAAAGTTCATTGTAATAAAAATTGATCATAGCACTAGCTATCATCCAAAAATGAATGGTCAAACTAAAATTGTAAATAAATGGCTTGAAGGCTACTTAAGGAACTATGTCTCGAGGTAGAAAAAATCATGGGAAAAGTGGTTACATTTGGAAAAAAATTGTTACAAAAATCATATAATATGAGCATAGGTATGACACCTTTCAAATATTTGTATGGTTATGAAGCTTCTACATTTGTGGATTTGTTTTTTTATTCTAGAGCTCCAAAAGCTCTTGAGTGGGAAAAAGAGAACCAAAATATATTTAAGGCACTTAAAGATAATATTCAAATTACAAAAAATAATAGAAGAAATATGTTGATAGCCATAGAGTTGAGAGGTATTTTGAGGTAGGAGACATGGTATTTCCACATCTTCAAACTTATAGGAAATCTTCATTGAAATTAAGTGGGGTGGAAAATCTTAAAACGAGGTTTTATGGGCCTTTCAAGGCGATTAAATGAATTGGTGAAGTAGTATATGAATTGGATTTTCCATCTACAAGAAAAATTCACAATGTTTCCCATGTGTCATGCCTCAAAAAGGCTCTTGGATCTAACATGTGACTCCTACGAAATAGCCTCCCATGGATGAAGAAGGTAAATCGATACTCATTCCTGAAACAATTTTACAAGAGAGTAAAGGTTGAGGAATAAAATAATTATTAAATATCTCATCAAATGGAAAAAAATTCCTTTAGAGGATGCAACATGAGAAGGAGAGGAGATTTTTAAGCATCCTAGTCTACAAATGCTCGAGGATAAGCATTCTTTGGGTGAGGAGGACTATAATATTCCCAACTCAAACGATGAGGATTAACAACATATTGGTTGTCCTTTCCTTGGATTACCCAAGATGAAGAGGACTTAGAGCATCATTGGGTAGATACTGGAGTCTTTAGCTTGTTCTCAATTCTATTCTTAAGTTGTGTGCACGTATTTTTATGTAACTTAAGTGAACTTAGGTTATTTTAAGTTGAGTGTATATCTTTTTAGGTAGCTTAAATGAGTCCTAGCCAAAAGGCTTAAGTTGTCCTCTTTTTATGTACTTTAAGTGACTTTTAAAATGCATGTGATAAAAAGGCAAAGGGGGTGTGGTTTTTCTAAGAGCTTATTGGTTCAATTTTTAGGGTTTCAATGCAGAGCATTGGATTAAGAGTTGGTGAATCAAGGGTTGAGATTAATGCATCTCTTTGGGAGATATTATAAAAATATCAAGTGGTATTTTAGAGCTCATTATGTTGTGAGTTTTATGTTTATTGATGTTTCAACTTGGCTTAAGGTTTGAAATATTTGAGTATCCCTGGTTTAAGAGAGATATACAGGCTCTCGTAGTCAGAAGGGTGTGTTTCAGTGAAAGAGCTTTGGTTTGTGAAACCCTAGCACATCATTTTTCAGAGTTGCAATTCTTTATCAGGTTTTGTGGCCATTTTTGGAGGTGAGATTCAAAGCATCACGTTCAAATTTGGATAATCTATACCAAGGTATTTGTAACATGCCAACCATTCACTCAAGTAAAATTTTCCTAAGTTTTCACTTTATGAGTAAATAAACTATGTAACAAGCCATTGCAATAAAAAAATTATTTTCTTTATTGAGAAAAAATGCACAAGATGTCATAACAATATACAAGGATTCCATTTCAATATAATAATCACAAATTACAATATTCCTAGAATGTACAGAATTACATACATAGTTCAACCAGGCTTCAAAGCAATAGATATAGATGGTCCAAGATCCGCATTTCAAAACCTTGGTCCTTTGTCACTTGTTGAGGAGGAGAAGCATCACTCAAGCGCTTTTCCACCAACCACAGACTCATATAAAGTCACTTGCACATCTATCATATTATAGATGGTCCTTCCTTTCGATGAAGAGATTGGTTGAGTAACCTTGTACAACAAATCACATTGAGGTTAGTGGTGTGCCCTACATGACTATAACTTGTAACCCTACAATCTACAACTAGCATGTACTACATGGACACAATGAACTAGCAGTGGAGCCAAAGGAAATCACACTACATCGGCCAGAGTTTTCTTACTCAGTACTTCGAGTAAAAGTCAATTATTCACGTACACTGCTTAAGCTCGTTTTGACTTAAGGCCACTATAATCTATGCATAGGTAATACCTCCCATGGGTAATATTTAATCCCATAATTAACCTAACATTAATCTTACATACTCTAGGGTATTTCTACTATTTAAATCATATATAAAAGTTCCCTCCCTTCAATGGACTAACAAATTAACAATCCCAAGAGTAACCTACTAGCTATCTATTATAATCGAATAACTTAGCCACGACTAACCCTTAAGATACCTTTGTTTAATCATATTTAGTATGCTAATACTTATGAAAATCATTTCCTCCTATTATGGAGTAATTGCAAGCACTTCTCAAAACAACATAACAAATTTTATTTTCCTTTTAAAAAAATACTATTTTTATCTTATGCAAGTAACCTTAATAGACTAAATAAAAATCATTCCAGAAATAATCTTTCATAAACTAAGATAATTAAAGGAAGAATTATCCCCATGCCTATAACTCTCTTATCCAATTGATTGAATGATGTGCAACTTCCCAATTTCAGCCACTAGCTTTACGTTGACTTCACAAGCAATGCCTCTATAAATCCTTCCCTCAAGTTGATAAAATAATTCACTCTTAATACTCAAAGCTCTCTCAAAATACTCAAAATAAACTTGCAGAATAAGACAAATCAAAACTGTGGAATAGAATGTGCATGAAATGCAAAGCAAAAGTGTATGGAATGTGTCCCAAAAGAGAGATTGCTTCACTATTTATAAATCAGCAAGGAGATTCTCTAGCCGACATAAAATGCATGTAAATTGACAACAACATCCATGTAAATCAACTCACTCAACTCAGCTTAAAGGTGGCACAAGAGCAAAGAGTATACTCAACATCAAATGCCACATATCGACCTCATTAGTTGACATCAATATATGACTATTTAAAACAACAGATGATCAAAAGGTGGCATTCGAATTTCTCTCAAATTTAACTTCTACAACAATCAAAACTTCTTAATATGGCGCCAAGTAGGCATCCATTCACCCTATAAATTGGTGTGGCCTTTCCTTTTGAATCAGTCTATTCTTAAAATACAACACTTGTATACAATTGACTAAGTCTATGATGAGTCGCTTTGTCTCATAAACAACCTTTGAATAATTCATCGACTTGTTATAACTTATCCTTTCATTTATGCACTAGCTTTTACTTGTTATTGATATGTATTCCATGATATAGCGTCTCAAGTATTTGCAATTTACTAAGTCAAAGATATTCCAACTCAAAGCATCAACCAAGTCTTACTTTCCAAATCGACTTAATTGTTGTGAATTATATTGCATATAATTCAACCTTTATAAATTGCCATTATGTTTTATATTCAACCTTTTAAAATTCTTTGTATATGTTATATACAATCGGATTATGTTTAAGTAAATCAGTCTCAAAGCATTGTTTAAGTTATTCAACCTCAAAGCATATAGTCATTTAAATATATATTCATATATCCATATATATATGTTAATATATATTTATATATGTATATCATATGCCAATAAATTATGTATACATTCGACATAAAATGAATACAAACAAGATGTCATTTACATAGTAATAACAATTTTGTCAATTGTGTACATATATATATTTATATATATTCCTTTATTTATATGTATACATATATCGATACATTTCCATGGGCATGTATGTTTGTCAATCATTCGCGTGTATTGATACATATATACATATGGATATATGTATATTATATATATACACATTCGATTACACACCATAGTCATACACAATTACTATTGCATTGATAAGCGCCTACATGTGATATATCTATACATATACATATACATGTCCTAAGGTACATATAATAGTTCCATGTGCATAAGATAACATATCCATTTTTGGAGATTTGTGGATATTGCTGATAGGTGGTTGTCATTGATGTCAACACTATTGGCATTAATGTCTTTAAGGTTGTATATGTCGAGGATATTAAGAAAATTGTAATAAAATAAGTTACAGGTTGTCAGTGATGCAGTGAAGTTCAGTATGATGGCTAGCTCAATATATTGAGGGTAAGGAGTTGCGGATTAAAAGGTTTGTTTTCAAGTATATCTAGTTTATCCACTGAAAGTCTCAGAGGTTCGCATGAATATTTGATCAAGTTATGAGCATTTGTGTTTTGACAGTTGTTTTGTTGCTTTAGTTTGTGTTCCTGAAAGAAGATGATGAGATTCTAGTAATCTGAGTTGTTGTGAATGCTTCTATTGTGATTCATGATGCTTGTGGATGTTTCTAGATCATGCTCTATCTGTTTTGTTGGTGTGCATCGATTTTTGTGCTCAAGATTGGTTATTTTCTTCTGAGTGTTCATGTTTTTCATGTTCATGGCCGACAAGGTGATTGTAACGTTTTGTGGATCTTCGAGGCTAATTGTTTAAGGTGTTTCATGTTTGAGACATGTTGTTTTGGGTCCTTTCTATGTTTTGGCTGACGCTATTTGATTTGCATTTATAAATTATTTATTAATTTATGCTAATAGTTTGTACTCATTTCATATTTTGTTGGGCCGACATGCAGTTGATGTTATCCCTAATTGCGCATATATATGATCGATTGTTTTGAGAAGAAAAAAATGCAAGAAGCGAGATGTGCGAGTGCTATGTGCGAATAATGTTATATTCTTTCGAAGGCAAAAGTAAAGTGTGAAGAAGAGTGAGAAAAAGAAAGTGTTTATGTGCTTAATCAGAACTATAATCAGGAATTAGTAGATGCTACTTTCTCAGTTCAAGATCTCTCAGATGGATGTAATCCAAATGTGACTGTAAGATAGTGTGTCTTCCTTTGGGCAGTAAGCCTCCTTTTGTATTTGAGTAGTGAGCTCTAGGCAGTGTGTCTGAATGCATGTGCATTCCCCATTTATAATACTTTTAACAAAGTATAATCTTGTGGATTAACATCCACCGTGGTTTTTCCCATAACAAGGTTTCGACGCAAAAATCTCGGTGTTATGTATGTGGTGATTCTTGTTTATTTATCAGATCTGAGATTAAGTTTAATAAGTATAATTTTTGGGACAACCTATTCACCCCCCACTCTCAGTTGACTACCCTTGTGTTGCCAACAATTGGTATCAGAGCAAGTTCCTATGGAGAAGCTTGACCACTTGAGGTGATCCGAGATGGCAAAATATAAGAAGGATAGTCCACGATTTGATGAAAAAAATTATTCTTTGTGGAAGACTCGAATGGAGTATCATCTGAGATGCATTGGTAAACCTTACTAGACAATCAAAAAGAATAGATACATCATCCCTCAGAATGGTCCTTCTACTACAGGTGGGACTAAAGAAGTCGAATACAATATCAAGGCTAAGGAAGCATTGTTGAGTGCTCAGATTGATTTCAAAATGAAAAATGTAATGGAGTTGAAGACTACTTATGAGATCTGGAAAAAGTTGGAAACTTTGTATGAAGGTAATAACCATATGAAGATTGCTAAGCTGCGGAGCCTAAAAGGGAACTATGAAACAAGAATGGGTGAAGATGAGAACATCACATATTTTATGTATAGAGCGAATGAACTTGTGTGTAGTATCAAATGTGTTGGTGGAACATTGGAAGAATCGGATATTGTTGCTAAAGTGCTCAGATCCTTGCCTGTTGCATACAAATACAAAGTTGTTGCTATTGATGAGATCTGAACTATGACAAATGTAACCAAAGACATAGTGATTGGTAAGCTTGTTGCTTTTGAGTTAAGTGAGTTTGGTGAATCTCTTCCTAAGACAAAATATGCATTCAAAGCTACTGTCTCCGGAACAGATAAGAAAATATATGATCTAAGAGAAAGTTCTAGAAAAATGTCCAAGTATGAGCAAGAAATGAGAGAGATTGAAGAAGAAGAGAGAAAGCTAGATGATCTTGAAGCACTTCTTGTCAAGAGGGTAGCCAAAGGAGAAGGTAAGTATAAAGGGAAATTTCCTCTTAAATGTTTTTCTTGCAATAAGATAGGTCATTTTCCTCAAGCTATCCTAAAAGAGATCCTAAATCAAGATCTAACAAGCCTAGATTCTAAATAAAGTATTATTTTATTGTTGATGAAGGTGTGATAGATGATGAATCTGATAAAGGAAATGCAAGTGAGGATGATTGGGTATTTATTGCTATCAAGGAAAATAATTAAATACCTATTGATTCTACTAGTTGCATGAATGTGGAGAAACCTCTAGCTTCCAGAGTTGAAGAAAAAGATGAATGGGTGATTGACAATGGATGCTCTCATCACATGACAACTGATAAAAGTAAATTTGTGAGCCTGAAAAGTTATGATGGTGGTGTTCTAAGATTTTGTGATGACAAATCTGGTGTAATCCATGGCAGAGGATCCATTTATTTTGATGGTAAACATAATACCGATGATGTTCTATATGTGGAAGGTTTGAATCATAATCTCTTAAGTGTTGGAAAAATGGTTGACAAGGGATATAATCTTCAATTCAAGGATGGAAAATGTAAAATATTGGGGAGTTCTAGAAATGTGATTGCATCAGGTACAAAAACAAAAGGTTATATCTTTCACCTAAGTATTGCTAGTAAAATTTGTTTGATTACTAAAGTTGATGAAAGTTGGTTATGGCATAGAAGATTGTTTCATGTAAACTTTGAAAATATTATCAAGATAATTTCTATGTAGGCAATGAAAGATCTTCCTAAGTTGATAAAACCTACTAATTCTATATGCAAGGAATGTCAGTTAGAGAAGAAAACTAGAGTTTCATTATGAAGAAAACAATATTGTTCAAATGGAGTATTGGAGCTTGTGCATACTGACTTGTGTGGTCCTTCTAGAGTCAAAAGTCTACAAGGAGATAGGTATTTCATGTTACTTATTGATGATTATTCTAGATTGATGTGGGTTGCTTTCTTAAGGGAAATATCTGAAGATCTAGAAAATTTCAAAATTTTCAAGGCTATGGTTGAGACAGAGACAAGTCTGAAGATTAAATGTTTGAGATCAAATAGAGGTGGTGAATTCACTTCCGGTGAGTTTAATTCTTCTTGTGAAGAGCATGGGATAAAGACACAATTATCTACCCCACAAACCCCTCATCAAAATGGAGTTGTGGAAAGGAAGAACGTGACAATTCAAGAAGCTACTAGGACTATTATGATGCTAGAAGGAAATGTTCCTCATATCTACTGGAGAGAAGCTATGAGTACTGTCGTTTATACTCTCAATCGGGTACATGTCAAAGGTGATACTAGTAAGACTCCTTATGAGCTATGGTTTGATCATAAGCCTACTGTCAGAAACTTCAAAATCTTTGGGAGTAAATGCTATATCAAAAGAGATGAAGATATAGAAAAGTGTGATGCTAGAAGTGACGAAGGAATATTTCTTAGACCGGTGCTACAATAAGAGATTGGGGAAAGTAATTGAAAGTGAAAATGTCAAGGTTGATGAAGATACATTTAGATCATCCAGAACCCACAGATATGATTCAGACGATCAGAATAACAGTACAAATAAAGGAAAGAAAGATCATACTCTAAGTCAAGAAAATCAAGAGGAAGAAACTAGTGAAAGTGCAGAAGTAAGATCACAAGAGCCTGAAGCTCAAGAACAGCCTAAGACTCTAAGGTATGTAAGATTAAATCATTCATAATATTAGATTATAGGTGATAAGAACAAAGGTGTTCAAATTGGGAGAAGAATTATAGAAGAATACCGTATGATTTCAAAGACTGAGCCTAATAGTGTCGATAAAGCATGCAAAGATGAACATTGGGTGGAAGCAATGAAAGAAGAACTACTGCAAATTGAGAAGAATGATACATGGATTTGTGTTCCTAGACCTAAGGACAAAAATGTAATTGGAACTAAATGGGTCTTTCAAAACAAACTGAATGAGCAAGGTGAAGTAGTTAGAAACAAAGAAAGACTGGTGTGTAAAGGATATTCTTAGATGGAAGGAATTGACTTTGAAGAAAATTTTGCTCCAGTTGCTAGGATTGAAGTTGTGAGACTATTTCTTGCTTATGCTTCTTACAAAAACTTCCTTCATTCAGGCACACTTCCTAGAGCTCATTGCTCAAATACAAAAGGAGGCTTACTACCCAAAGGAATACACATTGTCTTACAATCACAATCAGATTACATCCATCTGAGAGATCTTGAACTGAGAAAGTAGCATATGTTAATGCCTAATTACAGTTCCAGTTAAGCACATAAACACTTTCTTCTACTCACTCTTCTTCACACTTTACTTCTGCCTTTGAAAGATTAGAACATTATTCGCACATAGAACTCGCACATCTCGCTTGTTGCATTTTTTTCTCCTCAAAACAATCGATCATATATATCCGCAATTAGGGATAACATCAACTACATATTGGCCCAAAAAAATACGAAATGTGTACAAACTGTCGGCCCAAATTAATAAACAATTTATAAATGTGAATCAAATAGCATCGGCCAAAAAATAGCAAGGACCCAAAAAACATGTCTAGAACACGAAACACCTTAAACATCTAGCCTCAAAGATCCATAACACACTACAATCACCCTATTGGCCATGAACACTCAGAAGAAAATCACCAATTGTGAGCACAACAATCGATACGAACCAACAACACAGATATTGCACGATCTAAAAACATCCACAAGAATCATGAATCACCACAGAAGCATTCACAACAACTCAGATTACTAGAATCACACCATCTTCTTTCAGGAACACAAACTAAAGCAACAAAACAACTGTCAAAACAGAAATAGTCATAACTTGATCAAATCTTCATGTGAACCTTTGAGACTTTCGGTGGATAAACTAGATATACTTGACAAGAAACCCTTTAATCCACAACTCCTTATCCTCAATATACTGAGCTAGCCATCATATTGAACTTCACTACATCACCGAAAACCTATAACTTATTTTATTACAATTTTATCAATATCCTCGACATATACAGCCTTAAAGACATAATGCCAATAGTTTTGACATCATTGACAACCACATATCAAAAATCTCCAACAATCTCCCCCTTTGGCATTGATAACACATGATGTGAAAAACACCATCAATGATACTTTCTCTTAGCACTTTCTCCCCCTTAGGTTTTGACTCTTTTCTTCTTAACTCTTTCACAGAATTTCACATGACTCTTCTCCCCCTTTGACATCAATCACAAAGGTAGACATTATCTTTCTCCACACAAGCTCTGAACCACATGTCTAAACATCTGACTACTCCCCCTGAGTAGCAGCCACCACAACATCAATCCAGATCACAAGATATGACTATGAAATGCACAAACTGATGCAAGTCATTGCATCTTAATTTTGATTAGGAAGGGTAATCACCCCTAGCTTCCTTCTAAGATACTCAAAAGTATCCTTAGGCAAGGGCCTGGTAAATATATCTACAATGTGTTCCTTAGTAGGCACATACTCCAATCTGACTTCCTTTTCACTCACTTTCTCTCGCAAAAAGTGAAACTTGATAGATATATGCTTGGTTTTTGAAAGAAGCACCGGATTCTTAGAAATGTTAGTTGCACTTAAATTATCACAGAATATAGCAATAGGTTCATCATACACCACTCTGATATCTTTCAACATCTTCTTCATCCACAATACTTGAGTACAATTGTTAGTAGCAACAATGTATTTTGCCTCTATAGTAGATAAAGAAATGGCATTCTACTACTTACTTAACCATAAAATCAAATTTTTTCCCAAAAACAATGCACCACCACTAGTACTCTTTTTGTCATTCACATCTCTTGCCCAATCAACATCAGTAAAAGCACTCAAAGTAAGGTCGTCTTCTTTAGGATACCATAGGACAAAATCAACTGTCCCCTTCAAGTACCTAAAAATCCTGTTCACAGCTATCACATGAGATTCCTTAGGATCAACTTGAAATCTTGCAACAATGCATACGACATTCATGATATCAGGTCTAGTTTGAGTCAAATAGAGCAATCCACCAATCATGGATTTTTATCTAGTCTGATTTGTTTTAGGAGAATCATCATCTTGTGTCAACTTACATCTGGTCATCATAGGTGTACCAACTGGCTTTGAATCTTCCATACCAATTTTCTTTAGAAATTCTTTCACATACTTGGACTGGGATATAAAGATCCCCTTATCTAGCTAAGCAATTTGCAATCCCAAAAATAATTTCATTTCTCCAATCATAGACATCTCAAACTCACTCTGCATCTCATCAACAAAATTCATGAACAAACTATCATCTCCTCAAAAAATGATATCATCAACAAAGACTTCAACAATCAAATCTTTATCATGATCAATCTTGAAATACAAATTACTATCAGCAATACCTTTATTAATTCCAAGCTTCAACAAATAATTGTCCAATCTGGCATACTAGGCTCTCGGGGCTTGCATAAGTCCATACAGTGCTTTCTTCAACTGGAAAACCATATCTCCCTGACCAGTCAATCGAAATCCATCAGGTTGCTCAATATACACTTCTTCATCCAATTCACCATTTAGAAATGTTGACTTGACATCCATCTGATAGACCTTTAAGTTTTTGTAAGCAACATAAGCAAGAAATAGTCTCACAACTTCAATCCTAGCAACAGGACCAAAAGTTTCTTCAAATTCAATTCCTTCCATCTAATAATATCTTTTACACACCAGTCTTGTTTTGTTTCTAACTACTTCGCCTTGCTCATTCAGTTTGTTTCGAAAGACCCATTTAGTTCCAATTACATTTTTTTCCTTAGGTCTAGGAGTAAGAATCCATGTGTCATTCTTCTCAATTTGCAGTAGTTCTTCTTTCATTGCTTCCACCCAATGTTCATCTTTGCATGCTTCATCGACACTATCAGGCCTAACCTTTGAAATCAAACAATATTCTTCTACAATTCTTCTCCTAGTTTGAACACCTTTGTTCTTATCACCTATAATTTGATCTTCTGAATGATTTAGTTTTACATAACTTGGAGTCTTAGGTTGTTCTTGAACTTTAGGCTCTTGTGATCTTACTTCTGCACTTGCACTAGTTTCTTCCTCTTGATTTTCTTGATTTAGAGACTAATCTATCTTTCCTTTATCTGTACTACTATTTTGATCGTCTAAAGGTTCTAGATGATCTAAATGTGTCTTCATCAACCTTGACATTAGCGCTTTCAATTACTTTCCTCGATCTTTTATTGTAGCACCGGTAGGATTTACTTATAGTAGAATAACCAAGAAAGATTCCTTTGTCACTTCTAGCATCAAACTATCCTATACCTTCATCTCTTTTGATATAGCATTTACTCCCAAAGATTTAAAAGTATTTGACAGTAGGCATATGACCAAACCATAGCTCATAAGGAGTCTTACCAGTATCACCTTTGACATGTACCCGATTGAGAGTATAAACGGCAGTACTCACAACTTCTCTCCAGTAGATATGAGAAATATTTCCTTCCAACATCATAGTCCTAGCAGCTTCTTGAATATTCATGTTCTTCCTTTCCACAACTCCATTTTTCTAATGGGTCTGCGGGTCAGATAAATATCTTTTTATTCCATGCTCTTCACATAAAGAATTAAACTCACTGGAAGTGAATTCACCACCTCTATCTGATCTCAAACATTTAATCTTCAAACCTGTCTCTATCTCAACTATAGCCTTGAAAATTTTGAAATTTTCTAGAGTTTCAAATTTTCCCTTAAGAAAGCAACCCACATCAATCTAGAATAATCATCAATAAGTAACATGAAATACATATCTCCTTGTAGACTTCTAAATCTAGAAGGACCACACAAGTCAATATGCACAAGCTCCAATACTTCATTTGAACAATGTTGTTTGCTTCGGAATGAAACTCTAGTTTTCTTCCCTAACTAACATTCCTTGCATATAGTATTAGTAGGTTTTATCAACTTAGGAAGATCTCTCACTGCTTGGGTAAAACTTATCTTTATAATATATTCTAAAGTTTACATGACACAATCTTCTATGCCATAACCAACTTTCATCAACGTGAGCAATCAGACAACTTTTACTAGCAGTACTTAGGTGAAATATATTACCTTTTGTTTTTGTACCAGATGCAATCACATTTCCAGAATTCCCCTATATTTTACACTTTCCATCCTTGAATAGAAGATTACATCCATTGTCAACCATTTTTCCAACACTTAAGAGATTATGCTTCAAACCTTCCACATATAGAACCTCATCAATATTAGGTTTACTATTAAAATAAATGGATCCTCTGCCACATATTACACTAGCTTTGTCATCACAAAATCTTACAACACCACCATCATACTTTTCCAAGCTCACAAATTTACTTTTATCACTTGTCATGTGAAGAGAGCATCCACTATCAATCACCCATTTATCGTTTTCTTCACCTCTAGCAGCTAGATATTTCTCCATATTCATGCAACTAGTAGAATTAGTAGGTACAAGATTATTTTCCTTGATAACAATAAATACCCAATCATCCTCACTTGCATTGCCTTTATCATATTCATCATCTTTCACATCTTCATCAACAGCAAAATAACACTTTCTTTGGAATCTACGCCTTTTAGATCTTGGCTTAAGAACTCTTTTAGGACACCTTGAGGAAAAATGACCTATCTTATTACAAGAAAAACATTTTCAGAGGCAATTTCCCTTTATACTTACCTTCCCCTTTGGCTACCCTCTTGACAAGAAGTGCTTCAAGCTCATCTAGCTTTCTCTCTTCTTCAATCTCTCTCATTTCCTGCTCATACTTGGACATTTTTCTAGAAGAACATTCTCGCAGATCATATCTCTACTTATCTTTTCCGGAAACAGTAGCTTTTAATACAGATTATGTCTTAGCAAGAGATTCACCAAACTCACTTTACTCAAAAGCAGCAAGCTTACCGATCATCATGTCTCTAGTTATATTTGTCACAGTTCAAATATCCTCAATAGCAACAACTTTATGTTGGTATGGAAAGGCAAGGATCTTAGCACTTTAGCAACAATCTTTGATTCTTCCAATGTTCCACCAACACATTTAATGCTACACACAAGTTCATTCTTTTGCTCACTCTTCTTCAAATGAGTGGTACCATTAAGCATGTAATTTTGAAGCTTTTGTGTGGAAAACACTACTACAAGGCAAGCTTTCTCCATGGATGAACAATTGATTTCAAATCAAGCCAATATTTTGTTAAGCTAATAGATGGCATTTTCTCTTCCTTGATCTCTATGTTGAGCCAAAAGAGTGTCTAAGTCATGTTGTGTAGCTAAGATGTATAACAAAGGCCTATTTGGAGTGGGTGCCACTAACAGTAGAGGATTAGATTGGTATTCCTTGATTTGATGAAATGTTTTTTGGCATGACTAATCCCACTCAATGCTAGCATTATTTGAAATTAGATGTGAAAATGGATGACACTTGTTTTGTAATTGGGAAATGAATCATCTGATATCTTTGAGTTTCCCCTGTAGACTACATTGTTGTGTAAGGTTCCTATGAGGTGGCATTTATGTTATTTATTTGACCTTATTTTACCTCTATTCCATGTATAGAAAGAATGAACCATAAGATCTTGCCAAATGTGACTCCAAAGACACATTTCTTGGTATTTAAATTGGTTGTATACTCATTGAGCCTCTAAAAGATATGACATGAGATTACTAGGTGATCTATTTTTATTTTTTACTTTCTTAGGATGTCATCCACATAATATTCAACAATATCATGTAGAATATCATGGAATACGATACTCATAACCCTTTGATGTGGCATCAAAAATTTTGAGACCAAATAGCATCAATGTATAACAAAATGTTCCCATAGGGTGATAAAAGTTGTCTTATGTTGTTCTTCAAGTTTTATCTAAACTTGGTTATATCTTGAAAAACCATCTATAAGGGATAAAATATCATGACTAATTGTCAAACTGACTATCATATCAATATTTGGAAGTGGAAAATCATCTTTGAGGAAAGCCTTATTAATATCTCTTAAATTTATACATACCCTCAGGGTGAACCCACAAAATTGGTTTACAATTTGAGTGAGGAAGGAAAACTTCCAAGAAATGACTTCATTCAAAGAAAATTGTTTTGGGGGGGTTTGAACGAACTCTAGGTTCGAGTGAACCCATTAAATGTGGGAACTCACATTTTCCATTGTGGAAAGGGGGTTCACTCAAACCCCTCTTTTCCCACCTTCCCACCCTCTGACACAAAAAAAACTCCAGATTTTTGCCCTTCGAAGCTCAGGTTGAAGATGAAAATGGAGGAGAATTCACAGACCCAACTGGAAGATAGTAGTCCTCAGAACGAGCTATCCAACAAATATAATTTTAATATGTTTTAATGTTATTATGTATTTGTTGTTTTAGTTTTATTAAACATAGGTTTTTCACCGAAAATCAAGCTCTATGTTCTGCACATATGAAAAAATAGTAGATTATCAAAATGAAATTTTGAAAAATATGTTCAGGTTGGGTATTGATGTCCTTGATCCATTAAAAAAATGAATTTCAATACATACAGAAAAAGTTATGTTGTATACAGTTTGTCTATGTTTGAATTGTAATTGGTTTGACTTCGAAACTTGATTAAGGGAAAAATATTCAGTAAAACACTATCAAACCAAATGAACTGGTTAGATATCATAGTTACAAATCTAAATTCGAAAAAATTAGAATTTTATCCTTCATACAAAATAAAGTTATGTTGTATACAGTGAACATCAGTCCTTAAAAATGTTGTTTACTGATAAAAACTAGTTTTCGAAGGAGATGGAAAAAAAGTGCAATCTGATTCCAAAAAAATTGAAAAAAAAATATTTATAATCTATAGACAAAATTTCACAAATCACTAGTTTACATCAACTCCAAATTTCTCACTATAGGAGCCCGAAAGTGAAGATTTAGTTAAAAAAAATCAATTCAAGTGTCCAGTTTCCCCAAAAATTGTAAACCAGTATTGTGGGATCACCCCTAATTCATTTGTTTGTCTTTCTTTCAAGTAATATATTAGAAACCCACTTAGGAGAGTCAATAGGCTGAATGAATCTAGCATCTAGCAACTTCTAAAGTTCTTCCTTTACTAAAAAGGCCACCTTAGGATGCATTTTTCTTAGCTTTTGATGAACTAATTTAGCATTAGGTCTTATCACAAGGTGGACTAACCAATATGGGTCTAGGCTAGGCATGTTAGCATAGGACCAAACAAATATATTTGGATAATCTCTAAGTATAGTAGAGATGGTTATCTTTAACTTGGGATGTAAAGCAACAATTATTTGTGTCAACTTAGGTCTCTCATCTATATTGATATTTATGTCTATATCCTCCTTAATAAGGAGTGGTGACCCATCTTGAAGTGGAGCAAGAAACAATGGAAGGTGAAGCTCACTATCAAAGGGTGTATCAAATGTTATGTTTCATTCAAATTACCATAAAACATCTAAAAACAACATTGCTTGAACTCATTAAAATGTGATCAATCATCATTGATGTCCAAATAATATTCCTCTCAAGATACTTTTATTCTCTTGTGTTGTTGAGTGCATGTTAATACTATATGTACAAAAATTGTGACCTAAAAGGAATTGTGTTATAATTGAAGATCATTTTGTGTTATAGTGTATAGTTATTTACATATATCTTTTCATAGCTTAAATTGTTCATCTAACCATAAATTTATGTGTCTCCTACACTCATACATTACATTAAAATTGTGATACAAGTATTTTTTTAATCACTAATTCATACCTCTTTATTTTTTTCACTTTATAATCATATCAGTCATGTTTTTTAAAAGTGAATGGTTCATTTCATAATCCAATTTGTTGGTGTGAAAGGAGTGTTTTACCTAGATAGTTCATCACCTAAGTTCTATTCACACTAGTTACTTAAGTTTACTAACGGTACACATAGGATAGTTATCACTTTACGTCTCAAGTAATAAGATTGAGACACATGTCATACTCTTATGCAATCCTATGTCATATAACCAAGGTGTTTCCTTTGTAATCTATCATTTGCATCATTTGATAGAATAATAGCATTCTCTCATATCTAATATCTCTTGTGCTTTCATAAAAGCTTTTAGCTCTTGGGTGGCTACAATCTTCAATCAAATGTTGCATGGTATAGATTATTCTATACCAACTCTTACACATTTGTATTCTACTCATGGATACAATTTTGTAAACATAGTAAACAACCACATGTCACAATATTCCATCCAAGTATAATTTCTTATTAATAAAATCATCAAATATTTTACCAAAAACATAAAAAATTTCTTGTTGATCTAGATGAAAAGCAACCATGAGAGTTGCATGCTCTATCCAAGCATGATTTCTTTTTTTAAAATACACATCAAATATTTCACAATATCTAATTATAATATGTTTTCTTGCTTTTCTAAAGGAAACTGCTATTGTACTCAATCAAAATATTGTTAACATAAAAAATATACATGTCAAAAAATACCATAATGGATAGCAAATTCAATATGCACCATGCAATGGGATGGGGGTCGGCTCGATTGGCTAAAGCATCATGTTGCAGATAAGAGGCCACGCGGTTCCATCTCCCTCATCCCCATGGTATCGTAGGGCATGTCACGCCAATGTTACTGATCACATGAGAAAAGTTTATAGGGGGGCTACTCGGTTCTTGCAATCTAATATATATATGTACCGTGCAACTAAAGCATATATAATTTATTATAACATAAAAAATTATCATCTTAATATACTTTTGACTAATTTTAATTCATAAATATCTTTTGAAATTTTAATATAATTGTGTTTAATTCATATGCAAAAAAATGTGTTTCACAATTTAAACAATATTTTTTTTCCATTCATATGTCAATTTGATTGAATTAATTCTTGTGCTCTTTTTTGAAATTTGATTAATTAAATCTTATAGCATTCACTATGGTACTATGTCATTGGTTTCATCAAATTTTTCACATCCTCTAAGTGCTCTACTTAATGTTTCCTACTTATTTCTAATATTTTGTTTATGTAAATAACTTTTTGCTTATTTGACATAATTGATGTAATATGTCAAGCAACATTATTATTTCTTGCATATAAAGTCACATTTATCAAATGATATGCATTAATTAAATTGAATTTACAATAATATTGTTAATGATTAATAATATTAGATATTCTTATACTAAGGGCATCTTTAAACAAATAATTAATATCTTACAATGTCTTTAAAATTTTCAAAAAAACGTTATCTACAATTCTTCTCAAAATGTAATAAAGAATTTTGTTTTTGATTAAGACAAAAACAAGTTTTGAAGGGACCCTGAAACCCTTTACAAGCAGATTTTGAATGGATCTAGAACCCTAAACCAGAAGGTTGTCAAAACTTAAAGACATGAAGGCACAAACAACCAAGGATAAAAAGGCCATCAAACAGCCAACAACCGACCAAAATGTTCATCAATTTCAATTATAAATTATAGTTTCTATGTAAAAATTTGAATGATATTCTCAATAGTAAAATTGTTCATTTTGTATGTTTTTTTGTATGATGTATGTTATTTATTTTCTAAATTTGGTAAATCTTATACACTTGTAGTATCTAAATTTAAAATTCACACCAAAACGAAAACTAATTCAAACATTTGAATTTGAGCTTCAAATTGAATTGAAAAATGGTGATGCATTATTATTTGTTATATTTCAAAAAAGTGTGGGATCATGCTTGGCACTATGTTTCATTTCATTGAAACATACAATGAACATCTTAATGTGCTCACATTGTTTGTGTTGGAGTTGATAATGAACCCCACGACTCTAAGTAATCACTTGCAGCCAAAGCACCTATCACAAAAAAGAGATGGAAACAATTGATTTGTTATGCAACCAAGAGATAAAGATTGATAATCCAGACAACCATCTAATATTGAGATTAATTTGTAATATAACAAATGTGAATACTTGGATTGTATCTAATGATTACAAAATACAAATGAATGCTTATAAAGGCAAAAGTGCAAACCCTAGATGAAGATTTGATTAGATTGTGACAAGTGACTTAATCTTATGCAATGAGACAACTTGACCTATAAATAGCTCAATCTAAAAATTAAAAAGCACTCCTAAGTAAATAGCTTAAGTAATTAAATTAATAAGGGGCCTAATAATTAATTAATTAATTAATCATTAGGTGATTATCCTAATTACTCCAGCACATATCTTTAGAATCAACTTAGGGAGAAACTAAACAATTGATCAAGGATGCAATGATGGATGGGTCCTCGCTACAAGGTTTGATGAGGTGCCCATGTATAAACAAATGAAATCTCTCATAATTAGAGAAAAAGAGAAAACCACATAGGAAAAAACCCTTCTCCAAAATAAAGAAAATGAAATAATTGCATTAGTGAAAGAAGGATAAGATGACTCAATATGATCCCCCAAGGACTACTTATGTCACACAAGTATAATAGATGTCCCTCTAATAGGAGAGAGAAAATGAGGATGTGAATCCACTCATAAAGAAAGAGCTCATGTGCCAAAGATGTACGTCTAAAGATAGAACACAATCCACTATCTGGAAATAATATTTCTGCCCTTAGGAAGAAACAGATCCACTGGCATTTGGAAAATCCATTCCCAAAAGATGGAAGAATCAAAAAGCCAAATCCAAATGATGTGTGCCTCTAAAAATTGTTTGTGTCCACATGTCGGAATGAGATGATGTCAATCCAAGGTCCTATGAAGACTGATGTAGAACAAGCTCCAAACACGATGAAGATGGCGGGCTAACAATGATGATATGATTGTTAACAAAGAGGTGATCAATGTTAACAAAGAGATGGATGTCCTCAAAGTAATCCTCCAAATCTGTAATTTGAGACTCTACAAACAAGGATGATATGTCTATAAGATATGAATCTCAAGTAGTTGTGTCTGAAAGATAATGAATGTCCCAATGCACTGAACCAATAAGGGCGAAGGATGTGGCAATGTCAAATTGATCAAAAACAACAAAAGATGGAGATTTAATCTTGACCTAAAGTGTGGGAACATGAAGACAAGTCTTTGAACCATCGAAACATGCAAGACGTGATATACTCAAACTCCTCTAAAGTATTATCATCGAAGGGTATGGAGTATGTATCTACAAGAGGAATGAGACAATTTGCAACATTATCCTTTGGGAATGGAGAGATATGAGGGTTTTCATTAATCCCCTAAAGTTGAGTCCAGAGTGTGGGGGGACAATCAATGTCTAATACAACACACATAATGTCATGATCAACACTAGAACAAATAACTCCAACAACATGATCATTGATAATACCCCATGCTCAATAACTCCCTAGTGTGTCTAGTGTAGGTATGAGTCCATACAGATAAGGCAAAAGATCAAGCCACTTGAAATGTGTTAGGATGACGTATTGCTAAGACTCATAACTATCCTTTTCTAGGATGACCATAGAAGGATAAACAAAAAAAACCCATGATACTTCCTCAAGTGAAAAAATAAGAGATTGATAATCTCAACGCATGTAAAGCAGATCAAATGAAGTCATCTCACACAAACAGATCCTTTTTAGATTTTAAGACGTTGACAGAAATGTGAACTAACAAAAAACTAAATAAATTTTTTTACCTAGGGCAGATTTTCGAAAAAGTGCATGAATGGATCTAAAGAGCTCAAATAATTTTCCAACCTCACAAGAATCACGAAAAATTTGAAGACATTGGTGAAAAACTATGAACTTGAAAACAAAAAAAGAAAATCTAGCTTTGATTGAGAATAAAATGAACCAACAACATGATATTGAGACCTACACTAGAAAGTATGCATAACTATCTTTCCAATGATATCTCGTTAGCCTGATTTTGACACTATATGCCTGTTATGCCAAAAAAACTCATTTAGGGCAAATGGGGACTAGGAGGTAGGTTGTACATTAGTGTAAATGAATATGCTAGGGAACATTCCCCTCTGTCAAAAAAATTTATCGATCGTCAAGAAAATTAAATAGGTTGTCAAAAAATACACGTGCACTCAAATATGCTAAGATGCCACAAAATAATGTCAAAGCAATTTTAAAAAGATTTGTCTTAATACCATTCATGAAAGATTTGTTAAAAATAAAATGCATAAACCAAAATATCTACAATAATAATCAATAATATTTTAATCATAAGAATGATATTTTTAGTCTAGATTCTTTGGAAAAGTTCAAATTTCATTATAGTCCTCATGGGACAAAACTACAACTACACTAGTTGTCCCAAGCCTTAAAACTTACAACAAAAGTGTTCCTAACTCGATGACAAAAACTTTTAGTCTTGAGAAAATAATTAAAGTGTCTTCCTTCTAGTAAAGAACATAGCTTCACCTTGGGGGTACACCCTCTTTTCCCTTTCCTTATTTACTCTTGATTATCATTCTTAATTCCGAGTCCCTTCCCTCTTCTTTACATCTCTTTCTTCATCTATTTTAGACATGCCAGCATAATGATAGCATTAGGGTTCATGGGTTTGCGTTGAAAGACCTTGGGATTTTATTTGGGCCTTCCACATAAAACGCACCTTTGGTTTTCAAGATTTTTTGGACAGAAACCTCCATATTTGCAGCAATGAAGCATGATACAGCAGTGGCTTGACAGTGGTCTAATGGGCAGAAGTGACGCAGGTCAAAAGCAACCTCTTGGGGATTGTATGATGATGTAAAAGAGAATCATGTATTTGCTGTTGTATTGTGCTGATAAGCAGTAGTACTGCTCCTCCCATATGTAATTTATTGCTCTCACTATATTCAATAAAAATAAAAGATGTTTTGTCTTGGACATTATATTATCCTTCATAGATCCACCTTAGCTATGTCTATCATCCTCAAGTTTTTACCCACCTTCATTAAGAACCTTGAGTCCTTCATACCTGGCCTAACCTCGTCGCTTGTGGCTGTTCACACCCAACACTTGTTTTGCAATAGTCTATGTAGTCTTGCATAAGCCTTGCTCTGCATTAGTCTATGTAGTCTTGCAACTTTTGATGATGAAATGAGCCTTAGTTGTGCTCATCAAATTCAAGGCTTGGGTACATGCATGCACCCATTTCAACAAGAAGTTAACTCAAAGGTACATGTACTTCAATTTCAGCATCTCAATTATTCCACTACAACCACTTATTCTCTATAGTAATAAGTTTTTCACATAGCAACACAACTTGTTACATTATTGTGGTAAGCTTCAAGGTGTATATACATAAACTTTATTTTTGCTTAAATGCCAACACTTACCTCATGTAAAACATGTCTACTTAAGAATATGTTTACACACATCAAGATCTTCGTGGGCCAACTTTGGTTACTTTGTGAGAAACATGTTATTAGCAAAATTTAGGAAGGTGATCCTAATTGTAAGCCTGCCATTGATCATCACTCTCTAATCCATGAGATTGATTTCTCAGGGTTTGGAGATGGAGGCGAATAGCAAGATGTTTCAAAATGTAGGGAGAAGAAGTGATGAAATTTAGAAAGGTGTACTATATTCTATGAATTAGGTAATGTTTATCCAAGTTCATAAAAAAATAAGGGAGTTGGCATCAAAGATCTCAAGGGTGAGAAAATATAAGGTGCAATGTGATTAATGTTGCTATAGTCCAAGAAATAATAAGGTAGGCATCAATGGGAGCCCACTTAGGAGGCATGAAGAAAAACGATTATGAGGGCTCAAAAGGTAGGTAAACCATGAATGAAAGGAACTAAATTTGTAGTATTAGTATCATTTCATTAGTATTAATATCATGAGGAATTATCACATGGAAATAATCATTTTTACTATCATTTCATTAGTATTAATTCCAAAATGTAGCTAAAAGGTGAAGATCTAGTGGCATATCTTAAAATTGCAGCCAATTTCAAGATTAAAAAATCTAGTTTAGGGTAAATTGAAGATCTTGAGCAAGCGATACGAGTAATTATATTGGTAGAAATGAATAACGAATATTTCTATTAAATTCAAGCGTGAGAACGATTGTTTAAAAGGAATGGATTCCAACGTTAATGGTGTCTATGAAGAGACTGGGTAATTGGAAGGTTTTTTATCATTTTCCTTCAATGGTGTAGACTCCTGTATTTTTACATGGCATTATCCTCTATAACGTTATTGACCTCTGCAGTTTGGTTTGGCATAAGTTAATAAAAGTTTTTGAGCTAAAAACTCTAATGAATTTTTTCCATATCTTGGTAGGTTTTGGTACAAAAGTTACCCTTGCATTTATTTTGGCGGTTACCTTTTCTAATACAAGAGCTGGGGTTAGCTCCCGTTTTGGCAAACTTCCAACAATTGATTCCTAGGCCTAGTGTCGTCCCCTTTTGATCAATTTATTTTTTATCTTCCACTTTAGGTCTTTTAGTGCCTTCTAATGGTTTGTGTGTTGAATCTCCCATTATCTGGTTCTCCTTAACGTGTGCTTCCTCCCTTGAGATCAGTGTGGGATTTGGTTTTTGGGTGTGGGCCCTTTTATGGTATTGTTTTTATGTTATTTTCTATAAAGGATTTTTATCACTTATTTCGAATCCACTCTTCTAAATGCCAGTTGTGGGATCATCCTAGCAAGCATATCACCCTTATTTTTTTATCTTAAACTTATTTCATGGGCCCTGTACTGATCTCCTAAGGCCATTAGCACCATTAAATTTTGGCATTCAAAACTTTGTCAGCTTACTTACCTACTTACACCTCCTATTTCTTATGTTGACCATTCAACAAAAATACAAAAGGTATCCTCAACGAGTTTAGAGGTAGTTCCATGGCTTACAAAATGCATCCATCATTGAAATTATCTCTGTCTATTATGATTCCTTATGTTGCTACTAGCCGCATGTGGCATCTTTCCAAAAAAAATCAACATTGAAATTAAGATAGGACTGCATTCACCGTAATTGAAATAGTTCCTATTGATACCATTGGAGAGTAGGCTTTAGCTGTTGGACCCTTCTAAATTCTACAAAATCGCAATCAATATTTTCATGGATCTTCATCATCTCTAAAAACTACTTGAAGGTGCTAAGGTTTTTCTCCACTGTGGAAGTGGTAAGGTCAAAATTAGAATGCATGCTTGAGACCCCTATCAAGGAGAATGTTTGGAAGATCTTGCAGGGATGACATGCACAGACATATCTTGCATAAGCACAACACTGAGTACCTTTATTGGTACCCAATACGTATTGAATTCCACAACTCTCAGTGCCTTCATTGGTATATAATAGGGGCCTTGAAATTATGTTTGGGTTGCTTGAATCCATACGAAGATTGACAGATACAATCTCTAGCAACTGTTTCCAAAATACTTTGGGCATATTTGGCCAAGGGTAAGCTAGAACCCCAGGGAATAGGTGAAACTATTGCCACATTCAGGATATTGGATCTCCAATGATTTTTAAGTAAATAGGTATTTTGGTAGTTTTAAAAGTTCCTTACAAATATAATGAAATTTCCTTCATATGTTTACTAGCTCAAATACCTTAAATATACCTATCAGAAAAATCTCCCATTTAAGAGAATTAGTCATGGCTAAACACTTGATATGTTGAAACTCCTGTGTATGACACTCCTGCCTATGTGCACATTGACAAGGCCCAAGACGAAATACTTACACATCAATAACAAGTTGTTGAGTGGCACTGACAGAAAAATTCCATTGAATGTGGATGGCGATGATGAGCAGTTGAAGTGCGTCATTGGAGGGCGTTGATCTAGTGTGGTCATACCTGATGGAAGTGGACACTCAGAAAAAAAAATGATTTCAATGCTTCAACAAAGTCTTCAGTAGTAACCAGGAGAAAGCTTGATCTTAAACCCATTGCACCTCTACTAATAGCACAGTAATCATGGTCAACTTGAAAATGCCTGGCCACATTACTTAACAGACAGTGACTCTCTCCAAACTAAGTGTTAGTTTAGTGAAATAGCGACTCACCTCACTACTCTAGGGGCAAGGCAATGGAGAAATTTTCTGTCACCTTAATAATTGGAAAGAGAAAAATTAAGAAAATGAACTAATAGCTGTCTAAAGTCGTCCTAGACCAGCGTATGACATGTGGCTGCCAATGAGTTAGGCTTTTGCTGCAAAGAAGTGCCCTAAGTAACCCTCTGGAGACACAGACAGATGAACAGGAAGCAGATGTCGTTGTTAGCCCTACACCTTGAGAAAGCTTGATCTTAAACCCATTGCACCTCTACTAATAGCACGGCAATCACGGTCAACTTGAAAATGCCTGGCCACATTACTTAACAGACAGTGACTCTCTCCAAACTAAGTGTTAGTTTAGTGAAATAGCGACTCTCACCTCACTACTCTAGGGGCAAGGCAATGGAGAAATTTTCTGTCACCTTAATAATTGGAAAGAGGAAAATTAAGAAGCTGAACTAATAGCTGTCTAAAGTCATCCTAGACCAGCTTATGACATGTGGCTGCCAATGAGTTAGGCTTTTGCTGCAAAGAAGTGCCCTAAGTAACCCTCTGGAGATACAGACAGATGAACAGGAAGCAGATGCCGTTGTTAGCCCTACAGCCTAGGGTTTTTTGTTCTCTGATTTATGATTGCCATGTTTTTTACCATCTTCAAATATTAAACATCAGCTAATATTAAGTCTTTGGAGATTTCAGATTTCCTTGGACATCTTTTCAGCAGAAATTATGTGAACTGTTAGATTCACTTGGAGTCATTTTAAAATTTTAACAAGATAATTTCTCAGGCTTGGATTGGCCCACTTGATATGACTGATATTGCTAAAATGTAGAAGCCTGCTGCAAAATGTGGGAATATACAAAGTTTCTTCAGTCAAATAGAAATGAGCTCAAGTTGTAAATCATTAGGTCTTCCAGAGTGGAGACCCGTGTTCAAATCTCTAGGAGACATGTTACATGCTCATTTGTACAGATATTGAATATTGAATTGGGTAAACTACCACCTTCAATTTTAGGTGTGCCATACCCCAACAGACAACGCTAGGGACATGTCCTCGATTAAATTGATGGAAGAGATAAACCTCAATCATGGCATCTAAGTCAAAGGACACCGGCAAGGAAAATTTACCGATTAAAAAAACACAAAGCCTGCCAACCCCTTATAAATTACTGGGCAATTGTCAATGTTAGTGTCCTCTGGCATGACAGTGATGGCTTGAAATTTGCTTTTTTAAGTTACAGGAATAAGTTAAAAAGGAAAAGAAGTCGTCAATTTTGGCATATAAGAAACCCTCTTGTGCAATTACAAACAGGATTTCTCTCAATTACATTATATATAGTTCAGATTTTATACCTCCTGAATTTTGACCTTATGACTAAAGTAGGGAGTAAGCCAAACCCAATTCACCTATACCTAGAGTAACTGTGATGGCTTGAAGATTAATACAATTATTCTTTTCTTTTTATGTTAGATCTAGAAGGTATGCAGAGAGCTGGATTTGAATCTACAGCACTCTCTTTGCTCCATTGTAATTTTCTTCCGAAAATTTAACAAAATAATTTAGTTAAATAACTGCTTGAAAGTGCTATTTCAGAGCAGGAAATCGATGTCCCAACATTTGTATATATCCCAACTTCCACAGGCACTGTATCTTCCAAGCGAGAAGAGAACTGCCCGATAAAATAGTGCTAAAAATTGCTTATGCCAAATTCAAACATTAAACTAACTTTCAATTACACTCGAACTACATAAGCCAGTGCATAAACATTAGCATATTACCTTTGTGCCCCTCTGAATTTGACAGTAAGCTTGCAGCCTCTTATATTTTTGTATAGATGTAACATACTTCAATGAACTTCCAAGAGCTTTTTCCACCGAGAATGGGAACCATCTGCCTACAAATTAAATTGGACATATTTAATTGATAACTCAACAGCTATAAACAGCACATAAAATCCACAGAAAACAACGTTAATGGCCATCACAAACTCAAAACAACTTTTAAAACTGAGTTCACTCCAAATTTCACTCGATTCTTCAATTTGCCATTTATAAGACATCCCAAGCCCTTAACCTTTCCCTCTCTAACAAAGCCATCAATTTCCCACATATTAGTAGAAAAAATATAAACATAAAAGTAGTTTTTAGGTCACCGCCATGCAATGCACCAATGTGGCATACAAGACATTCACCACCAGGCCCACTCTTCCTAGGATTTAAGACCTGATCAATTGGGCTTGAAACATAAGGAAAACTCTTCATCTCTTCTAAAATCATTTCCTATAATACAATTCTAGGGACTACAATGTGAACCTCCAAAAACATTATGGGGTCAGAAAAATGCCTATACTTCGAAGTTTGATGATATTGTACACTGATTTTAGACAAGATTGCTTGCCATTGTCCACTAGGAGCGTGCACATAACAGCCAGAATAAAGGCCATTAACTAAAATCCACCTTTGGTTGACCACTAAGATTGCAATTCACCAAATCCAGTATCTATACAAGAAACAATTGAGATTATACACAGACAAGTAAGCAAGAAAATATTTGCATGCCACCAAGCAGATGACACATCTAGTGTTTATTTATATCCTATTACTCACTACAATTAATATTTGCTTCAGACCGAGTGTCTTCCCTGTTATGTTGCTCTGCTAAAGAACCTTATGTTAACAGATCAATAGAAGTAACAAATTAATGTGACCATTTTTGTTTACCATGCAGATTGGTTAAAACTTCATGTGGACAACAATAATATTGTAAAACAAAATTGATGAACCCACACTGAAATTTGTAAAATAGAACACCAACTCAACTTGTAACTCTTCTGAAGTAAATGAAATCTTCTAATAATGGTTCAATAATCTCAAAGATAAAACTATGCCAGCCTTCTAATCTAATTAGTTCAGTAATAATGCCTAAAACTTATGTAGCATAAAACTCATACTGGTTTTCATTCTAATTGTTACTCAGAAATCTCTCCATTTAGGTTTCAATCTGTACTGAAACAAACCCAGTTTACTAATACAGCCTGAAAGAATTCAATATAATACATATACTCCCCTTTCATTTTGATTATTCTATTAATAAAGTTTAAAAGCTCGCAATATGAAAGTCTTCATTCTGATTGTTACTCCAAAATCTAATCTATCTCAGCTTTGAATGTAATATGGTTGAAATGTAGTCTTCTAATAATGGTTCAATGATCTCAAATGTAAAACTTATGCCAGCCATCCAATCTAATGAGTTCTAATAATGCCTAAAAATTCTGTACCATAAAACTCACACTGGTTTTCATTCTAATTGTTACTCAGAAATCTCTCCATTTAGGTTTGAATCTGTACTGAAACAAATCCAGTTTACCAATACAGCCTAAAAGAACTCAATATAAAACATATGCTCCCCTTTCATTTTGATTGTTCTAATAATAAAGTTCAAAAGTTCACACTATGAAAGTCTTCCATTTTAATTGTTACTCCAAAATCTAATCTATCTCAGCTTTGGATGGCATATGGTTGAATTGGAATGAGAAGAAATAATCTTTTTTATATAGTTAAAGTAAAAAAATTGAAAAGTTGACAGAAGTACATCAAAATGATGAACAGAATGTGTACAACAATATAGAAAAGATGAAAAAAATAAGCTCAAATTGAAGACACATTTCTATTAAGATCGTAAAATGTAGGGACTATACAGTCCAAAAAAACCAATAACAAATCACAAGACCAGTTTAACTTATTTGAATATTTTCCCAAACTGTGTATGGATGTCGCAAGGTTACACTAAGATCTACATGAAAATTCTTGGTCATGTGATTTTGCATTGATCAATCCCTTAGTGTTACAAAGTATATATAAAAAGGCTGCCATTTATTAGAAATATGTAGCTTTGAGGCAATATTTTGGAAAGAGCACTCGCTAGTTTTACTAAAATGAAAGTGAGGTGTCACTGCACTACAACCATCAAGGATTGCTGCAAGTTATCATTACCAAATACTCTTCTTGCATCACCTTCCTTGAAGCACAGTATCTGTCAACTTGTTCTTCGATGAGAGTTGTGATACTTTTCGCACAATCAGATGCTGTGTTGAGAAAACTAACTTCCAACAAAACTACAAACCTCCGTACAATCTCATAGTTGCAGTATTTCTTTTGAACTGATGCTGATCACACTTCAACACATGGTTGGGTGAAATAAGAAAACAGTGTGTAAATCAGTCAATCACAGGAAGATGCTTTGATAAGAGCTAGATTGCCTCAGAGATGCTTGTTTCAACACTGAACTTTCATTGAACACTATAAAATATAGCACACCCAATTGAGGCTGTTGATCTGGCTACCTGTTGCACAACACAGTCAACACTTCCTGAATACACATGCATTCTGTTCATCATGCAAGTCACTTCATTCTAAACTTTATCATCTTACAAATATTACTGTGAGAAAGCCTAACTGTTCTGATAAACAAGTTACATTGGTCATAACCAATAGACATACTTGTTTCAATTCTAAATTTTCATTAACATTGTATATTTTAAAGCAACCAGTTGAGGATATTGATCAGGTATCTCTTGCAAAAAGCCAGCACAGATTTCCATCATAAGCTTGAATTCTGATCACGAGTCATTTCATTCTAAATCTGCTCAACTAAGAACTACTGTCACCACATAACTTTTGTAAGAGACGGAAGGTTACAGTCGAGCACTACAAGATTGCAAATAAAAGGTGAAAGCATTTAGTTACTCCCTTGATCAATTAGAATGGGATGGTTGCTAACCAGTTACATAAGAAAGCATAGAAGCTGGATCTAGGTTGATAGTGTGTTTCAAAATAGTGCATTGATTCTTGCACAATCCACAGGAAGACACCTTAATAAGAGCTAGATTGCCTAAGCCATGCTTGTTTCAACACTAAACTTTCATTGAACATGATAAAATATAGCACACCCAATTGAGGCTATTGATCTGGCCACCTCTTGCACAACCCAGTCAAGATTTTCTGAATATGCCTGCATTCTGTTCATCATGCAAGTCACTTCATTCTGAACCTTATCATCTTACAAATATTACTGTGACAAAACATAACTGTTCTGATAAATAACAAGTTACATTGGTAATAACCAATAGGCATACTTGTTTCAATTCTAAATTTTCATTGTACATCGTATATTTTAAAGCAACCAGTTGAGGATATTGATCGGGTTATCTATTGCAAAAAGCAGGTACAGATTTCCCTTATACACGTGTATTCTGATCACAGTGAGTCGTTTCATTCTAAATCGGATCAACTAAATACTACTGTCACCACACATAACTGTTCTAACTTCTAAGAGACAGCAGGTTACAGTTGAGCACCACCAGGTTGCAAATAAAAGGTGAAAATACTTAGTTACTCCTTGATCAATCAGAATGGGACAGAAGCTAACCAGTTTAATAAGATCGCATAGAAGCTGGATCTAAGTTGATTGTGTAATTCAAAATAGTGCACTGATTCTTGCACAATCCACAGGAAAACACCTTAATAAGATCTAGATTGCCTCAGCGATGCTTGTTTCAACACTAAACTTTCATTGAACACTATAAAATATAGCACACCCAATTAAGGCTGTTGATCTGGCTATCTCTTGCACAACGCAGTCAAGATTTCCTGAATACGCATACATTCTGTTCATCATGCAAGTCACTTCATTCTAAAGCTTATCATCTTACAAATATTACTGTGGCAAAACATAACTGTTCTGATAAATAACAAGTTACATTGGTCATAACCAATAGACATTCTTGTTTCAATTCTAAATTTTCATTGAACATTGTATATTTTAAAACAAACAGTTGAGGATATTGATCAGGTTATCTCTTGCAAAAAGCCAGATTTCCATTATACACGTGAATTCTGATCACAGTGAGTCATTTCATTCTAAATCTGATCAAGTAACAAGTACTACTGTCACCACAACTTTTCTAAGAGACGGCAGGTTACAGTTGAGCACCACCAGGTTGTAAATAAAAGGTGAAAGCATTTAGTTACTCCCTTGATCAATCAGAATGGGACAGCTGCTAACCAGTTTAATAAGATAGCACAGAAGCTGGATCTAAGTTGATTGTGTGTTTCAAAATAGTGCACTGGATTTTGCACATATTTACTAATAGTATATTTGTGCCAGAATGCGTAACTGTTACGGTGATCCGGAAACCAAAGATCATTACAGTTAGGATAATCTGAAAACCAACATCCAGAGAGATTATATACACATTATTTGCCAGAAAAACCCAACATTGTTGTTTAGGCATTGTTTCTCAGAAAACACTGTTCCATCTACATGTTTGAAAATCTCACCAAATGCACTGGCATTGCCACTTTTTGGAAGCAGAATACAATGAAGCCCACATAATCAGTGACGAAACAACAGCATGAAACAATAAAAATAATCACTACTGCAAAAATGTTAGATCTCAGATCTCAAAATCGTTGTCCCCTCAGATGAAGAATCTCAAATAAAAAGCCAAGCCTCCCTACGGAGTCTTTAACTCTTCACTCTGAAATTACCAGATGGCACTTCTGTTTCTTAGACACTTAAAAGATACTGCCATCTCAAACAAAACTGTTTTCAAGAAAATTCAACAGAACAATAACATATGTAGTTGAACACTTCCACTTCTAATAATATTTGGAATGGTTTCAAAGGCACTGCAAAAAATGATGTTTACACAATGACTGTCGATCTCTTCCATACAGGGAAGGCCCTTAAATTTAGTCCAAAACCATGCTCAAGTAGGTTGCATGTACCAACTTCTGCTTAAATAAAAGCCTAACAACATGTAAACATGTGGTCATGATTATATAGCATAGCTGAATTATCTGGCATTGTCTTATCCAATCACAACTACAAGTGTTTCATCTTAAAGAATTTAGTCTGCAGGTAACATCCATCTGTAACAGCCAGAAAATATAAACACAACAAACATTAAGTCATTAATAACGATCATCATAAGATGATGGTCGGCCCCGACTTGGACGATCATACGGTGCTGGTCTTTCTCTGTAGCTTCCCTCATAACGTGCAGGACCACCGCTGCCACCGCTGCCATATCGATCACTTCCCCTTGCACTGTCACGCTCATAACCCCTGTCTTTGCCATATCCATTTTGTGCATATCGGTCAGATGCGTAACGATCACTGCCATATTGTTCACGAGTGCCATATCGGTCCCTGCTATCAGCTCCACGGTCCCTTTCACCGTAACGAACACCACTATAACGGTCATCATAGCGGCTGTTATAACGATCCCCTCCAAAACGGTCACCACGACCACCACCACCATATCTAGGGCGAGATGAAAAGCGACCACCACCCCCACCACCCACAGTACACTCCCGAGCCCAATGTCCAGGACGACCACATTTGAAGCAATCAGATCGTCCTGGTGCTCTATCGACATAATCCCCTCTTGCAGAACTGTAACCACCCCCATAGCCATAGTCAGAATCTACCTCTGCCTTAGGTTGAGCTTTGTTGACAGAGATGTTCCTCCCATTTAATTCTCTTCCATGCAGCTGATCAATAGCATCTTCCATGGCTCGCAAATCAGCAAAGGTCACAAAGCCAAAGCCACGGGGCCGACCTGTTTCTCTGTCCAACATCACCTGCAAATATAACCCTGATTTTAGTAGAGTATATTAATATAAGGCATTATTAATCGAACATAACACAAAAATATAAAATAATTATTTCATGAAATTACAAACATTGGCAAAAGAGACACCTAGACCATTGCGCTGGATGACAAGTAAACAAGATTGATCCAAAGGAGTTAAAAAATTTAATTTCCACCACAAGTGCTAATTTGCAATTATTGATAAATTTAATCCAGCAATCCATAGAATTCTTGAACAAAATATATATATAAAATAAAAATTCCACAGTCAATACTAGTACCATGTAGAATAAAGCCCTCCAGGTAGACCTATGTGACTTTTTGATAAATCATTGACATTTTGGATAACACGATATAATCCACCATCACACTGAATATGTATTAGATCGCAAAGTATGTAAGCAATCTAAAGCAAACTCCAAGATGATTTAACATTTGTTGAAATATAAGCCATGTTTAAAGTTATCCTTGAAGATTTACACCCATAATAAGAATGCATTTGTGTTTGGGTTATGAATGGTAACAATGTCCAAGAGTCTTTGTAATTTGTTATTTCAAAATTAAGTTTAACTGTATAAAACACAAAGGAAAATGTAAAAGATAATCCTCATAACTAAATTAAGGGTAAAATGTAGCATGTTTAACAAATCTTTACAAATGCTATCCAGTGTCAAGGATGCTGCTAGTGTATCCTTCATGAGATCTGTGCTTTACAGTGCTTTTAAATCGCATATTTGGAACCATAGTGCAGAAAATTAATAAAAGTACAAAACATAGTGGAAAAGAGTTTTTTAAGTCTAAAAATGCTATCAACCGTGAATTTATTTCTGCTGGAGAGATTAAGACACAAATCTGGAATAATAGATGTCATTGGGCTGTTCTAAATCTACTTACAAAAGATGGAGCTGAAGATAGAACATAAATCTGAAGAAAGCTGTGAGCTACAATCTAAAACTACAGGGAAAGCTTAAATAATTTTTTGAAAAAGCACACTTAATTTGTGGTTAAAAATTTGTTTGAGGACTCTCCAAACTCCCGAGTCTCTAAGCTGGCTGAGCCAAGTCAACCAGACTCCCGAGCCGAGTCTGGCCGAATCTTAGAGAGTACCCGGCCGAGTCTTGCTCCAAGTCTCCCGAGTCTGAGGTCTTAGGCTTGAACTCCCAAGTCCTGTGCTCAGACTCTTCTGGCTCCTGAACATAACATAGTAGCTGAAATTTCAAATTTTGAGAGTTTGAGGATCATATGACATGTGTAATGTTTGAATTATGACAAATTGATAGTCAAATTAGACTTTTATGTTCTCTAAATGCATTTATTTCTTCTTTTTTTTGTGTGTGTAATTATGAGGCTTTTTTCTTTGCTGAGTTTTTTGCCGAGTTTGTGCTGAGTCCCGAGTCCGAGTCAAAATTTTGGGTTGCTGCGTCAAGTCTGAGTCCAAGTCTTAATAAAACTATGGTTAAAATGCTCCTGCAAAATAAGAGAAAATAATATGGTAGAACAAAAAAAAATGGATTTAATATCTTCAGAGAGTGTAGATATCAACTCTAACAAAATCTGGCATGGCATGAATGCTCTCAAAAAGCATGCTCTAGTCTATTAAATAAGAGTAGGTACCTTAAGCCTTTTTCCCACTTTAGCACTTTTCTTCTTTAGTGTGTTCTAAAGTTTCTTTTTTCTTGAAAGAAGAAATAGTGCATTTAACCTTACCACACTTGACCAGCTGACAAAAAGTAAATGACCAGCTGACAAAAAGTAAATGACCAACTTCTAATGAACCCCTAGCTCAATCCTTTGATGTCCTCCAACCCCCTTCCTTAAATTCAGGTGGAGACACATCCCCTCCCCAAGCTAAGTCCCTATCCCCCCAGCATCCCACATCCCTGGGACAGTGGAACAGCAAGGTTCATCCTCCAGCCATCACAAGGGAAACCAGTGATGCATGTGTCTAAGATGGTCATCAATGTCTTTTGAAACCAAAGAACTAGAGAGAAAAAAATTTAAAAGTTCAATTTTTTATTAAAAATATAATATTTTAAGGAATGTGGGCAGCCCACAAGCCTTCTCACACCCCTTATGCAACTCTATTAACACCCTTACACTTAAACCCATTGCCCAAAAACATTTCTTGCCAAGTTCATTTCTTATTTTCGCACCTGAAGAACAGGAAGGAATAAAGACGAAGATTTGCAGTGATTTCCAGCATTGAGGATCATTTTCATCATTGCAACATAAGCCATAATCACCATGGCTAGAAATAGATGCTGTTTTTTAGTTTATTTTCTTTTTAATTATTTTTGTTACCTTTTTTGAGTTTGACATATCAAATTTCTTTGCAAATCAAAATGAGTAGAAGTGATGAGCATGAAATGGAGGGTGAGGAAGTGAATGTCAATGTAAATGAATCATGTGTTGGGGGTTCTTTTAAAAATACAATTGTTGTACCAAAACCTTTTCCATGCCCTTCAATCATTATTAATATCTATGCCAAAAGGCCCATTCAAAACCACTTGTTGCAATAAGTCACCATTTTTGACAATGATAAGTCCAAAATTTCAAGGGGGAGTAAACATTGGTTGTCATGTATGCAAAACTGATTTTAATAGGGTTACACCATTTATTAGGTGTGACTGGAAATGCGGTTAAGGTTTGTGAAAATTTTACTTTGAAAAAGAATTGAAATTGCTAGGTTGATCAGGGAGAGTGAAGCAAAATCTAGAGGTGTGTACCTCTACAATCTATGGTGGAGTATTACAATCTGTCATGTGTTTTTTAGAAGAGATGTGAGGGTAGAGGGTTCTAATAGAGCAAATAGGAAAGCCACTACAACTAACAATGGCAGAGTTGTTGAACATTGAATTCACAAGCATGTGAGGATGCCAATAATTTTGTAGCCAAAATTCTTTTTTACCCATGCAATCCAATTTCATGCAACACATTCTCTATATTTCAAAGAGATTTTGATAAAAAAAATGACTGGATCCCTGGAAAACTAAGATTGCATGCCTCCCTCAACAAACAATGATCAAAATTGAACTTGTTGATGGAACAGACAGGCCAAACATGGATTAGGATAGATTGCTTCATTGTAATTGATGGGCGGACTGATATTCCACATCAGCCACTTGCTAAAATTATTTTTATATGTTCAACTGGCTCATACTCTCTTAGAGCTATGAAGAGCTCAAGGAAATGCATGGATGTAGACTTCCAAATTCTTTTCAGGGAGGCCTTAAAGAATGCTGAGCTTTCTAGTGGTATGAAAGTTGTGACCAATTAGGCTCATGTTTGATGGTTGGGAGCACTTACAAATATATCTTTTGGACACCATGTGATGTTCATGCTTTGAACAATACTTTGAAAGACATCAAACAAATAGATTGGGTGAAGAGTATAATGGCCAATGCTAGAGACAAAATATTTGCATGTAGCCAACACACATCATTTGCATTATTCAAAGCCTTTTTGAAGAAAGAATTCCTCAAAGTAGTGGAGACTAAATATGCTAACTATCTCATTTTGCTGGCGAGAATGTTGGAGGTGCAGAAGGCTCTACAATCCATGGTGGTTTGTCGAAAGTGGATATTGTGGGTTAAAAGTTAAAAGAAGGGAAAAAAGTTAAGACAAAAGGTACTTGATGATACTTGGCGGTCCAATTTGAGGTAAGAAATTTTATTTTGAAAAAACTTAAACTCAATTTTAAATCTTTAATATTTTTAAAAAATAATTTGTACTTGTTTTTTAAATGTTTCAAATATATATGTTTTATCATATCACTTGATGTGCAGGTAATCAGGCATCCTAATATGAAACATTTGACAACATGCTTGACCAAATAAAGCAAACAAGTCATGTCACGAAGTTTTAATTACATTTCTATGACGTAAAAATTAGGCCTATTGGAACAAAAAGGTGGAACACAATAACACCCCACTTCATATGGTTGTATGTGCTCTTAACCCCAACTAGCATGCATCTAGGACTAATAAAGTTCCTCTTGATGATTTTGAGATAAAAGGAGTAGTTTATAAAGCCTTTGGGATGATGTACACCACTGAGGATGCAAGTAAACTTAAGAAGTGGTCTTACATTCAACAAACCAAAGGCTAAGGTAGTAGGGCAAATAGGGCTATTCTTGCTCAAAAAGACACTACGGGATGGCAAACATGGCATGGTAGGGATACAACAAAGTTGAGACAGCTTGCCATTCACCTACTCTCTCAAGTAGCTAGTTCCTCTATTGCAAAAATAAATTGGTTCACTTGTAGCTTCATCCACTCAATAAAGTGGAATAGACTTACCTCTAGACAAGCAAAGAAGCTAGTTGTAGTTCATAGTGCCTTGCAACTTTAGGATTAATAAACTTTTAAGTATCAACAAACTAATCACACATTGGGATATTGTTCCTAAAAATGCTGGGCATTCCTTTGGATGAGTCACAATTTGATATATAAAATGATCCAAAGTCAACAACCTCCTTTGATAGTCTAGGCGAGGCATAGATGTACTAGGGACTCTAATTTTTTAAATCTGTAATCTTACTGCTATGCCTATGGTTGTGCCTTTTGTTGTAATGAAAACATTGAACAATCATATCAAAAAAATTATTTTTTATTGCTACTACATTTTAATCAATGAACATGTCACATTTAATATTGAATTTGAAGCATTATATAGACTTGAAATTTGATGTCATGTATAGCTAAACTTGTAAAAATTTGGGTTTCCA
This sequence comes from Sequoiadendron giganteum, assembly GCA_007115665.2. Classification (NCBI taxonomy): domain Eukaryota; kingdom Viridiplantae; phylum Streptophyta; class Pinopsida; order Cupressales; family Cupressaceae; genus Sequoiadendron; species Sequoiadendron giganteum. The sequence goes on from CM021110.1 coordinate 174,303,370, forward strand.
TATATACATACACTGCACTCCCCACAAAATGCATTTTGGTGTCCCCTCTTGTCCTTGAAATGTGACTTGCCATACCCCATCCCCATCCCCAAAACATCGTCGAACATAGCTTAAATTATTTTTCCCTCAAAACAATAGTTGACCTATATGCTAAAATCTCTCTTGAGATTCTTCTCCTTTAGGTGATTGTTGCTTCTAGTCTCAAACAGAAAATTGTAAGGTACTTTAACCAGATTTATCCATAAAGAACCAAAGAGAACTCAACCTTCTCCCTTTTAGCACAAGGTAATTTCTCCTAATGGCTCTATTTTAGTTAGAAAACAATCTTTCTGCCAAAAAGTGCTGCAGATCTGGAAAAAATATCTTTCAGCCAACGAATCATGATTCCCAAGCTAAGCACAACAACCATTTTTCTTCACCTTATCCTGCAAACATGTAGGTTGCATGTATTTGGGATCTGCTAATAGCCTTTCCTTCTTTCTTTGTTAGAGCCTCCTTTGTATGACAAGCTGAAGGAGGATCATGATCCCAACTATTGAGCAATTTTCAGACACATACACATTGTTTGTGCTTATTAGAATGTATTTTAAAATCGAAACTTTACAGCCTGCTTATGCACTTTGTATTTTTTCAGATAAGGATTGCTGAGAAAGAAAATACTTTAAACTTTGATGATAAAATGCTGTCCTAAAAAGACATGGCTTAAAACTTTCTATTGCATGGATGAGAAACATTTCCTTGCCACAGATACATAACTTCTCCTTATCATTCAATTTTATGCTCCCTATAGGAAAAGTTTGTTGATTTTGTATAAGAACAATCCCCATACATGTGTCTGTTGCATCACATTCTTCTACAAATGGCTTTGAAATTTTGATAAGATTACATGTGGGAGTGGAAATCATTAACTTCTTTTGTGAGCCCGAATGCAACCTAATTGGTCTGTATCGACAAAAGTTGTGAATGGGAGCCATCAAGGCTCTGAAGCCTTTGACAAATTTTCTATAGTAGCACAGCAGACCATTAAATCTCCTCTATTGAGACATATCCTTGGGGATGACAAGGGCAGCTGAATTCTTCGCTTCATCAAGTTTTCCTCTCTCCTCACTAATGATGTGGCATTGGTAAACCATCATGGTTGTACAAAACACAAATAAAATGTGTTTAACTGCATGTAAACAGCACCTAAGCACCCAAATTCTGCCAAGTCAAACCAGCACTTAAGGTTTTTCAAAAACTCACTCAAACCCAGAAAAAACCAGGAATAACTCACTCAAGTAACAGCACACAGCACTCAGATCATGCTGAGTCAAACCGGCATGCCAGGGTTTTGAAAAAAGAAATAGTTAAAACTGATAAAAACCTGGGTTTTTGCTTATAAATCTCTGGTTTTTCATTTTTGCTTCATTTGTGAGTTATTATACACTTTCAGGTTGTTGTGCCAATGCTATGTAAATATGGACTGTTAACTATCTCACATTTTGCATATTCACTTTTTTGACACCTTTGCAAATAGAGAGTTCAGTTGCAATATTTCTAAAACACTCAAATGGTGGAAATGCCTCCCACAGATTTGCTGCAAGTTATAATGTCATCATAGAAACAAGAACAATTTTCCTCAAACGAAATTGAAGAATTCCATTTATTGTACCTTGAACAGTTACTAGAGCATTAATAAGCCCAAAAGGCATCACTCTAAACTCACACCGGATATGATGGGTGCAAAGGGCTGCCTTGGATTGATTGTTTTCCCTTGCTCTTTGTCACCATGTCTTTCATCTCTTCCCAAACTAAACCTTCACTGCTGGTCATTATGTAAGGCAAGCAGTTGAAGATTCCCTTGTGAAATAGGTGGAGTCATACTCTAGTTGTAGTCAAGCTGCCCCTTGTAATTTAGCATGTAGCTCATCTATATTTACATGCTCTTAACAGTCGACACATATACAAAAGGAGACATCCTTCTTCACAATCAATACCACCAAAGATACAAAAACACTCTTACTTGGCACTACATGCCCCAACCCTAAATATCTCTTCAACAATCCATATACTTCACCCTTAAAAAGCTTGAGGTAACAATATGGTCAAGCAATGACAGTCATGGAGCATAATTCCAACTCAATGATGCATTCTTCTCCTCTAACAGTGGTAGTACATGAGGATCTGAAGCAATAGTTGTGACGCATCTGCAACCTCATAAATTTTTTGCTGCACTTATGTTTATCTTTTTGAGTCTTGTGATATGACCTTTACATGCAATCCTTTCATGGAACTACATCCGTTCATGAAACCTAACTCTCCTTTAAACCAAACACTTCTTAATCAAGTTGCTTAGCCATATTCTGTTCTAAGATCAACTTGATTGAAGTTGGAGGTATACCTCTATTGATTCTTTCTAAAATGCCAAATACATCTGATTGAAGTTCTCATAATCTCACCCATGATCTTAAGCCACTGCACCCCATCATTAAAAAATGGAGATAATTCCTCCAATCATTTTCCCTGATTCCTGCAGACAGGGACAATTCCTTCAATCATCTTATTTTGGAACAATCAGAGGTTAATTATAAGTTTGGAATTTACATATTTCAAAACAAACAAAAAACTAGGTGATTTGTGACGTTTGGGTAAATGACTTCATTAATGGTTAGACTTCATGGGAAGCAGTAGGCTAGAATTTGCTTCTTCAACAAATCTTCATAAATCATCAAGTGACCTAGAGGTCAAATTGTCACATCAACTTTAACTAGGTGATTTGTGACGTTTGGGTAAATGACTTCATTAATGGTTAGACTTCATGGGAAGCAGTGGGCTAGAATTTGCTTCTTCAACAAATCTTCATAAATCATCAAGTGAATTAGAGGTCAAATTGTCACATCAACTTTCATGGAGTTGAATGTAGACCTCTAATGGTTCTTTCTAAAATTTCAAATACAACTGACTGAAGTTCGCATATGAATCTCTCCCATGATCTTAAGCCATTGCTCCCCATGATTATAACATGGAGATAATTCCTCCAATCGCTTTCCCTGATTTGTGCACATAGGAATAATTCCTCCAATTGTCTTATTTTGGAACAATCATAGGTCAACGATAAGTTTGGAATTTACATATTTAAAACAAAAACAAAAAACTTGGTAATCTTTTGACATTTGGGTACATGACTTCGTCAATGGTTAGACTTCATGGGATGCACTAGACTAGAATTTGGCTTCATCAACAAGTATTCATAAATCATCAAGTGACTTAGTGGTTAAATAGTCACATCAAATCGATCATCGCCTAAAGATGTCTAAGTTTGTAATTCGTCACAAAGTTATTTTTGTCTTTGCACATAATTAAACTTATTCAAGACTGAATGGGAGCTCATCCTCACCCCCAACCTCGTGTCCCTGTCCCCACTATCATCCCCAACTTTTGTCTCTTGAACTTTTAACTATGAACATACTATGTACTTTTTGGTCCTAATAAAATAGAATATTTGAGAAACATTCCCTCACCCATACAACAAGCTACTTGGTTGTATCCTCCTAATGGTTTCTTATACTAGATTTTGATAGGGCCTCGAGAGATAACACTACATCAATTGGGGCAGAGGTGGCAATTAGAGATTTTTTACCAGATTATGAAAGGTGGCTGCATTTTTTAGGGCTTAAATCGAATAACAAAGTAAAATGGGATGTAGTTATGGGCGATTCTATGGCTTGTGCCTTGGGTTGTAAGAAGCTCATTGTTGAAGATGTGCCATTTATAAACAGTTATTCAAGACCTAAGCAAAATGGATTGGCCAAATTGGAAGTTACAAAGTTTTTTCGATGAGGATCCAAACTTTTCAAGGAAATTGATGACATTTTCACCCTCTGCTTATGAGAATGTAGTCAAGTGACAGATTTTTTACCAAACACAAACATTGTAGCAACTTAGTAGGAGAGTTGAAGGATGTCATTCGAATTGTAGCCAAAGCATTGATAAAGTTGCAATGGAGAGGGGATCTAAAGAACATATTGCAAAATGTTGCAGTTGATCTTGGTTTTCATCCAACTAATGGAGTCTAGCCAATCATTAGTATACTAGTCTTTGAGTCTCATTTATCTTCTCGACGGCGAGTCAAAATGAATCACAAAGGAACCAGATGGCGAAATGGGGCATCAAAATCCTCAAGGTTGTTTTTGGTGCAACTCCAACACAGAGGGTGGATTGGTCTTTCGCATTTGAAGTTGGAAGCTCCAACATGGGTAATGGTGAGAACCTGATTCGAAGGAAGAGGTATTCAAATAATAGAATTTGAAAAAAAAAAGTAATGGGTTTCTATTAAACCCAAGAACCATAACCATAGAATGTAATAGTAATGAATCTCAGTCACCCTATGGGTGTTTTGACAATGGGCCATCCATAGAAGCAAACATCCAAATCTGTAACTTTCTTTTTTGATATCAATGTAGAATGGTATGGCCCCCTATGGCCATGTTTACTAATCAGAAAAAAAAGTTAATATAATATTATAACATAATAATAAAATTAAAAAGAAAATTACTATTAATTAACATAAATTACTATTTTTAATTAATAGTATTTTCATAGATTTTAATTAATAATAAAAATTATTTAGTATTAACATAATAAATATATTTCCTTTTTAGGATATAAGCTCTTTGATACCCTTTATGTTTAAGACATTTTTCCCATTTGGATTGTGAGAGTGCCATTTACAAGTAGCATGTGTACATATGGGGTTTAGATAGCAAGATACAATGGTGTTATGGCCTAGAATGTTGCACCTTTTACTTTTTGAATGTTGCACATTTTATAGTACTACAATAGTCTGCATTTGCTCAATGATTGATTGGAATGTTAAGATTGCCCTCCAATAGGATTTTTGCTCACATTTGTATATCTACCCACAATTTTATGGCTCCTTTTGCCTACTTTTTCCTGCAACTTCTGCAAGTGGCTACATCTAGGGTTTTCACCCTTCTGTATTTTCTTTCTTAAATTGACAAGACAAGAATATCAAAGATTTCAAAATAAAAATTGAAGGTAATTTATGGAGGAAAATTGATAGGTTCATTGCTTCAGCAGAGGATAACGGCAAAATTCATGACAAGTTTGTGGGTTTGGATAAACCCACAAGGAACTTGCAAAACCTTGCCCACATCCCTGATGAACCAAAGCTGGATCCAGATCTGGGTCGGATCAGACTTGAACCAGAAGGTTCAGAGGGCTAAACGTTAGTTTCTTTCATGGCCAATTGCAGCCATTCGACCTGTTTTAAAGAGATTATCTCAAATACCATGCATATTATTTCTAGACTTTGTTTCCACGTGAGCTATATTCCTCTTGCACATGAGATAAATCAATTGAAATTCATTTATGATCACTTCTCTAGTGAGATCATTTTGTATTTTAAGAATTTTATGGATATATGATAAGTAACTTAAAGTTTCTTCTATTTTTCTAACTAATAAAAAAGCACTAAACCTTAATACACATCACCAACTAAAACAACAAAAAGACCAAAAACTTCTAAATGACTTCAAGCACTAAGGTATATTACTTTTTTGATATCATAACATAGTCTAAGCTTAGTTTCCCAGTGCACTGAATGCATGTTTGTGCTTCTTACAGGTCTGGCCAATGGCCAACCTTGTACATATTACAAGGTGTGGCAAAAGTATAGCTAGAATTTAATTACCTAGGTTTGAAAGTAAAACACGAAAAAACTCTAAAAATTTAAAACCAATATAATATTTGTATAGATAGAGAAAATTCAAAATATTGATTTTGGCATTTCATATCAAATATAGTCAAAGAATAGAAATAAACATAGTACATACAAAAATTCAATTACAAAAGCAAAATATGACTTTTCTAAAGCTATTTTCCAGCCCTTAGTTGGAGGGAAATTGGTTCATGGGCATGCTTATAAAAGCTATAACCAAGTTCAAATCTCATATGCCCAACCCATGGAATTTGTCCTGATTAAGAGGGTTTAAGCAAAAGACTAAAAGCCGGTCATTAAAAAGTCAGTGCTTCCATCATGGGGCACAGCCTTTAGAGGCTACCCATGGTGCTTTAATTTTTCTGCCACTAAGAGGAACATGAGCCAAAACAAAGATGGATATACATAAAGAACATTTCAAGCTTCTTTTTGAAAATCTTGGAAAAATCTTTGGAAAATAGCAAGGTTTACATTGAATGCAAAAATAAAAATCAATGGTTATTAAATACAACAGCCTGCTGGTAATGGCTGACACTAACAATCAAAACACTATCAAAAAATCCTAAGTATGATATGCAAGCTACCTTTACATACATTCAATGAAATCAATTTTAAACAATTACAAAATATTTGAAAAGGCTTCCAGGAAAACTACATACAAGTTTCTTATCGGCATTTCTGCTCATACCCTGTGATCCATCGTAGGAAAAATCTTGTGTAAAAATAGTAGACTAGAGTTCCTTATTAGATAACTGTAATAAATACAAGATGTCTGTAGGGCTCACCTTATAAGTAATATAATGATATTAAATGCAGAAAATTAACTATCACAAAATTCATTTGATTTTGTAGCCCATTAATTTGAAAACATTAAGTGAGAGATCCTTGCTTTACTTTTTGATAATTTGAATCTCTCATGGAGACCTATTATCAACAAATTGAGGTTCCCTCACTTAAGAGAATATTCAAGGGTTCAGATGGTTATAAAGAATGGCCAGGAGTGCGACTAACATTACACTTGCAGGTGCTTTCAAGTTCTCGAGGAATTTCCCTTCTGACAGAGGATTCGGTTGTATTCTCATGGGATGGTAAACTTTTCCATGTAGGACGATTTTCTTCCAGAGAAGAAATACCTCCATCTGCTATAGAAATTCCACCATGCGGGTAGCGACATGTTTTCGTTAAGCTGCAGAGGCCAGTGGAAGTGCAGGGCATGGCTACACAGTCAAGTATTGCAGCTTCGCCTCCCTCCTTTTTCAAACAAGAATTGAACGCTCCCTATGTTATTTTTTGCGGTTTGAAAAGGAAACATTGATTCTCACATGAGAGGAGAATGCAACACGCGTTGTGAGTGAATCAGCATCTCACTGCGGTTGCCGCCTCCCTACTTAACATCTGGTTCTATGGTCAAGCAAGAGCAAAAGGTGGGGCAATTTTCAGGCATTCACCCAAAAGGTGAGGAGGCAACTACAGTGGAGGAGGTCTTATATTGAGATGCTTCACTTGAAGATTTTGGAGGAGAGCATGATTGGAAAGGTGATGCATGTTGAAGGTTTGAAGCAGCCTAATGGAATGGAATAAACGCAAAATGGAGTTTCTCTGGATCTAATGAACGTTCAGGGCTGGAGGTTGGGTAGTCAAGGAAATGGTTGGGTATGCGGCCATGGGCGTTGTGGTCGAATATAGACAACCTGAAACAGCCCTCTTGTTGATCGTGCGAAAGATGCTTGGTAGCTACAGCACGACAACTGAAATCAGAAAAACCCTAAGAACGAAACCCTGTTACAAGCCAAAAATAAGCATTAAAGGATTCAAGAATATAAGAACAAATCTCACCCACGTAAGATATGGAAAAGAAGAGTAGGAGAAATGGCAATAATGTAGCATACCTGGGCTTCCAAAACTTTGCCAAAGCGGCTGAAGGTGCTCTCGAGTTCCCTGTCCGATGTGTCCCAGGAAAGCCCCCCAACGAACACACGGTACTCTTCCTTCCCAGACATGCTACTGCTTCCCACTCAAAACCCTAAGCCAAACCCTTGTACTCAGAGGCAGCTGGATTTTACTTGCAATTACCACGCCAAATATGTTGCGTCGCGTATGTATTGGAAAGTTGCTGTTTATATCCCAAACATTCTCGGGCGTACATATGCATGTTTTGTTATAACAACGATTGTAACCATCGCCATTCTAACATAAACTTAAGGGTTTTATTGTCCGCCTCTTCGTGGGGAATTTCTAGTTGTAAATGGTGAAAATTGCATCCCATGTCCTTTTCTCCCATGTCTTGGACCCATTTTGATTCTAGTGTCATAGTTCAGTGTGAGTTTGGTTCATGATATCATACACTTTGATTTTTTCATTAGTTTTATAAATGTAATCATGATTTTGATTTCTTTCACTATCTTAGATCAAATTTGTAAGTGTAAATTTGAACTAAATCATTTTTTCAATTGTGAATCTAATTCTAAACTTTTAAAATTCTAAATTCTAAATTATCTTTTTATCAATCATTTCACTAGTTTGAACTAACTTAACCCCTTAATGTTGATTTGTCTATTTAGTTTGTGTATTTAAAGTCACTCATTCACTCGTTTAAAATCGTATCAAAGTTATAAAGGACAATCTAAGATATTCTTATTGACCAAATCTAGAATCTAGTATTTTAAAGAATAAAATAATCTAGAAACATCTACATCATGGCACATCATCCTAGAATCATTGCATATTTATTTGTTGTCTTTGATATTTTGCTTGAATTTGGTCCACTAAGGGTCTAACCATAAAGACTTTGACCCTTACAAACTACCAAATTTTTCAAAGATTCTTGTAAACACTGGCTATCCTGACATAGATTCAAATAGAAGAAATCAAGGTGAGCAAATCTAAGAGTTACAAATCAAGTCCATTCATATACACTTGCAAAGATCATTTCTACACTCACATAGATGATCCAAGAAAAAAATAGTCATTTTATAAAAGTTGATATTGTAATACCCATATAAACTAATATAGACAAAATTCAAAGAAAGCAACCAACAAAAAAATTTAAAACCAAAAGCACTGCATAAATGATAATGCAACACACATGCATAAGTGGCATTGCCATGTATGATGCCACTTGATATCGATAATGTGTAGAAGAGATGTCTCAACAAATGTGCTAGGAAAACGGGAGTGAATGAACATGAAGAACAATTAAATGGCATACATCCCCATGCAACACACCCTACACGATTGAAGGGAAAACTAAGAGATGATAAGGCATTGACATGGGTGACACCCAAGGGAGCGATATTCTCATGATGACCACTCCTCCAAAGTACTAGATGATAAGAGGAAGGCCTACACCTTCCTAAACACTAATTGAAATGAATGCACTAATAGTGAAGTATGCATATAAAAAAGTGACTCTCTTTCTTAACTCTCAATTAAATAACATAATCATGGTAAGTAATTTCTTTCACTTACTTAAACTTTCCAACAAAAATATGAACAAGAAAAGTGATGTTTCACTCATCTTTTATTTATGTTAACCATTCAATAATTAATATGAAATCATTTACTAATCTAATCCTTTTTCTTTAAATAACATTCAATAAATGAAGAGAAAAAAAGAGATCGAATTTTCTTTTTACCTACTTTAATCAATTAGTATATAACATGAAAGCATTCACTAAATCAACATTTTTTTCTTTTTATTTGAAAATTTAATAACATAACATGATCTACCCATGTTAACGTTTCATTTAAACATAAGACATGGGATAGAATAATAAAATAAAGGATGATTAAATTCTAAGGTATAAACATTCATTTGACATTTAAGTAGACTCAATAAGAAGGAAATATTATAATATCTATTTGTGTTAACTCCTGTGTTATCTTGATTTATGCATGTTGGATTAAAAGGTCTATATTAAGTTGGTTATGGTATGATGTAATTGAAAAATCGATATATGTCTTGCTTGATTACATGTTTCCATGGTTATATTTTTCTTCAGCTATGATTTCTAATGTTGAATTTGATTCTTCATCTTCAATGTGTAATAAAATTACAAGTGTTTGACCAATAGAATGCATGTGAATGATAACACCAAATATTTCACTTAGCCATCTCACCTTGTCTAATACCTAAATTTAAGTTAGTGACCTTCTAACTATTGTGGGTATGTATGTTTGGTTTTTAACCAGCCCCATTTTATCATAAATAAAGGATGTTTCGTGTGTTTATCTAGTTTACCACTAATCTAAATCATGAATGATTTTAAATCCCTTATATTTCATGAAGTATGTTTTTTCTTGCATGGGTGTATTTAGCTTTTATTTTGTTGTGTTTATTTTAGTATTTGAAATGCTTAATGAAGTGTTTATAAAATATCTAGTTGGTTATGAGTCAAAAGATATTTTTAAAAATATTATGTCTTGGCGAGAAGTTTTTTGAAATTTAAGTATTGTATAATTGAAAAGAGATTTATTATCAAATGCTTTAGGGAATAAAGTGTTTGTGCAAATTAATAAATTATTTTATTAAAATAAGTTTGAAAGTCTATCTAAATATATTTAATTGAAAATATATATGCATAAATCATTTGAAAAAAGGTTGTTGATCATTTTAGAAAATATATTAAAGATATTTGAAATGAGAATGTCTATTATGCCAAAAATATCTATTTTTGAAAAATAACTAGTTTGAATGTGAAAAGAGGAAAAAATCACATGAGGGTTTAGGGTTTTCAAAACAAAAGGGAAAAGAGGTTTTCTTTTAATTCAGTTATGCTTGGGTTTTTGCTTGGAATTAGTTAGGGATTGCTTGTAATTACTTGAAATTGGCTTGTTGTTTGGTTGTTGAATTGGATTGTTCTTGGCTTAGAAAATAAATTGCAATCAAAGGGAAATCTCTATTGGAAGTCTGAGAGCACGATAATTTTCCTATTTGATAAAATATGCATTTGTTGTTGATTCTTGAATAGCCATGCTTCTATCTTAAATAGTAAAGCATGTGGCTTTAGGTTGGGAGCACTAAAATTTGAATATAGAGTAGTTCTAATTGAATAGTCCAATCTAGTTGTAGGTTTATTTTAGTTTGAAAAAATCAATTTCGCATTGTTACAATGGTAAAAAATATATTTTTAAATTTGTATGTAATTAGAAAAGTGTGATGTTGGGGCCAATAGTGGCATGGTGTGACGGTTAAGTTGTTGTGGTGTTGTTCTTTCCATCAAGGCTCAAACCCCATTGGCATGTTATTGTTGAATGTTTAAATTGGGGATGAGGTCCCTAGTTTGTGACCTCATCGGTTCATAGCTCCGAGTCAAAAGCGTTTACCCCTTAAAAAAAATGTGATGTTGGGAAGATTTAATCCACGATGATATTGTTGAAATTTTAATTAAATGTGTTTTCATTTTTTATGAAAAAAGAGTACTCTCTAAGCCTCAACAAAATTTCGAAAAAAATTTATGTGATTAGAAAAGTGTGTTGTTGGGTATATTCGGGCCATGAGGATAATTTTTAAAAATTTGATATTATGTTTTCAATTCTTTAGAAATTTTTGGGATGGTAGCTTGAAGATCTATTAATGATTATACCTTAATAGTGTGAGAATATCTTAGTTTTTTTAAATTTTGAAAATTTTGAAATGTTATTATTTTGTGGAATCATGACTTTCCCCGTAGAAATAAAGTGTGTTTGCTTTGGGAAGCTTGTTTACACAAAAATACGAATCTTAACCACCCTTAAACCTTTATATAGAAGATTGAATCTTAGAATGTTTAGGATTAGAGGATACACGGTGGAGGATTTGGAGTGGCTAATTTAACTAAATACTTGGGAGGAGTCTTGGGCGGACATTAAATAAGTCTTTTGAATGAATTGAACAAAGAGAATTAATTAATGAATAAATTGAATATAAATCATGAATAATAAATTTACTTTAATGAAGCATAATGAATCGTGTAATCACTAAAGAAGTCCCTTACATGGGTTTAAGCACTAAAAAAGTCCCTTAGAATACATGTGGATGCTCGCTATGAAACCTACTCGATCTACCTAACTTCCTAGTTTGGCTATGGAGAACCAAGGGAAAAATCACTTTGTGCCTTTCCATCCTCCTTTTCCTTGGATAATTAGATTTATTGTGTCCAATAATTTGTTGTAAAAATCATGTGTGTGATATTTGACCTTGATAGTGGTGTGTCCATGATTTTCTCTTTGTAGTTCGAGGGTTGCCTAAAATAACATAGGCATTTATTACACTTGATGATGGTAATATGGTTGGGTGGTGGGTAACATCCTCCATTGGTCCCTTCTTGAATATTTCTTGGGAGTTGGAAGAGTTTCTAGTTTAGTACTTTTTGTAATTTATATTTATGCTTTAAGTTGTAAATTATGGTTTTTGGTGAATATTTGTAAAAACGTAGAAAGGGGATTATTGTATATTTACCTTAACCTTATTTTTGTATTAGAGTGTAATCCATCCATGTTTGGGATGTGCTCCTTGTTAGAGTAAAATAATTATTATTTAATTGTTTATTTTACTTTATGTATTAAAAGCCACCTTAGATGGTGGTGTGTCACTTGAAGAGGTAGTTGAACTCTTCGACGATGTATGACATTTCTTATTTGTCACTTGGTGCAGCATTGTTGCCACCTTGAATTGAGCACTCCTAAGTGACTCAAACTCATCATCCTATTTGTACATCCTCTTCATTGAGGATTTCACATACTTCTGATCAAGTATTTCACGTCTTGCATTGCATTCTTTTAGTTTCATCTTGGGTGACTCAACTTGGTACCGATATTCTATGCAAAGATCTTGGTTGTACTAACATAGTATCAGAGCCAAATCTGCATTTGAGTATTGGTTCGATTTTTATGTGCATGTAATCTATGGTTCACTGTGTTTTGATTGCATAGACAAAGGTATTTTTTTGTTGTTTGTTGCAGGCATTTGTACCATAAGGTACATATTATTGTCATCAAGCTGCAACATAAGCAGCCCAATCGATAAGGTCGTTGCTCCTTTCATGGTCATGGGAGTTTGTTGTTCATGAGCATCCACAAGGTCAGTACACTTCTTTGTGCTACTGACAACCCATCTCTAAAGTTGTGCGACCTTGCTTAAAAGATCTTAAGATTGGTGCGAAGAGTGGTGCATGAGCTCTGCTAGGGTTTTATGCTTTCTGAGGTCATTCGTGGCCCCTCTTGTGTCATACTGCGCTTCTTGCACAGGAAATTGTTTCCTTCATTGTGTACAAGTGCATTTACTACGGTTTTAGGGGTTTATTATGCCTTCAACCATCTCTAACCCGATAATTTTTGCTGGTGTTAGTGGTTCGTCAGCACAGCTTAATGGCTCCCCCACCAAACAAACGCCCTCAAAAATTTGTTTTGAAAGTCTTTCACGAGGTAAGCATTCTGACGCCCCTGCTGATGTAGTTTTACCTTTACCTGATTTTGATTTTGCATGCTAATGGCTTAAACAACACACCCTTGTGGGTTATTTTGTTGGGAGGACTCCCCCTAAAAGTGTGCTAAAAGACTGGGTTAACAAGGCCTGGGTCCCTCATGGGGTCTGCCTTGATATGGTCCAAAACCTGACCAAGAGTTTTTTTTTGTTCCGCTTTGCGGAAGTCAATCATGTCCAAGCTATTCTGGGTCATGGACCCTAGTATGTTTGTTCTTCCTTGTTGGTTTTCCAATCTTGGACCCTGGATTTTGCTATCTTAGAGGACATCAAAATGCGTGTTCCAGTCTGGATTGAGTTTCCTGGGTTGCCCTTGCCATGTGTGCCCTTCTTGCACCATATTGCTTCCTCTCTGGGGAAGGTTGTTTGCATTGAACTTGATAAGTTTTTTCAAGCCCGTCCTCAAAAGAGGGTTTGTGTGGAAGTTGATTTATCCAAGGATTTGAAAGAGTCTGTAGACATTCAAATTGGGGATATTCGCCACTCCCAGAAAATCACATATTTTAACCTACCCAACACGTGCTACCGGTGCCAATCAGCTGATCACAAGATCAGGGACTGCCCTTTGTCAGTTCTCTGTACTGTCTCTCAGCCACGGAGTGCTGAAAAGCCTCATTTGATAGAGCCTTCAGCTAAGGCAGACACAAAGTGAACTACGATCACAAACCAAAAAAATAAGTCGTTTGGTTCTGGGTCGGCTCCCAAAGCCCCAGAACTGACCCAACAAGTTTCAAATCCTTCAAAGAAGGGGACCGCTACTCCCTCAGGAGTGGCTTTTTTTGTTCTACAGCCTAGGTTGAAGGCCGCGCCCCAGCCTGCTACTGTTTTATGTGCTCAACCGGCTTTGTCCTCCGCTGTGGGGACCCAGCGACGTTCTCGCAGCTAGTCTCCTCCACCGAAAGAAGGTGAATATGTGTCAGAAAAGCAAAGATTTTCTCCCTCCATTCAAATGGGTTCGGTTCCGCAAGAGTTTTTGAAGAATAGCTTCTCTTCCCTGGGTGAAGAGGACCGAGATTTTGTAAGCATGAAAGATTTTCCATGAATTTTCTCTCATGGAATGTTCGAGGTCTCACAGACCTCTCAAGGAAGTATTGTGTTAGGAATACTTTGAAGAATTATCCAGAAATTGAAGTGCTTTTGTCTCCAGGAAGTTAAAATTTTAGGTTTTTTGCTTGCTTCAGCTTGTCACTCTATTTGGCCAGCCAGTACTATGTTTTGCACTCTGCATGAGGCTAGTCGTGGTGGAGCTACTACTCTTTTGGCTCCACGGTTGCTTCCTTATGCGGTTGACCATGGGGTGGACCCCTCCCAGCGGCCTATCTGGATTCTTCTCAATATTGAGAACCATTCCTTTGGGATTATTAATATTTATGCCTCTAATGATGTTGTGGAATGTTGTTTGCTTTGGCACTGGATTGCTGACTTTTTGCCAGTTGCCACTTGGTTGCTCTGTGGGGATTTCAACATGGTTGAAATGGCGTACAATAAGAATGGCACTGTGCCTTTTCATTAGGCTGCGGGCGAAAGGGAGGCGTGGTTTTATATGTGCAATAAATTGGGGCTTTTTGATCCCAATATGGGTTACCGACATTCTCATTCCCTCTGGCACACTTGGTGTAATTACAGGGCTGGTTCTGACAAAGTCTTTAAGCGCCTTGATCTTGCCATGATCTCGACACAATCCTTTTTTTCTTTCAGGAGCTCTGCCTTGCCTGTGAAGCCGTTAGTGGATGTGACCCTTTCGGATCACTTCCCAATTCAATTTCGCATTGAGTGGGTGTCTTGTCAACCTCACATGTGTAAGACTCAATTCTTCTTGAACACGTCTTTGCTCTGTCACAAGCCCACCCTGGCCCACATTCTTCGAGTGTAGAATTTAGAGTGTCGTCCTTCTGGCAGTACGGGCTGGATTGTTTGGTGGAATGATGTTATTATTCGTACTGCGCGTTTCTTGCTCATTTATGGGCGATAGCTTGCTATCTTCCGCCAGCACTCTTACGAGGCCACCACTGTTGACTTGGTGTTGCTACGGAGGCCTTAGCGGCTTGTCCTTTCTCCCCTTCACATCAAGTCCGGGTGGCAGACTTAAGACACCAGCAGCAAGTGGTAGATAGTTATTCTGCCAAGGGCGCTCAAATCAAGACTCGACTTCACTGGCTCAAAATTGGCGACTATGCCTCCAAAGAGTTTTTTTTGGCTCTTCGTGCTAGGCACTCTTCCCTAGGCATTAAAGCTATCAAAGATGGTAATCAAGTGCTCTCTGAGCTACCTGACATTCTTCAAGATTTTGTGCGTCACTATGAGCAAGTTTTCATGGCTCAGGACCCTATGCCTGCGTGCCAACAAGCCCTTTAGAGCTGCCTTGTTGTTGTGCCACATAGGCTTTCTTCAGCCCAGATTAATTTCTATGATCAATTATTAACAATTGATGATCTCAAGGAAGTTGTTTCCTCCATGGCCGATGACAAGGCTCCTAGGATTGATGGCTTTCCTTGTGAATTTTATAAAGCGCTCTGGGACTGTATTGGGAGTGACCTGCATCATGTTTATCTTAAAGCCTTTCACAACAATTCTCTAGGTAATTTAATAAATAAAGGCAATATTAAATTCATACCTAAGCCTCGGGATCTGGAAGATATTTGTAACTAGCGGCCCATCACGCTTCTTAATGTTTCTTATAAAATCATTGCCAAAGTCTTGGCTCTAAAAATTTGCCACCTCTTACCTCAGATTGTGCGTCCTGAGCAGACTAGATTCATTAAATCCAGGTTCATTCTTGATAACATTATTGTTGTTTGGGAAGGCATGGAGTGGGTCCGGCGTTCGAACCATAAAGTTGTGTTCATTAAAATTGATTTTGCTAAAGCATATGACCGTATTGAATGGCCCTTCATTCTTGCGATGTTACAGGCCTTGGGTTTTGGGCCCCATTTTTTGCAGTCTGTTCGTATGCTTTTTTTCGATGCCTCGGCTTGCATCTCCATTAATGACCGCCAATCCTCTATTTTTGGACTTTTTCGTTATATTTGCCAGGGATGCCCTCTTGCACCTGCTTTGTATGTTTTGGCTGCTGAGGGTTTTGGATATCTCCTGGCCAATGCTATCTCCCAACAACGTGTTAAAGGAATCACTCTCCCGGATTCTCAAGAGCAGCTTGTCAATGGGCACTTCACGGATGACTCCTTTCTCACTCTTTTAGAGGATGAAGGATCGATCGTTGCTGCCCTTGAATGCCTTGATATTTTTTGTCTTGCGTTCGGTTTCGCAATTCAATGGCACAAAACCTTGTGCTACAGATAGTCAGTGCTCCCCACTCCTGCGTGGCTTTAAACTTATAACTAGAAATGGATTGGTCAGGGTGAAATCTTTCGATTTCTTGGCATTCCTTTCGCCTTCCAGGCTTCCCCTTGGGAGCTCTAGCAAGTCGTGCTCTCCAGAGTTGAACATAAGCTGGCTTATTGGATTACCAAGCCTCTTTCACTGGCTGGTAAATTTCAAGTGTGCTCTAAAATCTTGGTTGCCACCCACGTCTACTATTCTTCCTGTTGGGCTCCTTCTAAAGCAACCTACAACAGACTTGAGAAGCTGCTCCACGATTTTCTTTGGGCCTCTGCTGAGACCTATAAGGGCTTTCATCGAGTCGCTTGGGAATTTTGTTGTCTCCCCAAGGATTCGAGAGGGTTTGGCTTGCTTTCCACTCAACGACAAGGGACTGCTCTCTGTGTCAAATGGATTATCCATGCACTTACTGGGGATGAAGCCTGGAAAATTCTCCTCAAGCATTGTATTCAGTCTGGGTTTCCTGTTCATAGACCCACCTGGAAAGGAATCGGTCTCCAAACCCTCCTGGTTATGAGGGAGCCAGTTCAAATTATGGGCTCCTTTGTCGCTAAAAGTATTTGGCACTCTTGGGAAACTATCAAGCCTTGGCTCCGTTGGGTCGAGGCTGGATTTCGTGATGGGCTTTCCATCAACCAGCATAACCTTTGGTGGTCTCCCCTTGGCTCAGAATGGTCAACCCCTGGTTAAGTCGCCTTGGCTCAAAGCTCTCAAATTTCACAAGAAAGGCATTCAGACTTTGCACCAGCTCTTCCATCGGCCTACCATGCATATTTTACAGTGGGATGCTTTTAAAACCCAATTCAGCCTTCAAAACTAGGATCGTCCTACTTTTGACGAGCTGGTGAGCACCATTCCGGCGAAGATTCTCCACAAAGTTGGCATTTGTGGACATAAACCTTGGTGGAAAGACTGGAAATGGTTTCCAGATACTCCTCTTAGGAGCTACAAGTTGCGGCTTGGTTACAGGTGGCTTTCACCCCATTTCCCTACGATCAACTCTTTGAATTAGCAGTGGCTTCTTAACTCCTCGACCTTTACTTGGCGTAGGAGGTTTGATGCTATTTGGTCTGCAATTGTTAATCTGAATTTGGCCCACTTTGGTTGGTGTATTCTTTTCCAAGGCTTGCCTGTGGGATCTCGGTTGGTTCATTTGGGGGTCTCGGACCCTCGCTGCCCTTTTTGTGGGCAGCCAAAAAGCTTTAAGCACCTTTTTTGGTTTTGTCCCAGAGCTCAACAGTTTTGGACTTGGATTCATGATTTCTTTCGACCTTTTAGGCCTGAAACCTTTTCGTGGCATATGGTTCTGCTGGGGGACCCGCCTGGAACCCCGGCTAAGTTCACCCAGTTTTGGCACACTTTCAGAATGGAAATCCTCTTCAATATCTGGAAAGACAAGAATGCTTGTATTTTTTCTCATTCACATTTAGATGTTAATGTGTCTCTTTATGCTAAAGCAGTTATATGTTCTAATGTAATGTTACAAATTCAAGTGCAAGCCAACAAGGTTGCACTGGAAGTGGCTCACTTGCAGGTTCTCCTGGACCACTGGGGCAATGCCCCTTGTACTGTGGCTTAGATCCCTGACTCGCCCTCCTCCTCTCGTGATCGGTCACCCTCTCGGGGCCGGAAGTAGAGTGATTCCACGCGGGCTCACTCCCAGCCTCCTACTCGGAGGGATTCTCGCCTCCCAAGCGGGCTCGTTCTCCTTCACCGTGTCCTGGTCAGGGCTGGCACTCTAGTGGTGCGTTGAGGAACAGTGGTGGCGACTCTGGGTGGCCCTCAGATTCTCCACCTGCTTCTGGCTTTGGTTCGCCTTCCATTGGCAAAAGCTTTCCATGGCTAGCTCTCGCAATCTCACCTCGGCACGAGGATAAAGCTAAAGAGGAAGAAAAGATTGATGATGGTTGGGGTGCTCCTCCTGACGTCACTCCAACCCCTGCTGATGTATGGGGGAAACATCTAGATGACCGAGATCCCCCAAGATCTACTGGCACTACCTTAGCTGCTTAGTTTTATTTATGTCGTTATATTTTTGGGCTAGGCCCATGTGACATTTGATTTTTTGGTTCTGGGCTGGTCCCATGTGACTTTCGGGGTGTGCCTTCTTACCACCTACCCCTTTTTTGTGAATTTGTAATTTTATCTTTTTTAATATAGATATCTGGAAAATTCATCAAAAAAAAAGTTGTGCGACCTTCTACATTATCTGTAATGTGTACTCCTTAGTTCATCATGACTCCACGCCACAAACAATAGAATTTGTTTTAGTAAGTTGGTAGCAGTTCTGAGAAACAAAAATCATGACCCCTTCACTCTAATCTCCTCCAAGTCGTGAGAAAAGTAACAATTGGTGTTGTTAAACATGCACATCAAAGTTGTATTATGCAGGTGACGTCTAAGATTTGAAAGTTTGCAGACTCCTCTTTGACTACAAAAACCCTCCTCCATGTGATGTATTAATAAATTTCTAATGGTTAGGAAAATTTATTGTGATCAGTATCATTTTTTTTTGCTAAACTGTCTTAGTTAAAATTTGCTAACTGTTAATTACTAGCAGCTAGTTGACAATTTGGTTAACAATTAATACTTGTAAGGGGGTGTTTTTTTGTTTTGCCATAACTTGCAAAGTAGCTAGTTGACAATTTGGTTAACAATTAATACTTGTAAGGGGGTGTTTTTTTGTTTTGCCATAACTTGCAAATGGAGCATCGAAAAATTGATAGTTAATAGTCGTTGAAAAGCTCTTTTCAAGCCAGATAAATTAGCGTTGAGACAATGTAAAAAATGTGTTGTTTAAACACATGTTTTATCTCCTTTTGTAAAAGGTAAACTTTTAGTTTCTAAGTACAAAATTAGGCAAATAGGATTATTGTATCTTTTGATTAGCTACTCACATTGAGTAATGCTTTTGTAAAAGTGAATATCACCTGCCCATTTCATTGAAAGTGATATCACATTCAATTATAAAGTGTCATTAAATTCGTTACTTTGAAATTTTTATATGCACACTAAAACATATAAAGTGTCAAAATTCAGGGGGGGATCAAAATCATAATCAAGGGGAGTTGTCTTGAGTGTTATTTTACAAAATGCACATAATCCTCACTTCATTTAATTTACATGAAAGGAAGCAATCAATGGAGATAAATCTCAAGAAAGTAGGAATACACCATGTCACTATGGATTTGGAACTTGAACCTATAGGAGCGACTAAAAAAACAAAAATGGCATAATCAAAATGATGACTTGCCTATGGAACGTTATGTAAATTCATTTATTTTGACCTTCTCTTTCACATTGATTCTACCACAATGCCTAATGATGCATGGACACCATTAGAAAATTTGTTTGGTAAGCAATATATCACGAGTGGACATCAACTAGAGAATGAATTAATGGCTTAATCCACAAGAATTTAACACAATACAAGAGTTCTTCAATAAATTGAATCTGCTAAGATTTCAACTCAAGAAAAGTGGAATAAAAAAATAGGATGAATAATTGGTCCTAAGTATCTTTTCAAAATTAGGTCCTCAGTATTCAATATTTGTTTCTACTTTTCATGCAACAAAGAATGCTTTTGGTGTAGGCTACACTATGCAATCACTCTCAAGTTTTGTTCTTTCTCTCAAAAAGGAGCAATACAAACTGATTCAAATGGATACCATGCAACATTCAAAGCCACAAGTTCTTATTGCAAAGTTAAACAATAGGAAAAATAAATAAAAATTGGTATAAAACACAAAAAAGTGAAGTGTGCTTTCTACAAGAAAATTGGGCATAATGAAGAAAAAGATATATCACCTTGATCATCTACTTGAGCAACAAGGGGTTCCTATCTCCATCAAATAATCTTCATCTAGTTTAGCATCTAAAGGAAAAGTACTAATAGCTACTACAGGTTCAAAGATTGATAAATGGGTTCTTGATTCAGGAGCATCACATCATATGTCTCCTTATCTAGAAGTGTACATGTCCTTTTATCCTTCTGATGTAAACAAAGTACAAGTAGCTAATAGCACTTTCGTATGTTTGTGTGGACAAGGTATAGTTGAAATATGCAATTAGAGTATTCCTAATATTTTTTTGTTCTTGAATTAGCAAACAACATTCTCTCCATTTATCAACTTACAAAATCTAGGAAGATAGTTGAGTTTACATCAACTTCGGTGGCAATTCGAGACTCTCAAACCAGAGATATTTTTGTAGTGGGTGAGCATGATCAAATATCTCATGTTTACACATTTTTACACTTTTCTCCATCAGAATCATACTCATGGATTCATTCTTTCACTTCTAGTATGGATAGTTCATCTCCTCCACTACCTCCTATTACATCAAAATTCAGAGGCACTTCACTGAGAGCATCTAGAGGTTCTTTCCAGTAGAAGATCACAAGGAGAAGTTGAGCATCATCTTTTTGGAGGATCCATAGTCTCTCTTCATTGTACTTTCTTGTTATCATCTCTATTTTGGAGACTAGTTTCTTTCCTGCAGGGTTTTCTACCTTTCTCCACCTTTTGGGAGAGTTTCATTGTAAATGGGTACCTCATTAGGCCTAGTTGTTGAGACCCATCCATCTATGTACCCACTTAAGGTGAGTTTAAAGGGGGGTGTTAGAGTAAAATAATGATTGTTTATTTTACTTTATGTATTAATCCACCTTAGGTAGCGATGTGTCACTTAAAGAGGTAGTTGAATTCTTCAAAGATGTGTGGCATTCCTTATTTGCCACTTGGTGGAGCATTGTTTCCACCTTGAGTTGAGCACTCCTACAACGAGTCAAAATCATCATCCTATTTGTATACCCTCCTCATCAAGGATTTCACATGGTCCTAATCAAGCATTTCACCTCTTTCATTGCATTATTTTAGTTTCATCTTGTGTGGATTAGCCTCATACCAATATTATATGCAAAGATCTTGGTTATACTAACACTCCCTTCATAATGATATTGTAATGATTTTGTTTGAATAAAAATTGAGCCTCACTTTAGAATGATTTATCATAATTATATAGTCCTAATTGGATATTTTAATTAAATATGATGGATTAATCATGTTATATCTCATTATTAGATGCTATGAATATATGTAAATCATTTCTAATGTTATTTTATAGTCATCTATAGAAATTGGAGATTATACATGTTCATATGTTTTATCATCATATTTATGAGTAATGAATACTTACATGTGAATTGAGTTTTGTGGTTAAGTTGAATAGTAATGTTTTGTGACTTTAGGGATGCCATTATGTATCTTAAACTCGTTAAAAATGATTTTTTCAAACCACGCATTAATAGCTCATGTATTGAGAAATTTATAGCTTATTTTTTGGGATGTTTGGGTGTTGTGATTTCATCCTTGGGTTTTTTCTAAAGGATTGAATGTATTAAGAATGAACTAGAGTGAGATTTAGCCTTTTCCATCCTTGCATTTATTTTATTTCAATGATGAAGTTTCAATGAGGATATATCTCCTCCATTCTTTATCATGTTGGTGTAAGCCCATGATGGTTATAGTGAGCCTTCCCCTTGTATTTTTTATGTAAGTGTGCATTGACAATGTTCCATCATGCACTTGGCAGTCTTTATTTGTGTTCTCATATGATGTCATTTTATTTTTCAATGTCACAATGCAAGCAAGCATGAGTTGTGACATGCATTTGGAATTGTCTACTAATGTCTTGATGTAAAATTTGGGGCAGTACAATAATCCTTACAAATTTATCTTACAAGCATAGATGGTTATTTTAGTTACATGACTTCATTCTATAGGGGAGAAATATAAATACACATTTACTCATTCCAACACATGGATACAATCAACAAAATGTACAAAATAACTTGCACACTAGTATCATTAAGACATTCATAAATTACACCAAGTGTATGTATTTTTCATAATAACTTAGCTCAAACGGTAGCATAACATATAAGAAAAATCATGAATGTATTTAGAATATTGTTTTTCTCATAGATCAACTTTTTCAAGCATCTTATAAATACTAAGTAAATAAAATAACACATTGTGATTGCCCCAAAAATCAAAGTCTTTATGAACCAATGTCATGATCGTGCTAGTACAATCATGATTGCACTATTCTAGTCTCTATTGCAGTACTAAGGTCACTACCACAAAAAAATCCTATGGACAACATTTATAGCATTATTCCTCATTGGTTCACCATCAAGATTTCATTATTTATACTACGTTGATACAGTCACAATTGTGTTGCGATGGAATTTGTAGACACCTATTCTTTGTCACCTTAACTTTACCATAATTGTCCCATTTTAATCACCCTAGTCTCATGTGTTGTTGACTAACTTTATCATTTTCAATCAAATAATTATATTGTTTTATCCTCTCATCACACCACTTGCTAGGACATAATCTAAAATGCAAAAAATTGATTGAGTCCCATCCCCAGATGTGCATTGGGCCACATATTACCAATCACATATAACCATTCTAATAAATCTTTAAATTGCCCCCCTTGGTCAAATTTTCCCAAGTGTTGTTTGTGTTGTTCCTTGTCATCCCCCATGTTCCCATCATATTTTCAAAGTTACAAAAATCCAAAGAATTCTAAGTATGAAGGTCTTTAGTTCATTTTCCAAGGGTTGGGAATTTTTTGGGGATTTCAAAGTTTCCCAACCGACATCCTAGCATGCTTTTCCTACAAATCTTGAACCCCAACATTTCACACTGCATCACCTTTTTAGTTCTATAATTTTAGACTCATCCTTTTAAATACCTTGAGTATGTTTTCTATTGGTGATCTTAACTTTAGACCCCAAATCTCTAAGGTTGGATAGTCTCCCAAGTGTTCGGGGTGTCAAACCTAGAAAGATTATCATGAAACCTATGTTCAAGTTGGGAAACTTAGGACCAATTGCTAAGGTGGGTAAGACCTACTTCAATTATAGCTCTGCTAGACCAAGGGGGGGTTCCTAAGGTGTTTGCAATAGATATCACCATGGAAGCAAAACACTCATCCTAACATAAACGATACCCATTGCATACTACACCCTTAAATTCTAGTTGTCATTGCATGCCTATATGTTGGTCAGGGAAACTCGTGGTTAAGAACCTTATTAAGATATATCATATAAAGTTCAATAAAAGTGTTTTATAATAACCCCAAGTGTAGTTTTACATACATTCAAACACAACAGTCTAAACACATTAGAAAAGATTAAATTAAAAATATGTTTATGTTTATTTCTTTGAGTGTGTGGAGGATGGTGGGAAAGAGGGTCTTGTAATAGACAATTTTTTGTTGTCTACTTGGGCTACAAATTCTTTGAATTCATAAAAAATATGTAATATTTTTATTTTTTTGATCGGTAAAAGGTTATTTGATTTTTATTAGTAAAAGTAAAAGGATTACATTTGTATTACAATATTTTCACAGGCCCAACCCTATGTGGCACCTTCTGTTACATCAAAATGCATTTCAAAAAAATCACTCCCTCTCTAGATTTACTTCGCTAGCTATGATAGGAGTTGATTACAGGATTTTTTCATAAACAAAAAGTCTAGCTTTAAATGCAGCTTGCTATTCAGTTGCCTACACCAAAATTTAGTCCCAACCGCAATTCCCCACGTTTATGCATACCAACTTCGTCCTTCCTTCGACTTCTTCTTGTTCACTTTGTGCTATCGTCAGCTCTTGACTGCCTCGCCTATTGATTCCACCATATTTCACTTCCACACTATGATTTTGAGTGTTAACAAAATGGGAAAAAAACTTCTTCAATTCTTACACAAAAAAGAAAGACTTCACAACATTTCACCTAGCCTTTCCGTGCCTCCTTCCTCCATGTCTCGTCGACAGTTGTTTCCTCAAGAATGGGCAAGAAATTGCTACTATCTCCTGTTGTTCAAAGCCCTCTTAACATTTGAGCATATATTTCAGATTCTCCCACGCCACCAGCACGTCCATCTTATAGGCCTCCTTATCAGTCCTCCTATGCCATCGAATGAAAGGGATAAGCCCTTCTTTCATTGCCTCGTCCATGTCTGCAATGCCCTTCAAGACGTGAAACCCTATGCTTGACACCACCCATTCCAAAAAAGACTCCATTTTCCCTAGCAACTCTGCTTTGAACAGTTCCAGCATCACCCATTCTATCTCCTTTACATCCTCTCCAAGCTCTAAGGCCCAAGCGAAGATCATGGATGTAATATCCACATTCAAATGCCCTTTGTGCGTCGCTTGTATGAAATCCGATCCCAGCGTTTCCATCACCGCTTCAACTATCTCATCCTTCAGACATTTCAATAATTGTTTTAACCGTTTCCATGATGGCGGCCCAAAAAAGGCTTTTTGTTGTAGCTTTGTCGTAAACCCCCACTTTGCTTCCATCACTATTGGCTTGGTTTGCCAACCTGTTATCATCATCTTGGTACACCACGATTGTCCCAATCGTGTCTGCAACTGCAAATAAATCCTTGCTCTGCCATATCATTACTCTGCATGTACCACCTTCATCGCATCTTGCCTTGCTCTTCTTGAGGTTCTAACAAGATTTGTCTTGGATGTGATAGGACCGTCGTCGTATCTCCAGTAGGTTGGTTTCACCAAAACCCATTATTACCCCCACCTTTGCAGGCCCACCACCAGACCAACCACCCGCAATCATAAATACTTGTATTGATCTCTCTACATCTCCATTGATTTAGAATTTGAAAAATTAACTCGTATTTCCTCCTCAAATGAAGTTAGACCCCTAAAATCTTCAACGACCAATCCGCCCTCTTCATTCATAGATGCTACCCATTTGGATAATTTATCTGCTTCTTTATTTCCTTCCCGTCGTATGTGAGTGACTTTAAAATCTTCGAATGATTCCAAATTTATTGTGATTTCTTTTATTATATTTTGTAGATGCCACGCTTTCATCCTTGCATCAATAGTTTCTTGTACTATTATCAGAGAATCGCCTTCCAAATGTAGTTTTCTGACTTCACAATATCTAGCTAATTGCACAGCTAATAGTGTTGCCTTAGCCTCCGCCAAATTTTTTGATCCTAGTTCTAATTTCTTTGTTGCTAGAGCAATAACACTCCTTGTGTGATCCCTAACAATGGCCCCAGCCCTTGAAATACCTAGGTTATTTTTTACAACCCCATCAAAGTTTATTTTATGCCACCCTTCCAAGGGTTTGTTCCAAATAGTAGGTATCTCCTTTACCTTTTGAGATGGGGATTCCATGGAGTTCAAGATATTCCTGATGCAAATACCTGGCCAGGCTCTTTGTACCTTTCTATCATCATAAGAAAAGGGCCATCTCCAATTTTGAATATCCGTTGCAGCTGCAATCAGTACTTCTATGTTGTGATCAATTCTATTGATCAATATTTCTATGGTTTCCTTTTTATCCAGGAAAATCCTCTTGTTTCTTTTCCAAATCTCCCATATAATGAGAGAGGGCGTAGTTAGCCAGATACAAGACAAAAGAGACTTAGTTTTAAAGTTTGGCCAACTCTCAAACACATCTTTTATTGACCATTCCATTGGGCTTTGCCAACCCAATTTGCTTCTAACATGATCCCAACATTTCCCAGCCATCCCGCATTGGATAAGAAGATGATCAACCGATTCTTCTACTTGTCCACACATAACACATTTATAGGGACTAGCAAAACCAAGTCTCTTCCTCCTTTCCCTTGTTATAATTCTACCTTTAACCGCTAGCCAAGAGAAAGTTCCAGCTTTTGGTAGACAATTTTTACTCCAGCATAAGTCTTTTGCCCATAACATATCTCCATCAAGTGTGTCCAACATTTGATAACCAATTTTCATCGAATAACACCCATTTTTCGAACCAGACTAGACTATCTTGTCTGTATTCTCAGTGATGGTCACTCCCCTTGATTGAAGGATCATTTTCATTTGTTGAACTTTCTGATCAAAAAAACCCTCTTCAGGTACATCTTTCCAAACCCAAGAGGGTCCGATCGGGCCCTGTCGCACTATAAGATAGTCGCGGACTTTGGAACCCCATTTTTTGGATAAAGTGCATCTTAAGTGTTTGCAGCTCTGGGTCTTCCCCTAGATTAGGACATCCATCCCAAGAATCCTCCCAAAACCTTGTTGGCATTCCATTGCCAATTTGCCATGAAAGATGACTAAGTATCACAAGTCTACAAGAAATAATGAAGTTCCAAATGGCCGAACCACTTGGAGGATTACAAATTGTAAGAATCCTATGATTCTCAGTTGAGTCTAGATATTTTTCTTTAAGGATTTTAACCCACAATAAATCTATATTAGCATACATATTCCATACCAATTTCGCACCCAGAGCTTCATTCAAAATTTGCCAATTTCGCACACCCGCACCACCTTTTTCTTTGGGTCTACAAATTTTGTCCCATGCTAGTAGTGGAATCTTGTCTTCATCACTAGCACCATTCCAAAATAAATTTCTCATTGTCTTCCCAATTTCTAAAATTATCTTCCTTGGAATCTTTAAACACATCATAGAGTAAACCGGTATTGCCGAGATCACCGATTTAAGCATAAGGATTCTGCCATCTGAAGTAAGCCATTTAATTTTCCACCCATCCATTCACTTCAAACATGCATCTATCATATATTTCCAAATGTCAGATTTGTTTTCTCCCCCAAAGAGGGGAATACCAAGGTATTTTCTTGGGAGACTGCCTGCTCACATACTAAGAATCCTGTAGATCTCTTTCTGCTTTTGCAATGGGGTGTTAAAGAAGAAGATTTCTGATTTCCACTAGTTAATACACTGACCCGATGCCACCCCATAGTCATTCAAATTTTCCTTCATCACACGTGCTTCTCAAAAAGAAGAGTCACCCATTAAAAAGGTGTCATCGACAAATTTTAAGTGATAAATTGGGGCCAATCCTTCTGCAACTTTGATCCCCTTCCATTTGCCCAATCTGCATTTTTGTGCAATTAGCCTACCAAGGGCCTCTGCAAGAATAATGAAAAGGAAAGGTGAAATTGGATCTCCTTGCCGAATTCCTTTAGAGGATTCAAAGAAGCCTTGTGGGCTGCCATTAACCAATATTGAGAAACGAGGAGAACTAATCGAGTTCTCTATCCATTTTAACCAGGCTAAACCAAAACTGAATTTCTCCAAAATCTTAATCAGGAAGCTTCTATTTATCTCATCATAGGCTCTCTTAATGTCTAATTTGACCATCATTTTTTCAACTTTAGCCGTACGTACTATGTGAATTGTTTCATGAGCAACAATCACACCTTCAAAGATAGAATGATTTAGGCAAAAGCCACTTTGTTCTGGAGAAATCACAGACCCCAGAACCATTTTAAGTCTATTGGCAATGACTTTAGAGATAATTTTATATATAGTATTACACAAAGAAATAGGCCTGAAATCTTCAAAAGAACTAATAACAGATCTTTTCGGGACAAGAGTAATGAAGGTGTTATTTAAATCTTTTAGAATAAGGCCACTCTCCCTAGATTCTTCAACCACCTCCCATAGATCAAGGGCAAAAAGATCCTAGAATTTCTGAAAGAAAACCGTCGGAAACCCATCCGGCCTTGGAGCTTTATCCCCCCAATATCAAAAAGAACTCTCTTCACCTGTTTTAGAGAGATTTTTTCCATCAACATCTTGTTTTTCACTTCCAAGATACATTTTGGGATATTCTCCAGAATGTCAGAAGTTAAATTAATCTTTACAGGGGATGCATTAAAAATTTCAGAGTAAAACCTCACTGCTTCTTTATTTATTTGTGCAGGTTCATTCAACAATTCACCCTTAGAATCACTAATGGACAATAATTTGTTAATAGACTGGTGAACCTTGACTAAATTATGAAAAAACTTTGAGTTCCTATCACCTTCCTTCAGCCATGTTTCCCTTGACTTTTGCCTCCAAAATACTTCTTCACGGGCTAAAGTTTCTGAGAACTCTTGGTTAAGTTTTTTTTCTAATACAAAGTCCACATCTTGTATGCCATGCTCAATGATTCACGAATGCAAAGCATTTAATTCCTCCTCCAACATAATTTTTTCATTAAAAATGTTCTTAAAAGATTCTCAGTTCCATACTTTTAACTGTTCTTTCAGAAACTGTAATTTCTTGACAAAAATGAAGGCTTTACATCCCGTACGTCTGGGAGCATTATCCCACCACTTGTTTATCAGGTCTTTGAAACCTTCATCCCTCAACCATATTTGTTCAAACTTAAAAGGACACTTGTCTGGTGTTGCTTCCTCTTGAATCCTTAAAATTATTACGTAGTGATCCGACCCAGTTATAGGAAAATTTTCTGCTTCACACAACTAGTTTTGTTTCGCCCAATCACCTGCTCGGAAAAACCTATCCAGTTTTTCAGCAATATTTAGAAAACTTGCTCGTCGATTTGATCAAGTAAACTCACCTTTTTTAAAAGCTAGCTCAAGCAGTCCATTATCCATTACAAAATCTGAGAAGTCCTTTTGACTTAGTCCTGACCAACAAATTCCCCCAATTTTATTTGAAGGTCTCATGATAGCATTGAAGTCTCCTCTAATTAGATACATGCTACCTTCCTTTTCTCTTAAAACTTTCGTTAAATCACCCCACAATGTTTTCTTTTGGATTGGGTTGCATGGGCCATAAAAAATTAATAGCTCAAAACATGTCCTCAAAATTTTTAGCTCCACACTACACCATTGCCAAAACCTTTCCTATTTGATCACCTGAACATCCACAACAAACTCATTCCACATGATCCCTAGACCACCTGACGCACTTTCTTCCCCCGATAAAGCACACTTCCAACGTCCAAAACATTTTGTGAAAAAAAGCAAATTCAGATTCTTTGATCTTCGTTTCCTATAACATAACCAAACTAGGCCTCGTTTTATCAAGACATCTCTTGATCAGACAAATCTTTTTAGGGGCATTGCAGCCCCTGACATTCCATGAAAGGAACCTCATTGCTACCGGGAAAAGGCATAGCTTTCCCCAATCTTAGTTTGCTTTTTCCTGCTGCATTGCCCGCTATTTCCAACCTCATTCTATTTGTTTTAGGTCATTTTTTCTTTTTCTCCCCCAACTTAGCTTTTCTTATCAAGGCCAAAGATTGGTCAATGGTTCTCTTTTCAATAATTCCCAAATTATCATCCATGCCTATAATATCATCAATCCTCATGTTGTCATCTAATTCATACACCGAGCTTGAATCCATTGTGTCACCCCCGCTATCATGAACCCCTTCAAAGGAATTCTCAAGATTTCTAATAGGTGATATTGGTATGTCTTTACAGAAAGTCTCTTCTCTTAAGACACTATGCTCCTCTTCCTGAGAGATAACCTTTGAGACCTCGACTTGTTCCTTATGACATAAAGGCTCATGCAACCGGATTTCATATGGTTTTCCTGCTCAATCTTGTGATAATCCTCCCACTCTTGGAGATCCTTCCTTAGTAACAGTCCATCTAAGTTCTGGTAAAGCATTTGGGCTAGATAAGCTATCTGCTACAAAGGTAGAGGCCTCTCTTCCTGGTTGTTTCAAAACTTCCCTTGGTGAAACCTCCTACCGTGATATAGTCACATGCCCACTGCATATATCTTCCAGACCTTGCAAATCCTCAAATTCCTTCTCATCACAGAGCTCCACCTTTCCATTTGATATTTCCTTTCCTAATTCATTTTTTTCAACACCTTGGATACATTTCTGAATGTGTTCCAAATCATTTCCATATTCCTTTTTCAATAAAGAATCAATTTCTTCCTATTGCACGTCACTCCCAAGGCCTTCATCTTCCTTGGTTACCCATTGCTCATCAAGCCTATGAGTATCCCAAACTTGGGAGTATCTAGACCCTTCCCCATGACCTTCTTCTAAGAGCTCAATAATTTCCTCCGTTAAACTATCTTGCTCCAGACCCTTTCCTTTCTTCAGGGGTTCCTGCTAAGGATTGCAAATCTCTTTTCCCAGGTAGTTTGCACATTCAAATATTGAATCCTCAATTTCAAGTTTTTGATGCCATAGGCCACTCCCCATTTTGAGCTCTAAAATTTTAGACAAAGAGTGAATACCCTGTCTTAGAATACAAATGAGGGGAAAAATACTAAAAGTGGATTTTTCCACAACTTCCTCAGGTTTTAAGAACATTCCAAATTTTTTGCCAATCAACCTTAAGGTTTCTTGGTTCCAATATTCATGTGGGAGGTTTCTCAGTCTAATCCACATTAGGACTTCCTCAACTATTGTTTCATTAGGATTGAAATTTGGTGTCCAATCCTTAATAGAAAAACCAATTCCCTCCATCACAAAAGGACCACTATTAATTATCCATTCCTTATCCAAGGTTGTTTTGCATATCACTAATAAAAAACCATTTTCTAGGGTTTTAAGCTCACAACCGCGACCCCATTGACTATCACACCAAGCCCTAAGTTTTGAAAATGTAGGCCATTTCCCTCCCCATTTCAAGAAGAAAGCTCTAGCTTTTAACAAACTAACTGTGTCATTCCATTCTCTATTTTCTAGAAGCAAAGTAGTAATAGTTGCATAGGATATACTGGGTATTGCCTTGCTTCGGCCTACTTTCTTCGCCTATTGTTTAGGACGCCAGAACTTGTCCTCCAGATTTTTGAAATCCACTTTATCACGAATACACCAAGTTATAGAATGATCTCCGTTCTGCACACATGATCTGCCTTGGGACCCAGCATTATCTCCAAAAAATTTCTTGGCAATCTGCCTGTCCAGAGCCTGCCAAGCCCTATGAGAGTTATTCCAACGGTCATTGTTGTGGGTTCAAACATTTCTCCTATTGAAAGGCCAGGGCAACTATGGAAAATCTCCATACTGCAAGTCTTGATGTCTACAGAAACCCTGTCGTTGTCGTCGCTCTGCCATCTCTGTACCCGATATTTGAACTTGCTTTTTCTTTTAAAATAAAAAATAAAAAAATAATATGCAATATTGAAACCAAGGTGATACCTTAATCAAGATACCACAAAAAACTAACCAAAATGCATAAGTTAGGCTCTACACATACATTTAAAAATTTAATTGATATTTTTAGAATATTAATCGAGTCTACTTAGTAATCCATGAGAATGCTCATACATTTCCTTTATTGATTTGAAAATATATCTTACAAAAGTTTTGTAAAGATTTTACAATTGCCTAATTGGCCAACTAAACAACACACATTCAAAAATGCACACCATATACATAAAGTAAATCAATGAAGATTGATTCTACCATTAATAATTTTATCTACAAAATTTACAAGTGCTCATTATGAATTTGGGACAAACCCAAATTATTATAAAATCAAAATACAATACCCAAATATGGAAATTGTGAATCTTCGGGTCCTACTATGTAAGTTTTTCTCTCTATTATGATCTTCTCCAATCCAATTTCATCCTTCTCTAAATAATCAAAATGAAGCTACCAAATTCAAGTTGAACCCTAGAGGGAAATGTGCACACCTACCTAGGAATCATCAAAAAATTTGATTTTAGTTATTGCAAGGGGCACCCATATCTTTCTGTCAAGGTTTTAATAATATTTTAAACTTGAATTGTGTTTCTATGTTCCCAAGAAGTATGGAAGGCCTTAAATATTCAATCAATGCCACCTGTAATCATTTATGATGTGTAGATTTGCATGTAGGGACAAGGAAATCACCCAAAAAGTTCGCTAGAATAATATCTTAGAGATGGTGTTGCAATCTTTGGGTCTTGTAGCAATAATTAAGGCATGGATAAGTACTATCATATCGAATTTGGTGGTTTGTGAACATTGAGAATGCATTAATGACATCCTGATAGGAAAAAGAGTAGGTGGGAGATGAATTCTAGACATTTCAACACCTTATCAGAACATTATGCTTGTTAGGATGAAGGTTTGTGGGATTTTGAAGTACAATAAGGCTTTACAGGATTTTTCCATTAAACTAGATTTGTGAATTCCATATGAATTGAACCTATGGGGAAGACCAACTAAACTAGCCAACTTCACAATATTTGGGTTTTGGTTTAGATGAAAAGTTTTGATGATGACGTTAACAAAAGGATAGGATGACATCATCATGACATAAGTGTGATATTATCATGGAATAGTAGTGCTCGAGATGGGATGATGATAGTAGTGTCAGATGATGTCAACAAAAGGACAAAGTGACATCAAAAAATTATAGCCTACAAGAAGATGCAATTGGATTGGTTTTGCAGGAAAGACCAATTGAGTTGGATAAGAATTGAAGTTTTAAAAGGTTTAGTTCAGTTGGCTAGGGAATCTTTGGAAAAGGGGTTGTGAGACCCCTCTTTTAATGACTCGTTACTTCATATCATCTTTTGTTATTATTATGGTTATTGATTGGATTGTTTCATGACTAGTTTATGTTATGGGTATTATTATCATGTGAACTATTGACTTTGGTTTATGTTGCTTGAACATAATTGATTTTGATATGGGTGATGTTTCCCCTATGGTTATTGAGATGTCAAATGATTTTACTCTACGTGATTTTTATATGTGGATTTATTTATGATGAGATGGAAATGATTAGACTTCATGTATTGTGAAATTCATGGATTATTCATTTTTAATGTGACTTAGTTAATAAATGATGTACATGTAAGATGTGAGTACATTAGAAATCTTGACTAGATTTGTGTAATTAGATATATGTGAAAATTGTATATATTACTTTGTTGATGCTTCAACTATGATTATTGGATATGATGAATAAATAATTATGTTGAAGTGAGTAGGTGTAGAGCTAATGGGAATTAGGGTTACATAATAAACCTAATTTATGTTTATCTAGATAAGTCGACCTTAGTCCATGGAGGGACTAAGGTCATGTGTAATATGGACTATGTTGTAATGTGAATGTGTGTTAACACCCCATTTCTTAGTTACCAGATTAGTTTTACCTTTATGAGTAGATTTTATGTTAAATGAAGACTTTGATATGCTACACTTCATTGTGGGATTACTAAATGTTTAATACATCATTATGGGAAATGTGATGAGTGAATCTACAATGAAATGTGGATATTTTAATGCTTTGATAATGCAAATGATTTTTTATGCAAATGAATTTCATGTGTTTGGCTAACTACCTTGGTGATGCACTAAGTTGGATGCAGGAAGGAATCGAGCCCTTAGGTAAGAGAGGGGGAGTATCACTCGGGAGAAGAGCTTGGTTCGGTAACCCTAATGTTCCTATTTGAGCTATCACACACTCACATCCTAGTTTGTCCAAGTTAATTCAAGTCAGTTTAGGAATTGTTAAGTAAACCCATGGTCTTAGTTTTTGGGGATGAATGAAATGTTTGAGTTAATTTATTTGGTTCTTTCTCTGATTTGAGTCGTAGTGCTAAATACCTTTAATTAGTTACTTGAATAATTTTTATTAGATTTACATAAGTATAAAGTATATATGTATGTATATGTGCGACAACACATACATATGATCATATCAACATGTGAGCATGTGTAGACAAAAAATGTCTACATACACCCATACGCCAATATGTGATATGTATGCAACCAATTAAATATATATAAATATATATGTATACAAATACACACTATATATATAATGCTATGTTATTATGATTTAGTAATGATCAATATGTATATATATATATATATATATATATTCAAATAGGGATGAATATAGCTTTATGTATTGTGATAATAATTATATAGTAAATGTGATATATATATATATATATATTAAAGTATATGTATATATATATATCAAATAATATGTATATACATATCTATGTATATAAATATGTATATTTAAATATATAACTAATAGCATTCACGAATGTTAATTAATGGTTTTAATATATATATGTTAATATATATAACGCTTTATAAATTTGAAATATTATAAGTATATTTCAATGGATATATATAATGCCTAGTCATTGAATAATGAAAGGCTAGTGAAAAATCCATGGCTAACCTTTTACATATGATGTACAAACCAAATCATATGTACAAACCAAATGCACAAGGATTAATATTGTTATAATATATAGCACATAGTATAATATATTGCTTTTCTTGCAAAACAAATGATATTTATTAAAGTTGTTGATTATTATGGAAAACCAATGCACAAAATATCAATGTGTAATTATGCAGCCCCAAAATAGGTGGAATAAAGCAAATAGAAGTCTATGAGCAACACACAAATAAATATTAGCATGTTGATAGTCAAAACTAAAGCTAGTTGAAGCTCATGAGGGTAGTCGACTTGCATAACAATTAGGAAACCTGAAGATATACATTATTGTGTTTTGACTCAGTAAAAGAGTCATTGTTGTCACTTGAAAGAGGGTGACTCGTCTATTTTAAGAAGCTAGAAATATTTGGACTATTTATGTGTTGCAAATTATGAGTTTAGAGCAGCCACATTTCATTCTAAATGGTTGAGTTGATGCATTTTAGAGCAAGAATTAGTCTTTATGTTGAGTGGTGGTGGAAAGGAGAGAAAAGGTGGTGGATTTAGTAGCTTTTTGATAGTATTGATTTTCTCGTATTTTATTAAATATAGAGGCAACTTATCTACCATTTGTTACATTCATTCATTCATTTTGATCACTTCTTATTCATTTGTAATTTTGCTGCAATTTTCTATGTGAGAGAGTAGTTGAGTGCTTAGTGAAGAAAGAGAGTTTATTAGAGTGTTTGCATTTTGTTGAGAGATTTATGAGAGGCTAGGATTGGAGATAGGTTGATTTTAGAAGGAGAAGAAACCGTGACTGTGCGATTGAGCTTGGGAAGCGATATCTTCGTTGGGAGCTATAAAATCCAGGCATGCTAATTTTACTTCTCTGTTATTTTTATGTTGAATCATATTTGAATGCAAGTGCTTGATGAAAGATGAATTATCTATTTTATTGAACTTGCTTGTTTGTTCATTCTTATTTTATGAAATCTTATTGGTTGAGAATATATATATATATATATACATATCTATTCCAATTGTTGAAATTGTGTGGTTATATAAGATAATCTTAGTGTATTAGCTTGAATACCTAAATTGTCATAGATTATATATACTTCATAGGTTGTGAAGTATGGGAATTAATATTACATTGAAGTACTATCTTGAATTTGTTAACTTATGATGTTGGGTAAACCTTAGTGGATAATGAGGTTAGTAATACAACATGAATGATAGCACGATATGTTGAAAATCTATACTTGTTTAATAACGCCTCTCACCTTGAAGGTGGGAGAAAATTCTTTTCCCTAGGGTTAGGGTGTAAACTTGATTGTTATATTGATATTCAACAATAGGGTTGTAAAACATATTTTTGATTATGTTATTTTCTTATGATTGTCTAAGAGTCTATTCCTATTCACAAAATTCTAGAAGAGGACTTATGTTCCAACAACCCAAAGTCGTATTAAGAAGAGAAATTATAGGTGTAGAAGCATAAACTCCTCTCAGGTTTTTAATGTCCTCCATATGATATATAAATGAAGTGAACATTGTAAAATGTGAATATTGGAGTCATTTATTGTTGAGATTATACTTTTTAAGGAGTAATATATTGTTGAGATTATACTTTTGAAAGGGAGTCCTTTATTGTTGAGATTATACTTTTAAATGGAGTCAATTATTGTTGAGATTATACTTTTGATTAAAGTCATTCATTGATGAGATTATTCTTTTGGAAATGAAGACATTGAATGTTGTGATGATAATTTTGAAATGGAATCATTTAATGTTCTGATGTTATATTTACATGGGTGGTTAACTTGGTTATTCCTGGGGTTAGGAAAATCCATGGAAAAGGGAGTAACCTATTTGGTCACTTATCATGGATGCATGTATGGATAATTTGGTTATCCCTGGGATTAGGATAATCCATGGGAAAGGGAGTAACCTAGTTAGTCAATTTGTTATGTCATCACCTTTTAGGTTGAAACTATATTTTGAATGAAAAGAGTGTGTGTTCATTTACCAAATCAAGCTAAGAGGTGGGTGAACATATGACCTACACTCAAAGTACTAGGTGTTGAATTATTTGGCCAAAGTGGTATAAGTAGGCACTGTTTACACTATTGATTCACGATGATCTAGGATTTCATACTAGGCAGGGAAGTCATACATGTAGGTTGTAGCTAATGTATGGTAGCTTTAGATATGTAGGACACAACACCATTCTTAGGAAGGCTGGTATTATGAGGTTATCAAACCAATATCTTCATCGAAGGGTAGGGCCATCTTACCAATTAGGTAGATGTGCAAGGGATCGTAGAAAGTCTGTGGTTGGCAGAAAAGCACTTGAGTGATGCTCTCCCTCATACAGTTGGCGGCTGAGGTTTGAGGATTTATACACTAGTATTGGGGACAACTAGAATGTAAGCACCAATAATGGGGACATCTAGAAAGTATGCACCAATGTTGGGGACATTTAGGATGTATGCCCAGGAAGGTACATCTAGACCATTTGTATCTTTATTTCATTAAGCTCTTGGAAGCTATATATGTATCATGTATCTCTAACTTATGTAAAGTTATAAATTGGAAAAGGTTGTCATTACATTGGATTATATAATATGAAATTTTTACTTGCAATATGTAATGTTTCTTTATAAATGCAATGGGAGTTTGGAATGAGATTATTTCAAATGTGCATCTTATTTATTGAAGTGGAAAAGAATTTTTTTATTACAATATGTTGGTAAACATTAATTGTTCACATGTGGGTTAAAACATGGTTAAATTCATTAGGTAAAATAATGAACATGTTACAATATGATTTTGTGTAATGTAATTTTAATGTGAATTACTATACAAATTTAATTATTATGTGAGAAGTCTTGTGTAGAGGGTTGATCACTTGAAATTTTGATTTTGATGATAGTATTACTTTGTAAGTTTAAAGGGATTATAAGTGAGTATATTAAGTATGTTTTCTAAAATTCAAGTCCCTAAGTATTAGGACTATGGGAAAGGGGTGTTTTAAAGTGTAAAAAATCATGTTAAACTAATTTCTAACCTCCTAAAATTATCATTTTTAAATGGTGACGAAATTTGAAGGTAGTTTGGATGAGGTTGGGAGAGGTGGCATCATCTCATCCCATCCTCAGATTTGGTTTTAAGGCAGTTTCTAAGAGAATATTCTTCATGACTCACCAAGGGTGAGTACACATGGAGCATTCCATGTAAAAGGATTTTTCCAATTGAAGACACTTTGAGGTTCTCACAAGGGCTAAGTGTCTCAAGCCGTGATACTTTAGGGTTTTGATGAGATCTAATTTTGAGATGGCACTTGTCATCTCCACATTCAAAGATGGGGAGCTTCTTTCTTTTATTTATTCACTCATCTCAAATTGGGTAAGAACTTTTGGCTTCATTTTTTAAAATCAAGTTTCTTAAGGATAGAGATTTACAAATTTGGGTATTGGACTTAGAGGGAGATATTAGGAGAACTAGGAGGTGAGCTACATCAATAAATTTCATTAAGTTGTTGGGAAAATCTTTCTCAAGGTAGGAGATAATCCCTTGTAAGATTTTTAATTTGAAAAGAGTGCTTGTATGAATATGAAATTTTGTGTTGTTGAATATGTTGTGTTTGATAAATTGTTGAAAGAAAATTAAACTTATTATTTATGTTATTTTGTGAGATATGTAGTATTTTGTCCAAAATTTTGTGTTGTAAACCTTGCTTTTCTATTGTTTTGGGAATATTTTATTGGGGTGGACTCTCTCAAATGGTAAGGGTTCCCCATGTGAAGGTTTTTGAGTGGGTGTGGTTCCCTTTGGGAAGGTTTTGGGTATGAGTACTCAATTATTATGGCCATTGAAATAGGCAATGGAGTTTTGGGAGTTTTGTAGCAAAGAGTTGTGTTGGGAGAAACCATGGATTGGTGTATATGGTTATTGGAATAAAGTATGGATTATGGTGGATATGAAAGTATGTCTAATTTGATGCGTATTTTTATCTTCCTCATTGGCAAGTCTCCACTCCCCCTATATGTGATTCTCAAGGAGAATCCATGTTTTGTGAATCCAATGGGTTAGGTTGTTTTTGTAGCTATAAATTTATTTTATGGTTTGTTGTATTATGTTTTGTGAATTTGGTTACTATGTAGCCCCTAGCTTGAGGATAAATTGTTATACAATTCCAAGTCTGGAAGGTGAGCTCCCATTGGCCTTAAAAGGATTTTTTCCTTATATGTTTATGAGAAGGTCTAAAGATTTGGGTAGAGAACTTATTTGTTATTATATATTTATGCCAATTTTTTTTTTTAATATTGTAACTCTATTATAAATTATTAAAAGGACTAGAAATTTTTTAATGTATAGTTTCAAAAATTTGATATTGTTTTTTTTTTAAAAGAGGTAAAAATTTATTAAATCGGGAGAGCATAAGTATAAATCTCAACATAACACCCCCCACTAGGAGGGGCCCTCCTAAACCAAGTAGTCATCCCAAAAAAACCATACAAAGACCAAGCCAGAGAGAAATCCAACCAGCCAATAGAAAACTAATGCCTATCCTCAAGAATCAAGTCCTTCAGTCGTTGGGAGCACTTTGAGGATAAGTGTTCCCAACCATCCACCCTACAACCACCCATAAACTCAAAATCCCATTTAGCCAAACAATATTCTACCCTATTCCACTCAAAAATTTGATATTGTTGTTATTAGGAAGATATTTTTATGTTATTATAGATTCATACAAATACACTTGCAAAATGGTCATGGAAAATAAAATCTCCTTTGTTTATCCCTCTATTAAATATAAATGTACTAAAATATCATTATAATCTTGTAATTATTTTATTGTAAATATTATTATTCTTGTAGCATGCATTTAGTTTCTCTCCTACCCACGGTTGTATAAAAAATAAATGAAAAATAAATAAAAATTATAGAATTAAAAAGTTGTTTAACATTATTAAATTAGTTGTGGGAAGAAATACTTAGTTAAATTTGGATATATATGTCTTACTATTTTTTTGTATAAAATAAAATAAATCTTTTGGTTAGAATGTATGTGTATATTGTTCATCTATATTTATTATTCCTATCATGCTGTATATGTATATTTATACATATATATACATATATATGTGTGTATATGTGTTTATATGTATGTATGTATATATACATATATATATACATGTTTGCATATATAAATACACACACATATATACATATATAAATATATATATATAGACATACATACATAGATCATCAATAGCTTCTTCCTGTATAGGGAAAATAGGAGTAATAAGACACTTTCTTAAAGTTAAACCTATTAAATATGTATTTCAAACACATTACACATGAAAAATATATACGTATTAAATATTACCTAAGCATACATATATATATTGTAGACATCCAAATTTGACCTCTCCCATAAGGTCAAATTCATCCCTTTCATTCATCCATCTCGTATTTCCCATCAAGGTTAATTAAATCATTTATTTAATTAATATTTCTCCATTTTTTCTAATGTTCTTAAGGTATTTAATTTAAATAATTAAATACTTTTCCATTATCCCCTTTCCTCCTTGAATTAAATAAATATTCCTATTTTTTAATTTAGTCATTTAACCTTTATGAATTTAAATCAATTTTAAATTCATTATTTTCTCTCTCCTTGTCCTATCCTCTATAACCCTTCCTTAATTTGGATTAATTTAATTAATCTTTGATTAGGGATGTGCACACCCTTAATTGGGATTAATGTCACATCCTCCATCATAAACCACTTTCCTTAATTCTTAATTTACCATCTAATCCCTTGTTTTCACAACCTAATTACTTGATTAGGTAAGCTTAATCCTTATGCCATTTATGGCATACCTACAAATCAACCTTTTATTAAATTTTTTTCTCTTTTTGGAGAAGGCAACCCCTTCCCAATTCTTCCAAGGTCTTTTAAGAAATTTTTAATTCCTCAAAGGTCAAATCACCCAGATGGGGACAAGAACCTCCTTTATGAGGAGATCTTGTCCAATCCCAAGGTACTAGAAAGTACCTCCACATCATGTCCTTCTCTACACATCACCCACCACATGTCAAGATGTGAGGGCTTGTGAGTTCTTAGCTCACCCTAGCCCTTGATCTTGTCCAAGGTGGTTGTATCTTGACCATTCATCCTTTAGTGGCCTTTCACCTAAAATTAGAGGATTTTCCCTCATTTACATTCATTCAACAACAGTACATAATTTTGAACTCTCAAGCATCCAAGCACTTGCACTCATCCACCATTTTTGCAACCTTCAAGATCATTTTTCATTCATATCAAACACCTATCCAAATACCCATTTGCATCATTGCATTCCTCATGACATCTTCATCGTTTTGCATCTAGTTTTATGTTGTTTGTCATTGGAAGGAGTACACAAATCAAGCAATCAATAGGGCCAACCAACCAATCAACTTGGACAAGGTAATATCAAGTTTTTATCTTTTATTTTGTTCAAGTTCAACTTAGGCCAATCTTGAGGTGTTGTTGTGTTTCCTTTGTCTTGCATTTCATTTTCATTTTGCACTTTAGGCTAGGGGATTTTCATTGCACACATTTTTTGGCACGCCTGGTGGGACCCACGTCACAGGTCTATCCTTTCACATTCTCTATTGTTTGACTTTTGTAGGTCCAAATTTCAATTACAGAGGGGAAACTGCCATCACGGGTGAACCTGCTCAATACAGGGGCGAAGTTGCCTGGACAGACGGGCGAACTTGCCTTTAGGGGAGAACCTGACATTTTATAGGGGCAATTTTGCACTTCATAGGGCTAAAGTTGCTCTTAGGGGTGAAATTTCCTCCCTTCAAGGGCGAACCTACTTGGCCCCCGATGATAGGAGAACCTGCCTTAACAATAGGGTGAATTTGACTTTACAGAGGGGTGAATTTGCCTCACATAGAGGTGAATCTGAGGTAAATTCGAGACTTATTTTTCCAGTTTTTGACATTGTTTGGTTTCGATTTTATCTACTAATCTACTAACTCGTCTATTTGTGAGTGTGTTTGGTATTGCTAATATTTGGTGTAGTTGTTTCTTGTTTTTCCAAGATCGGTGGTCTAAAACTACTAATGCATTTTTTGCAGAACGATCAAGCCAAGAATAGTTAGTTAGTTAGTTTGATGTTTTTCATACTAGCTAGGCAAACATATCTTTAATCAAAGGGTCAATTTACACTTGTTTTCGTGCTTATGAGTGGGATGTTGACGTATCCTCTCGCCTTGTGCCACTTGATGATCCTGGGTGCCAAGAAATCACAATTCACTCTATTCCAGTTGAGTCCACATAGGAGGTGATAGTGCATCTAAGCTCTCCCCTTGTGCTACGTGTGAGCTTGGGGACCAACCGAGACATCTAGTGTCTTCTTCCCTTAGCGGGACTTGCCTGGGATTTCATCACTCAGGGGACGATCCCAACCACGTGTTACCAATGGGGTATATAAAGAGGGAGAGTGAAATTTGTACCTCAATCCATTCACATCATGTTTGGCGGAGCGTCGAAGTTAGGGTAATACCCAGATAAGACGTGAAGAGTTGGTCTGAGTTTCTAGTACCTCGTTGGGGCTCCCGACTCACGCTTGTGATGGGTTGGTGTTCACGGTTGTGCCCCACGTATCATGCATATATTGAGGACTCACAAGATAGCCTTGTTTAGCCTAGATAGAGACTTGTATTTCAGTTGCGACTTGGTGAAGTGCAGGGATTGCGTACGAAACCTTGAAGTTACTCACCATGTACTCCCTTGGGTTGATATATAAATCCTCATGGTGGACTATGATAGTCCTCAAGTGAGAGCATGAAGGTGAGC
This sequence comes from Sequoiadendron giganteum, assembly GCA_007115665.2. Classification (NCBI taxonomy): domain Eukaryota; kingdom Viridiplantae; phylum Streptophyta; class Pinopsida; order Cupressales; family Cupressaceae; genus Sequoiadendron; species Sequoiadendron giganteum. Next base: position 174,345,700 of record CM021110.1, read on the forward strand.
CAATGGCATCCATTGACAACACTATTCCATTGGAATGCTAGCTATTCACCTTCGTGAGAAAGGGTGATCTAGAGAACCACCCCAATATCACAGATTATTAACCTTGGGTTGTCCGCTCAAGGTGGTGGGCCTACATCGATTTTGTAAATCCTCATCACTAATTTTAGGACCATGTTTCCTGGACTATCTTCTTTGTGCTATACCAATGCTTTTACTTTTGGTTGAGTCAGTTCGGCCTCTTGTTTGTTGTTTGTTGTGTCTTCAATCCTTTGTCACAGTCAACCCTTGCCCTCAGAGGCAAATTTTCCCCTTACAAAGGCAAATTTGCACTGTAGACAGGTTATTTTTCCCTTCAAAAAGGGTGATTTAAGTCTCAGTCTAGTCCAGGTCTTTTGTTTTCGCTTGTTCTCTTGAATAGGTGAATTTTCTAGTCATCAAATTCGCCCATTCCCTAAGAACAAGTGAATTTGCACCCCTGTTAGGTGATTCTTCTTAGCTATTAGACGATTTTGCTCTCCTAATTGGGTGAATTTTCTCCTAGGGGCAATCTCGCTCACCTGTTTGAGAAAATCTGCTTCCTCTGTTGGGCGAATTTGCCTTCAAGGGCGATCTTGCTCTGTCTTTTGGGCGAATTTTCTCTTAGGGGTGATTTTTCTCGATAGTTTGGGTGATCTTGCTTGGTACAGGGGCAATTTCGCTTCCTATTCTCATCTTGTTTGTGATCTTGTTATTTTGTCTGAGTCTCTATTTGGGTGTATATTCTCCATTCCAAACCTTTGTTTGGGCTCGTTTAGGTGTTCATTCTCTATTCTGATTCCTCATTTAGTTTTGTTCATGTGTCTATTTTTGTCTCCATACCGTTCTCCATTTCAAGTCCCTGTTCGCGATCTTGTTCTCCATTTCGGGTCCCCGTCTGAGTCCGTTTAGGAGTTTGTTCCCCATTTTGAGTCTCCATTTGGGTCTGTTTAGGTGTCCATTCTCCATCTAAGTCACTGTTCGAGTTCGTTTAGCTGAGTTCATCTAACCGTTAAGTGATCTTGAGAGTCAAACCCGCCCATTCTTTAGTGGTTTCAGGGATTTTAGGTGAAATTGCCTACTGTTTTAGGTGAACCTGTAGTTGTTTCAGGTGAATTTGACTGTTATTTTGGGCGAATTTGCTCCTAGGGGTGATCCTGCTTTATTGTTTGGGTGAAATTGTCTATGTTTTTAGGAAAACCTATAGTTGTTTTAGGTGAATTTGCATCTTTTCAGGCGGTTTTGATTGCTATTTTGGGCAAATTTTCTCATAGGGGCAATCTTGCTCTCTTGTTTGGGCGAAATTGCCTATTATTTTGGGAAAACCTGCAGCTATTTGAGAAAATTTGAATCTTTTTTGGTGGATTTGCTTCTCTAGATAGGCAAACCTACTTTCCAAGTTTGCTTGTTTCTTATGTCACCTCAATCTCGGGTGAATTTGACCTCTCTAAATGGATAGATTTGTTGGCCAATGAAGGCTTGTTTTTAACTGAGTTGTTTTATGTGATTGAGAAACTTTTATCGTCTTTTATCTTTCTATAATCATCATTTTCTTTTGTCTGCATTTCCCAAGGATCATCGTTTCATCAATTGAATCATCTAGGACCATCTTAAATCATCCTTAGATCGCTTTTCCATCATCGGTTCGTCAATCTAAATCCCCTAAACTTTGTTTTGGAATTTTTTATCCAAGTTGGCTTAGGTGTCTGATCTCGATCATCATCATGCATACTTGCTTAGGATTGCATTCATCCTAAGTCAGTAAATCATCCTCGACCCAATTAATCTAATTTTATAATGAGGTAGATTTGATGTCATAATCATCCATCTTGCACTTCTATCCGATCAGTCAACACCTTGCGTCATCTAATCAAAACTTTTGAACCAGAGTCTAGACTCAATTTTACCAATCCAATCCAATTGATCACATCATCTTATCAATAAATCCTATCTAATCCAATCCAATTGCATCCTTCATCCACCATTTGAATTAATCAATCAATCCTTCATCCATCACTTAGGTCTGTTTTGCATTTTCATAACCGTTACCGGATCGCAAACAAAGAAACTCATGGTAGACCAACAAGCCCAAGGCACTCAGCCCAATGTCCCTCAGGATCTCAACAATGGAGCCTCATCCCAATCCAATAATGAGGTCCAAACCACGTTGCCTCTTGCCAATGACAACATGGTTAATCAACCTGAAGTCACGGTTGATGAGTATCTTAATAATCTCATCAATCTTCAGATGATCGATTATCTCCTTAATGATCATGGGGACAAAATCATCGATACCTTGCTCTTAAAGAGAATCAAGCCACCATCAGGATTCGAGCTATCAAAAAATTTCAATACACCACCTCCTACGCTTCCTGTGCCTCAAGATCCCCAAAACTCATAGAATCCTCTAGGGAATACTTATGTTTCTGAGGTTCCGCCTGTCAATAATTGGTACCAGCTTGGGTTTGGTAATGTTGTACTCTATCAAGATTTGCAACCCCCTTGGGTTCCAATCACAGTCACAAAAGCATCACTTGATCCAAATGACCCCCTTGCTTACAGTATGCCACAAAACCTTCCTCTACCGCCATCTTTGAATGTCGCTCAAGGTTAGACCCCACTACCTGTTTAATCTGGTCAACCTCCTATGAATGTTGGGGGCAATCCTTTTGTCATATTATTGCCACTTCTAGGATGGACGCCTCCTTTGAATCAACAACCACCTCCATTTATTCCTCAACAACCACCTCAAAGCAATATACCATCTTCTCAACCACCATAAGGTAATTTTCAACAAGCGCCACAAAAAACATCCCAACATATTCCAATCCAATCACAACCAATCCAACAACCCCTGCAGCAAAATATCCCCATTCCTATGCAATAACAACCACCTTCACATCCACCGTAGGGTAATCCATCACAACCCCATCATCAATTCCAAGGTCCTACCATTCAACAAGTATCTCAGCAAAATCCACCTGTCAACCAGCCTCGAGTCACTCACCAACCTTAAATCACTCAACAACCTTAAATCCCTACTCGACCTCCTTATCATCAACCTCTTGAGTAACTGTAGTTCCAAGCACAACCTCAATAGTCTCATCATTCCATTCCTAGCAACATGGCATAGTACCTATACCATCCACAAAGCATGTTCTATGCACAACACCCTATGCTAAATCCTAATCTTGGTTATGCCCATCATATCCCACAACAAATCATTTCATGTCAGCAGTCCAATACACAACAACCTCTACATGCATCCTAGCACTATACCACCTATAATTATCAAGCCAATCCATACTATGCCATGCAACAACAATCATCATATCAACACCCACCATACCAACAAGGTGCTTCCACTTCATACTATTGGAAATATGTGTCTCAATCTCATTGGCTTGTACCGCTTTGGTCTAGGGGACTTCATGTGTTCAACCTTTTCCTTGTCATCGAGACTCTGTTTGGTCGGCGGGACTCCTGGTGGTGTTCTGACGATGGCCCGATGAGTCTGGCTTGGTGACATTTCTTATCGGTTGGTGATCGCTATCAGTGGGATTCTTTGTGTTGTTCCACCAATGGGCTAATGTGGCGAGGCAATCTCATATCGGCGGGTGACATTTCATGTCCCACCTGTTGGAACTGTAGAAATTTTAAATTTTACAGCCTATTGCATTTGTGAGGTTCCATCATTAAAGCCCTTACATTAAGCATAAAGTCTCCTCATGTCATTAATTGGCCTATTCTATGTTGTTTGACCCTTCTTGAATTCACTTGCTCCCTTTTGTTTCATAAAAAGATCCCTATCGGCAAGACATGGTAGAAGTCTTCCCGAGATGTGTTATCATTAACATGTATTGGTTGCAGATAGTCGGCGGGACTTTGCAGAATGTTTCGGCAACTAAAAGACTCATACCGGCATATGTTGGAGCATCGTCATAACATCACAGCGAAATTAGTAAGTCTTGCCGACTGGAATATGGAGGGGTCGTTTCGGCCTAACTAATAAGTATCAGCATAAAGTCATAGCAACATCCTTATGTCTTGCCGATTGACTTATATGCAAAATATTTCGATGTGACTTAAAATCTTCGGGGAGAGTCTTGGCGAGGTCACATTTGTTTTGCCGAACTTGATGTAAGGAAATATTGGGACTGCTGGAAAAGGTATTGGTGTCTTGCTGACTCGAAATATATATCGATGGAGATATGTATCGCTAAGAAAAGGATCCTTTGGCGTAAGCTTCATCGAGGTTCAAATGTTACATCGACAAAGTGGTTCGAGGTAAGTCTCACCGAATGAAAGAAGTCTATGGAGATGTTTTCGGTAAGACATTTGATATCGGTATGAGTCTTCCCGAAGCTTTATTGTCCTGCCGAAAATATAATTTCAGTTATAGTTTTTCGGTGAGATAGTTCAGAGGATATGCCGAAGTGTTAAGTTTTCGGCCAGAACGGTAAAGTTTCTTGGTAACCACAGTGTGAAGGGGATGTATAAAGGAGAAGTCAAGGATGCTGCTAGGTGGAGGAATGAGTGTGGTGCGATGCTGAAAGAGGTTATGAAGACATCCTCTGCGGAAGATACATCTCTAGAAGACGTGAGTGAGCGGGTGGAAGATATGATTAGAATGGAAACCGCAATTCGGAATGCCGTTGAAGATGCAGATACTTTTAATTGTCAAGATTACTTGGATTACCTTGCTACAACTCACTTATGGTTAACAAGGGCTTAATTGTCTTCAAGGCTTTTCGTATTTTGTTTAATCTTATTTCTGAAGGGACGCGTCCTTTCATATTCTGCATGTATAAAAGCCGCTTTCAAGAGACAAAAGAGTGGGGGCTTTTTGTAAAAAAAGGGGGATAAGACTGGTAGCATATGTAAATGATGGAGATATCAAAAGAACAAAAATTTTAATATAATGGCGTAACATTTTCTGGCATCAGTTGTTTATGGTAATTATTAATTAGTATTATTGAGGTTGTCTCCTTATTTTGTGTTTCCTGGTTGTTTGGATTTATGTAAACAAGTTTTTACATCATTCGTCAATGCACATTTGCTGTATTTGTATGATCAATTCATTGTTTCTTTCCAGCAAAGATTAAAATTCTTTGCGTTGATCATAATAAACAGGGAATATAAATTGGGATTATTAAGAAGAAACTCAGTGATCATAAATGGCATGTTTATACAAGTTATAAACCAAATAAAATACTAAATAGCTTGAATGTTTGCCAGTAAAATAAACCCGTCTTTGAAATTTTCTTGACTCCGTAAATCCCATAAGGCACTGGTCTTACTTCTCAGTTTAAGTTTCATTCACATTCTCCACGCTTGTTAATTTTTTAGTCTATCCTTTTCAAATATTGGTATGTACTAATCATTAAATCCAATGTTAATTCATTTCAGAATTGCCATTGTAGATTAATTGAATAAGATTGAGCTTTCCTGAGTCAATTAGGTATACCCACCTAGGTTCAGCATTACCTAAAGAGTAGAAGGTTGAGTTTTCTTAACCTTGTCTATTACCCTGAAGCATATCAAGAAGTTGGCATCTTCTTGAGGCATCTAGCCTGCGTTTTTGAGAGATAACACCACCGATATGCCGATATGCATTGAGCGATTGAAGTTGGACCAAGAGGCAAAGAACCTGATCGATGACTATGGAGGCTTTGATCTGACGGTGTCTATTGCATTTCGTGCCATCCTAATGCATGTACCATTAAGAACTTTTTGGCCAAGCATAATCGCTTATGCGTTCGACGCATGGCAGTGAGTTAAGCGGTGTGCACATCGGAAGGATGGTGGGACCCGAGTTGATTTATGTGAAGGGTTTTCCAGCTATGGACACTTGTCAGTGTCTCAGGAGTTCCTTGGCGAATATAGCAGATGTTGTTTGAGATTCCCCGAAGGAGCTCTAGCGGATTACATGTGGCTTAGTGGGACCCGAGTGTGCTCTAAGCGGAGAGCGAAAGTGATGGACACGTGGCAGCAACGAAAGCTGGTTTCAAGCGGGCTTGAGGGAATATTGAAGATTCCCTCCTCGATGCCCCGAAAGTCCATGAGCGGTGGAAACATGTCTCGGTGGGCTCGACTATAGCGCTAGTTGTGTTTGCAAAGGCAGATGCCTCCTGACTGCAGAATGTTTGGTTGGCGGTTGCGCAAGGTTAGCTGGTTGTTGGCGGTTGTTTGGAAAACTGCTATACCGTAAGGGTTTTGCTCTTGGATAGCGGTAGAGCTATTGAATTCCTTGCCTTGGAGGTTTGAATGATGGTTAGCGATGGAACTTTGATTGACTGATCTGCAAGCGATAGTGCGACAAATGGTGAAATCTCATTGGTTGATTTTGCATCGTTGTTAGAAATCAATGGTTAGTGACCGAAAGCTTGTGCACGTGTATTGAGGGTTTGATCTGAGTACAAATTGATTGTAGGGTAGCTTGATGTCAGTTGCTAGGGTGGTGCACACAACTTGAGATGGTGAAGCTTGTCGATGGGGTATTATGAGACACTGATGGTTGTTTGGTGGGTATGCATTTTTTATCAGAAGCTGAGAGGTTGGCCTGAGGCCGATGGAATGTTGATTGATGTTGATCCGAAAGGCGAGGCCAGATGTTGATCGATAGTAAGCCAAAGATGACAAGATGAAGCTAAAAGTAGAGCAAGCCGATAGAGATCAGATTGAAAGATCGAATGATTGGCAGATCAATAGTTCCATGATTGGTGAGCTTGGTCAGAGATCGGAGAGTGTGTGTTCAAGCGGTATGTGTAGAGCATTGTAACCACGAACACTGAGACACTCAAAACCTAGGAAGATGTGAACTTGAGGTGGCCGCTAGACTGTGTCGACTGAAAGGTTGGTTGTGCAAATGGGTTGAAGAGCTGAAGGGAACCTTCATTGTATGTCTTGTGAAGAAATTGTAACAGTGTAAGGTTGCAAATCTATGTTATTGCCTGTATTTCTCTAGATTAACTCTTGTAATGGATATGAGCCTGATATTGTATTGTAACCATTTAGTTGCTAAATAATACAATGGCTCTATCTTTTGGAATGTGGGGTTTTTTACCTAAAAGGGTTTTCCCCACGTAAATCTGCGTGTTCATTTTTTTGTCTGTTCATGGTCTTGAATCTAGTTTAAGTTTGCATGTGATTTTCTCAGAAGGATCAATGGGGGAGAACTACTGTGCCTTTTTCTGCGTTATGGCATAGTTGTTAGTGCTTATGGAGTGATTTAGAAATGAAAGTCACTGAGGCACTATTGGTTTTAGACTTTACATCTGAAATGTTCTCATATGGTAGCCCCAACAAGTGGTATCAAAGCTGGTTAAAGATGGTCAAGGATTGTTCATGATACCAACAAGTGGTATCAGAGCCTTCTCTTGGTTACTGGAGTTCTAGGTTTTTCTTCTGTAAGGATTTATGAGCCTAACAAGCTTGAGGAAATCTGGAGGAATCAACTGATGCTTGATCTTTCTTATGAGTAAGAGTTCCTACTATTTTTATTCAACTTGCATCATGAAAGACATAGGAGTTTTTGGAGTTGATCATATTGTGGTGATGTGGTCTGAGGCTCCTATTTGACAAAAAATGATCCTGATGCAAGGGGTGTGATTTTATGCTTATGGTTGTGTTACAACAGAGCGTGGTTCATACTGGGTGTCTGTGTGAGAGGCTCCTTGACGGTATGGAGTTGCTCGACTATTGTTCTGCCATGGAGTATTTTGCTTGTGTGGAGTGTTATGACTTAGCATTGAAGGCATTTTCTTTGTTGCCTTGATTGCATGAAGGCTATGAAGTTGATCTAGGTGGTCTAAAACTTTTGAATAGCCTGGATATCTCACATGCGTGTGCATGGTTGTGATTTTTGGAATTGGTATGGAGTAGGCATGGAGTTCCTATTTACTTTTACCTTGTACTTGCATGTTTCAGATTCATTTCTTTGGTTCTAAAGGGTTTTGTGTAGATTCTCCTAGAAATTCTATGATGCATATTCATGTGTGTTCACTATTCTGGTTAACCATGTTGGCTATGTGTAGACTCCTGATTCATCTAGATGTGTAGTGGATGTGGATGTGCATGTGTGTTTTGGAAACATAGTGGTTTTGTAGGTTTTGCATGGTCAAGTAAAACTTGTGGTTTGTGGAGTTGTTGTTAAACTATTTTCTAGACCCTAGTTTTTGGGGTGTGACTGGATGAGATAGTTGCAGTTCGACTTGTTTGAGGAGGTGTGATGTCTTCTCCACATGGGAGTGTTGGTATGTTTTTTTCATTCAACATTCTTCTGGTGATTTCTTGTTGGTTTCCTAGACTATGGTGCTTGGGTTGTGGACATGATTGGTGAATCAAATATGAGCTTGATCTAGTGTTTGAGTCATGTTGTCTACATGGGTTTTCTCTTTGAGATCTCAGTTGTGGAGTTTCTTGTGCGATGATAGATTTGCAAGGTTTTTCACTGGTTGCATCTATGAGTTGTGCAATGTTGTGGGTTGTCTTTACCTACATGTTTGTTGTGAGTCAACTTGGAAGTGGAAGGTGCGGTTTGTGTGGTTCAGAGACCTTGGTACTGCTCCACGTTGTTGTTGTCAAATGGACATGTTGTCATTTGTACCTGGAGGTTTTTCGGATAATCAGATGGTTGGTCATGGTTCTTGGAAAGCTCGGTGCCACGTTCAGTGGGAGCTTTAGCAGTGACTGTGTATTCATCACTTGGTGGTGAATGATCTTCTTTGGTGTTGCAGAAGAGCTCTTTCGCATTTGCATGGGAACTATTTGAGGATGTGCAACATCCTGGAGCCATGGAGGACTCTTGCGAGTCTTTGGTTGAGGTGCTGGTGGTGCTTGATAGGTGATGTTGGCTTAGAGTTTGTTTGCTTTATGTCATGGTATACTCCTGTTTGTGCATTAGAGTTTTGGCATGTTGCATTGTTCTTGAGACCTTGGTATGTTCACCTAGAGCATGGGATCTCCTAAGGGGGATGGTAAAATCATGGTGTCATGATAAGTTCTTGTTCCTAATTTTGGAGCTTTGATAGTGGTCTGGAGTTTCTTTATGTTTTGAGTGCATTGGTCATGTGCTTGAGGGCTTCATGTTTGCTGTAGTAATGGAACTTGGAGTTTAGCATGAGATGAATGGTTGCTGGTGCATATGGATGTATGGAGAATAAGCTGAAGTTGTTGTTACTATTTACAGTTGAAAGTCTGGGTAGCCTGCACCTTGGTTGAACGCGAGTTCAACAGAGACTGATAAGGAGATTGTTCTTAGAGAAGTCATGGCGGCTATTATATCCTAGAGGAGCATCTTTTTCCCTTTGGTCTTCTTGGTAGTGAAGTTCTTTTGAGAGGTATTTTCCCATTATATCTTTCTGATGTGTTTTTTTTATGCTTGCTTTCATGATATGGATCTTGATTTGTTGTTTAAGTTTTTGGAGGATCCATAGTGAAAAGTGGATAGCATAGTTTATCTACTGGTGCTTTTGAGAATTGGTAGGAGATAAGAATATGGGTTGGTTTGATCTTCTTTGAGAGGCTTCCCTTTGGGATGTGAAGGAGGTCATATTGGACATAGATAGCATTTAGAAGTGTGTGTAGAAGGACATGTTTGGTTTGCAGGTTTGCATATCATTGTGGATGTTCCTTGGTACTACATTGTTATTCTCTTCTATGTGTCGTGATTGGTGGACTTGGTATGCTTGGATCACTTGTGATGGTGCCTTGTTTTTTGGGATGCTAATGAAGAGATGCGTTGAATGCGCTAATTTCGGTTATTTGCATTCATTTGGATAGTACCCTTGCAGTGGGAGTACTTGGATGTGTTTGGTTTTTTGACTAGTTGACACATGGTGCTTGTATTCTACAGTTGATGGGTGAATATGTGATGGCATGAGTTTATTGATGTGCATAACTTGGAGGTATGGGTGATTGGATGGATTAACATGTGTTGTGTGTGCTATTTTCAGTCGCGTGGGTTTTTTGATCAGTTGGATGGGGGCAGTTAGTTTTTTGGTTGTTGTTCTAGCTGGTGGTTTATCTTGTTATAAACAATGACTTCACGTTTGTGTTCATGATCTAAGAGCTTTGAAGTTGTTGCATTTTTGCTTCTATATGGCTGGTGAGCACAGTGTAGTGGTGGCAGTTTGATCCCTTTGTCATCTGCAAGATCTAATGCTTGTTTTCTAGAGATTGGTGCAATTTTGCCTTCGCTTGTTCCTTTTTCCTGTGAAGGATGGTTGGAACTGTTGCCTGTATTGGTGGACATCTCGGATGTCATTGCAGGTGTCTTTTTGGAGTGCAAAAGCATGATGGAGAGATTCTTTGTGTTCGAGTTTTGGAGGAAGCCAAAAATTCTTCGTCAAGTGGGAGATTGTTGGAAATATGTGCCTCAATATCATTGGCTTGTACCGCTTTGGTCCAGGGGACTTCATGTGTTCAACCTTTTCCTTGTTACCGAGACTCTATCTGGTCGATAAGACTCCTGGTGGTGTTCCAGTGACGGCCCGATGGGTCTGGCTTGGCGGTATTTCTTATCGGCTGGCGATCGCTATCGATGGGAGTCTTTGTGTTGTTCCACCAATGGGCCGATGTGGTGAGGCGATCTCATATCGACAGGTGACATTTCATGTTCCACCGATATGCTGATATGCATTGAGCGATTGAAGTTGGACCAAGCGACAAATAACCTGATCGACAACTGTGGAAGCTTTGATCTAGCGGTGTCCATTGCGTTCTGCACCATCCTAATGCAAGTACCGCTGATAAATTTTTGGCTAAGTGGAATTTCTTGTGCATTCAACACATGGCAATGAGTTAAGCGGTGTGTGCAGCGGAAGGATGGTGGGCCTCGAGTTGCTTTATGTAAAGGGATGTCTGACCGTGGACACTTGTCAGCATCTTGGGAGTTCCATGGGGAATATAGCGGATGTCATTTGAGATTCCCTGAAGGAGCTCCAATGACTTACTCGTGGCTCAATGGGACTCGAGTGTGCTCTAAGCGAAGAGCGGAAGTGATGGACGCGTGGCAGCAGCAGAAGCTGGTTTCAGGCGAGCTTGAGGGAATATTGGATATTCCCTCCTCGATGCATCGGAAGTCCATGAGCTGTGGATGCATGTCTCAGTGGGCTCGGCTATAATGGTGGTTGTGTTTGCAAAGGCGGATGCCTCCTGACCATTGAATGTTTGGCTGGCAATTGTGCGGGGTTAGCTAGTTGGCAGTTGTTTGGAAAACTACCGTATCGTAAGGGTTTTTATCTTGGATAGCAGTAGATTTGTTGACCACTTGGCCTCAGAGGTTGACCGATGGTTATCAATGGAGCTCAGGTTGACTAATCTGCAAGTGACAGATGAATGGCAGTGCAACACATGGCAAAATCTCATTGGCTGATATTGCATCATTGTTGCAAATCGATGGCTAGTGACTGAAAGCTTGTGTGTGCAACTCGAGGGTTTTATTTGAGTATGAATTGATTTCAGGGTGGCTTGATGTCAGCTTCTAGGGTGGTGCATGCAACTCAAGATGGTGAAGCTTGTCGGTGGGGTATTATGAGATCCTGATGGTCATTTGGTGGGTATGTGTTTTTGACCAAAAGCTGAGAGGTCGGCTTGAGGCCGATGGAATGTCATTTGATGTTGAGCTAGAAGGAGAGGCCAAATGTTGATTGATAGTAAGCCAAAGATGAAAGTAGAGCAAGCTGATAAAGATTAGATCAAAATATCGAATGATCGGTGAGTTTGGTCAGAGATCAGAGAGTATGTGTTTGAGCGGTATGCGTAGAGAATTATAACCGCGAACATTGAGACACTCGGAACCTAGGTAGATGTAAACTTGAGGTGGCTGGTAGGTTGTGCCGGCTGAAAGGTTGGTTGTGCAAATGAGCTAAAGAGTTGAAGCGAAACTTCATTGTATGTCTTGTGAAGACATTGTAATAGTGCAAGGTTGCATATCTATGTTGTTGCCTGTATTTCTCTAGATGAATAAGATGTAACTCCTGTATGGCTATGAGCTTGATATTGTATTGTAACCGTTTAGTTGTTGAACAATACAATGGCTTTATCTTTTGGAGTGTGGGGTTTTTTACCTGAAAGGGTTTTCCCCATGTAAATCTGTGTATTCATTTGTTTGTTTGTTCATGGTGTTGAATCTGGTTTAAGTTTGCATGTGCTTTTCTCAGAAGGATCAATGGGGGAGAACTATTGTGCCTATTTTCGCTTTATGGCATAGTTGTTAGTGCTTCTAGAGTGATTTAGAAATGAAAGTCACTGAGGCACTACTGGTTTTAGACTTTAAATCTGAAACATTCTCGTATAATAACCTCAACACATACTATCAAGCACCTCCATTGTACCATCAAGGGGGTCCTTCTTCTTATCATCAAAATCTGCCACCTTATCATCAAATTTACACCAATCCGCCATCACAACCTACATATACCAATCAATATCAGCCAAATCCATCATATACACCTCTGCCACCTTACGATCAAACTGCATCCACCCCATCCACATCTTACCAGCCATATGCTCCCTACAATAAATCCAACCCATCCAATCCATCTTCATCAACACCTATTAATAAGGAGTTGGAGGAAGTAAAGGCCACATTGAAAGACTTACAAATGGGAAATTCTAAAATGTCTTTCAAATTTGATGAGATTTGTCCTTATCCATTTGATCCCTCAATTTCACTCATTCCTTTCCCTAGGCATTTCGAGATGTCAAAATTTGAAAAATACAAGGGAATGAAAGATCCTAAGAACCATCTCTGAGAGTTTTATTCACATTTCCAGGTTGTCCTACACAATGAAAATTATCTCTTGGAGTTTTTCCCTGGGAGTTTAACGGGGCAACTCTTGATTGGTTTATAGGTCTTCAAAAGGGGTGCATCTCTTCTTTCGCTAATCTTTCAGAAAAAAATTGTCTTGCACTTCTCCTTCAATATGGAGAAGGATATTGATGCATCAGACCTTCTGAAAGAAGTCCAATGTGAGGGTGAAACATTTCCTAGCTACTTGCAGAGGTGGCGTGCGTTGGCTAGCCGAATGAAATCTCTGCTCAGTGAGAAAGACCTCGTGACTCTATTTGTGGCCAACGCTCATCTAGAAATGAGACATAATCTTAATCTTCACCATGTCTCAACCTTTGCGGAGGTTATTGAAAAGGGTCTCATCATTGAAAGAGATCTTATCGCCAAGGGGAAAGTTAAAATCTATAATCCAAATAAAGAGAAGCCATTTGAAGACAAATCTTGCTACTGGAACAAAAATAAAAATGCAGTCAATGATGGTGTCACAAATACCAAGCATGTTTTGGTAGCAAACACCTCACAATGACCTCAATATACTCCTCCACTGCAACCAATGCCAAATCCCATATCTATGTTGCAAGCCGCACCTTGTCCTCCCCAACAATCCAATCAAAATAATTAGGGGAACAATAAGCACTCTTTCACTGCTTTGGGAGAGCTCCTAAGTGTTGTGTTCAATAGGATTTTGTAGGCAAATTATCCAATTACGTATCCGGTGACAAAGCCTTTTGATGATACTAATCCAAAACCTGCCTGGTACAAAGAGAACGAATATTGTGAGTTTCACAAGATCAAAGGTCATTCTCTCAACAAGTGTCAAGGACTCAAGAAATATGTACAAGATCTTATAGATCATGGGGATATACAAGTAGATACCGATCAAGCATCGTTGTCCAATGCTCAATTATAGATATATTAGAATTATTTCCCTAACCATAACCAAGGAGCCATTACGTCTAATGCCAATCCTAAGACAAGCAACAACAATGGTCAAAACAACAACACCAACAACATCAACTACAAAATGTACCTTATAGCTATGATAGACTAGTTATGTGCCTAGTAGAGCCTAGTGTATCCATGATTCACGTCAAAGACAAAGATCCTCAGTGTGTTGTTATGACTCGCCACACCTGCATTTTAGTCCTTGGTCCTTCCACGTCAACCCAACAAGCTCTTGTAAGCTCACAATACAATATTCTTGACCACCTAGGAAAGACACTAGCCCAAATATCCATTTCGGATTTGATTAAGTCTTCTCCTATACACCAATAAATCCTCACCAAGGACTTACAGGATACCCAAGTACCAAATGACATAGACCCCACTCAGTTCCAAGCTTTAGTGGGACACCTACCATCATCTTATCAGTTGGGTTTTAGCCAAAACAATATGCCTGCCATCAACCCCGATCATAATCATCCGCTCCATATTGAAGTCCTTATAGCTCAACATAAGGTAAAAAGGGTCTTGATAGATAATGGTTCATCGCTCAATCTTTGTACACTAAGGTTCATAAATTTTTTTGGATACAACTCAATTCACTTAAACAATCAAGTCATTAATATAAAGGCATATGATAATGTTGAGAGAGATTTTGAAGGCACCATTTATCTTCCCATTCAGGTTGGCCCTATTGTGCAGTACACCATGTGCCATGTTCTTGATCTTGATCTTCCATATAATCCTTTGCTCGGTCGCCCATGGATTCATTCCATGCAAGTCATTCCCTCCACCTATAACTAATGTCTGAAGTTTCCTTTCCAAGGAATGGAATTGACCATACAAGTTGATCCTCAACCTTTTGAGTATTGTCGTGCTTTAGAAGCTTCCTTCCCCCATTCTCACTACTATCTTGGAGCTGAAATAGGGGCACCTCAGAAGTCATCATCTAATCCATCTCAAAATTCATCAACCAACACCACATCCACCACGTCCACCACTTTTGATTCCACCGTCATTAAGGTCATGATCATTGAAAAGGGTTGTGGAGAATACAAAATGAAAACTACACTTAATGTGGCCACAATTCCACCATCTCCTTGCTTTTTTGGCAACCCTTCTCAGCCATCACTAAATGAAGAAGAAAATACACCCACACTCACTTCCAAGTGTTGGCAACACAAGGGAAAACAACTAAGAGGGGGGGGTGAATCAGTTGTCTCAGAATTAAAAACTTATTAAACTTATTTACTTTTAATCTCAGATCTGATTAATAACAGTGAAATAATGAATCAAAAACACATCAAAAACACACATAACACCAAGATTTTAGCATGGAAACCCTGTTAGGGGAAAAACCACAGTGGAGGTTAATCCACAAGTTATACCCTATTAAAAGTATAGAAGAATATATGAGGAATGCACATGCATTTAAGCACACTCCCTAGAGCTCACTACTCAAATGAAGACTCAATGTCTTACAAAAAATATTCAGATTAAATCCATCTGAATAATTGTAGAATCTGCTAATGCTTGAGTATAGTTCTGGTTAAGCACATGAACACTTCTTCACTTTATTTCACTCTTCTCCACGCTCTACTCTTCCTTCAAATGATCTAAACCTTTTTTGCACATAGCACTCACACACTTCTCAAATGAAGAAACAATCACTTATATATATTTGCAACAAGATATTAACTTGCTTTATGTCGGCTTCAACACAATAATACAATGAATGCAAATTGTCGGCCCAAAATAATAAAGATTATCAATGTGCGTCAACCAAAGTTAGACACAACATAGTAGAGACCCAAAACAATGTTCTCAAACAAAAAAAACCTGCAAATATTCTTCCTCGAAGATCCACAACACGCTTCAAACACCTTATCGACCATGAACATGAAAACATATGAACACGCAAAGAGAAAATATCGGATTGTGAGCACAATGATCAATGCAAACGTACAACACAAATAGAAAATGATCTAGAAACATACATGAACACCATAGGAACATACACAACAACTCAGATAACCAGAATCACATTATCTTCTTCTATGAACACCATTTGCAGTAATAGAATAGTTGTTAGAACACAAAAACTTATAACCTGTTCAAATCTTCATGTGCACCTCTAAAAATTTTAGAGTAGAAACTAGATAGGATTGAAAAAAAACCATTTAATCCACAATATCTCACTATCAACATATTGAACTTTATACCATACTAATCTTCACTACTTCACAGACAACCTATAACATATTTTATTACAATTTTCTCAATATCCTCAACATTAGTGCTAATAGTGTTGACATAAATGACAACCACATATCAACAACTTGACCACAACATCCAAAAATCTCCCCCTTTGGCATTGATGGCAACACATGATGTGAAAAACACACCATCAATGCAACTAAATCTTCTTCGAACAATCTCCCCTTTATACATTGCTCTTCTCCCCTTAGTTCTCCTAGAGTTTTTGACATTACTATTCTCCCCCTTTGACATCAATGGCAAATCTACACAATCTCTAAACCACATATCTGAATCATTTGACTACTCCCCCTGAGTAGCAGCCACCACAACATCAATCTGAATCAAGATACGACTGTGAATGCACAAACTAATGCAAAGACTATGCATCTTAGTTCTGATTAGGAGGGGTAATCACCCCTAACTTCCCTTTTAGATACTCAAAATTATCCTTGAGAAAAGGCTTAGTAAATGTGTCTTCAATATGTTCCTTAGTAGGCACATACTCCAGCTTGACTTCCTTATCACTTACCTCATCTCTCAAAAAGTGGTAATTGATAGATATATGCTTGGTCTTTGAATGTAGCACCAGATTCTAATAAATATTTACAACACTTGAGTTATCACAGAATTTGGCAATAAGTTCATCATACACAACTCTGATATCTTTCAACATCTGCTTCATCCACAATACTTGAGTACAATTGTTAGTAGCAACAATATATTTTGCCTCTCCAATAGACAAGGAAATGACATGCTGCTTTTTTCTTAACCATGAAATTAGTTTCTTTCCCAAGAAGAATGCGCCACCACTAGTAATTTTATTGTCATTCATATCCCCTGCCCAATCAACATCAGTAAAGGCACTTAAAGTAAGATCATCATTTTTAGGATACCATAGGCCAAAATCAACTGTTCCCTTCAAGTATCTGAAAATTCTCTTCACAACAATCACATGAGATTTCTTAGGATTGACTTGAAATCTAGCAAAAATGCATACAACATTCATGATATCAGGTCGAGTTTGAGTCAAATAAAGTAATCCACCAATCATTGATTTGTATCTAGTCTGATTTTCCTTTAGAGAATCATCATATTATGTTAACTTACATTTGGTCACCATGGGTGTACCGACTGGTTTTGAATCTTCCATAAAAAACTTCTTTAGCAGTTCTCTCACATACTTGGACTGAGATATAAAGATTCCTTTATCCACCTAAGTAATTTGTAATCCCAAAAATAATTTTAGCTCTCCAATCATTGAAATCTTAAACTTATTTTGCATCTCATTAGCAAACTTCATGCACAAAATATCATCTCCTCCAAAAATGATATCATCAAAAAAGACTTCCACAAACAAATCTTTATCATAATCAATCTTTAAATATTGATTACTATCAACAATACCTTTGTTAAATCCAAGCTTCAACAAATACTTATCCAATCTAGAATACCAAGCTCTAGGGGCTTGCTTGAGTCCATATAATGCTTTCTTCAATGAAAAAACCATATCTCCCTAATCAGTTAATTGAAATCCATTAGGTTGCTCAATATACACCTCTTCCTCTAATTCACCATTTAGAAATGTCGACTTAAAATCCATCTAATAAACTTTGTAGTTTTTGTAAGCAGCGTAAGCAAGAAACAGTCTCACAACTTCAATTCTAGCAACAAGAGAAAAAGTTTCTTCAAAGTCAATTCCTTCCATCTGAGAGTATCCTTTACATACCAGTCTTGCTTTGTTTCTGATAACTTCACCTTGTTCATTTGGTTTGTTTCTAAAGACCCATTTGGTTCCAATTAAATTTTTGTCTTTAGGTCTAGGAACAAGAATCCATGTATTATTATTCTCAATTTGTTGTAGTTCTTCTTTCATTTCTTCAATCCAATGTTCATCTTTTAATGCTTCATTGACATTACTTGGCTCGGCCTTTGTAATTAAACAATATTCTTTTGCAATTCTTCTCCTAGTCTGGACACCTTTGTTCTTATCTCCTATAATCTTATTTTTTGAATGATTTAATCTCACATACCTTGGAGTCTTAAGGTGTTCTTGAATTTCAAGCTCTTGTGATCTCTCTTCTATAGTTTCACCAGTCTCTCCCTCTTCTTGTGATCTTCTTGATTCACCAGAATGATCTGAACTTGATTTGAAGTCTGACTCTTATTTTTTCTATCATTCTAATCATCATAATCATATCCATAGGTTTTGGAGGGTTTGGCAATGTCTTCATCTACCTTAACATTTTCACTTTCAACCATTTTCTTCAATCTCTTGTTGTAGCACTGGTAGGCCTTGCTCTTAGTAGAATAACCAAGAAAGATTCCTTCATCACTTCTAGCATCAAACTTTCCTATATATTCATCTCTCTTGATATAGTATTTACTCCCAAAGATTTTGAAATATCTAACAGTAGACTTATGACCAAACCATAGCTCAAAAGGAGTCTTACAGGTATTACCTTTGATTTGTACCCAGTTAAAGATATAAATAGTAGTACTCACAACTTTTCTTCAATGGATATGAGGGACATTTCCTTCTAGCATCATAGTTCTAGCAACATCTTGAATTGTCCTATTCTTCCTTTCCACAACTCCATTCTATTGAGGGGTCCATGGTGGAGATAATTGTCTCTTTATCCCATGCTCTTCACAAAAATAATTAAAATCACCAGAAGTAAATTCACCACCTCTATCTGATCTCAGACACTTAATCTTTAGACCTATCTCTGTCTCAACCATAGCCTTAAAGATCTTGAAACTTTCTAGAGCTTCAGATTTCTCCCTTAAGAAAGTAACCCACATCATCCTAGAGTAATCATCAATAAGAAACATGAAGTACCTGTAACCTTGTAGACTTTTTGATTCTAGCCGGACCACACAAGTCAATATGCACAAGCTCCAACAATTCATTTGAACAATGTTGTTTGTTGTGAAATAAAATTCTATTTTGTTTTCCTAAATGACATTCCTTGCATATGGCATTAGTAGTATTCACCAACTTAGGAAGATATCTCACATCCTGTGAGGAACTTATCTTGATAATATTGTCAAATTTCACATGACACGTTCTTCTATGTAATAACCAACTTTCATCAACTTGAGTAATCAAATAACTTTTACTAGCAACATTCAAATGAAAGATGTTACCTTTTGTTTTAGTACTTGAAGCAATCACATTTCTAGAAATTCCTAGTATGCTATATTTTCCATCTTTGAATTGAATATTGTATCCCTTATCAACCATTTGTCCAACACTCAGAAGATTATGCTTCAAACCTTCAGCATATAGAACATCATCAGTATTATGCTTACCATCAAAAGAAATACATCCTCTACCATAGATTATACCACCATTGTTATCATGAAATATTACAACACCACCATCATACTTCTCCAGGCTTACAAATTTACTCTTATCACTTGTCATGTGATGTGAACATCCACTATCAATCACCCATTCATCTTTTTCTTCAACTCGAGCAGCTAGAGCTTTCTCCACATTTGTAGAACTAGCAGATTTAGTAGAAACAACATTATTTTCCTTGATAGCAATAAATACAAACTCATCTTCACTTCCATTCCCTTTGTTAGATTGATTATTTATCACACCTTCATTAGCAACATAATAACACTTCTTTTGAAATTTAGGCTTGTAAGGTCTTGGCTTAGGAACTCTTTTTGGACACCTTGATGCAAAATGACCTATCTTGTTGCAAGAAAAAAATTTAATAGGCAACTTTCCTTTATAATTACCTTCTCTTTTGGATTCCCTTTTGATAATAAGTGCTTCAAGCTCATTCAATTCTCTTTCTTCTTCTTCAATATGTCTCATTTCTTCCTCATATATGAATACCTTTCTAGAAGAAATTTCACCCAGATCATATCTCTGCTTGTCTCTCCCAAAAGTAGTAGCTTTAAATGCAGATTCTGTCTTCGGAGGGGCATCACCAAATTCACTCAACTCAAAAGTAGT
This sequence comes from Sequoiadendron giganteum, assembly GCA_007115665.2. Lineage (NCBI taxonomy): Eukaryota > Viridiplantae > Streptophyta > Pinopsida > Cupressales > Cupressaceae > Sequoiadendron > Sequoiadendron giganteum. The sequence goes on from CM021110.1 coordinate 174,365,685, forward strand.
AAGTTTACCAGCCAACATATCTCTGGTTATATTTGTCATAGTTCAGAGCTCCTTAATGGTTGCAACTTTGGTTTTGTATGCATCAAGCAAGGATCTAAGCACTTTAGAAATGATCTCTGATTCATCCACCTATCCACCAACACATCTGATACCACACACAAGTTCATTCACTCTTTGTATGAAATTAGAAATATTCTCATCATTACCCATCTTCAATAGTTCATATTTTCCATTCAAACACTGTAGCTTGGCCATCTTCACATTAGCATCACCTTCATATAAAGTTTCCAACTTTTTCTAGATCTCATAAGAAGTTCTCAAATACATAACAAAATTAGTCAAAGCACTCAACAATGCTTCCTTAGCCCTGATGTTATATGAACAACATCCCTAATCTTAGCAGTAGTAGGACCATTCAGAGGAATAGCATACCTATTGCATGTAATGTTCCAGTAGGATTCACCAATACATCTCAGATGACACTCCATTTGAGTCTTCCACAAAGAATAATTTGTTCCATCAAATATCAGACCATCCTTCTTGTATGTCGCCATCCTAGATCACCTCAAGCTGTTAAAATTCTTCCAAGGAACCTTCTCTGATACCAATTTTTGGCAACACAAGGGCAGACAACTGAGAAGGGGGAGGGTGAATCAGTTGTCTCAGAATTACAAACTTATTAAATGTATTTACTTTTAGTCTCATATCTGATTAATAACAGTGAAAGCATGAATCAAAAACACATTAGAAACACACATAACACCAAGATTTTTGTGTGGAAACCCTGTTAGGGGAAAAACGACGATGAAGGTAAATCCACAAGTTATACCATGTTAGAAGTATAAGAAGAATATATGAGGAATGCACATGCATTTAGGCACACTGGCTAGAGTTCACTACTCAAAGGAAGACTCGTTGTCTTATAGAAAAAATTCAAATTAAATCCATATGAAGAATTTGAACTGAGAAAGTAGCATATGCTAATGCTTGAGTACAGTTTCGATTAAGCACATGAACACTTCTTCAATTTCTTTCACTCTTCTTCACGCTCTGCTCTGCCTTCGAATGATTTGAACCTTTTTCACACATAGCACTCGCACACTTACACACTTCTCAAATGAATAAATAATCACTTATATATATCCACAACAAAAAATTACATTGCTTTGTGTCAGCTTCAACACAATAATATAATGAATACAAACTGTCGACCCAAAACAATGAAGATTATCAATACACATCAACCAAATTCAACCACAACATAGTAGAGACCCAAAACAATGTTCTCGAACACAAAACACCTTTAGAGATTCTTCCTCGAAGATCCACAATACACTTCAAACACCTTGTCGACCATGAACATGAAAAACATGAACACACAAGAGAAAATATCAGATCATGAGCACAATGATCAATGTGAACATGCAACACAGATAAAACATGATATAGAAACATCCACGAACACCATAGGAACAAACGCAAAAAAATAGATTACTAGAATCACATTATCTTCTTCCATGAACACCATTTGCAGTAACAGAATAGCTGTCAGAACACATAAACTTATAACCTATTTGAATCTTCATGCACACCTCTTAAAACTTTTAGAGTAGAAACTAGATAGGCTTCAAAACAAACCCTTTAATCCACAACATATCACTATCAACATACTGAACTTTCTACCATACTGATCTTCACTGCTTCACATATAACCTGTAACATATTTTATTACAATTTTCTCAATATCCTCAACATGTACAGTCTTAAAGACATTAATGCTAATGGTGTTGACATCAATGAATACCACATATCAACAACTCGACCACAACATCCAACACCAATAACATGGGGTCGAAAACATTCAGGGATTTGGGTACTCTTGAAGATTAGATGGAAGATGATATCTGCCAATGGGCTTACTAAGAAGAACTTGAGCCATCACCCCCTCGTGTGGAATATTTCCAAGAAACTTACCCTCATGCATCAAATTTGGTTGACATATACAATTATCAGGGGGGTGTTATTGGTATAGAAGAACAAGGATGACACCAACCTATAGAACCATCTATGTAACCCGAAAGAATAGGCCTAGGTTATGACACAAAGCAAAAGGGTCCAATGGTATCAACTAGTACTTATAACAATGTTAGTGTAGATAACGGTCTCCTTAAAGACATACCTAAAGAAGAATCCATCATACTTGCATATGATGAAGTGGATCTCTCTTCCATGTTTTATTTCCTATCCATCTACACTATCGACCTTCCCCTTCATCACCCTGACCTTATTGACTGGGACCTATGTAGTAGCACACTCACTCACACCTTTCCCTTCATGGATTCTTACGTAACTCTTATGGGATTGGGGCTAGAAGAATGCCCTAACTGCAAAAGTAAAAATAAACAAAATCAAAAAAGGTCATCTAGTGAAAACCTCTTCGAGGCACTTTTTGGCTTAGAAAAAGTAAAAACAAAGGGTGTATCTAACAGTGAAAACCTCAATGAGGCACTGGAAGATGGGGATGTTCATCTTCCCCTCATGGGAACTCAATTGTTTGAAAGATATTCTATTCTCATTGAAGAAACACATGAAGTCATTTTGGGAATTAAAGAAAGTCCTATAATTACTTATGTAGCCAAATCTTTATCTGAATAGGAACACTCATCCATTGTCCATCTTCTTAAAGATGACATCATTAATTTTGTGTGGGTCTATTCAGATATGTCAGGCCTAGATCCTACTTTAGTTGTACATCATTTGGATGTCCACCTGGATGCTAAACCCGTCAAGCAAAAATTAAGAAAAATGCATCCTCAAGTAGCCTTGTTAGTCAAGGAGTTGGAGAAACTACTAGAAGTTAGATTCATTAGACCCATTGACGATTAAGATTGGATATCCAACATTGTGTTTGTCGCCAAGCTGAATGGAAGTATCAATATTTGCATAGATTTCTAGGATCTCAATAAGGCTTGTCCTTAGGATGACTTTCCCTTGCCAAACATCAATATGTTGGTTGATCTAACTACTGGTCATGAGAGTCTATCTTTCATGGATGGTTTCTCTGGTTACAATCAGATTAAAATTTCCCCTGAGGATCAACACAAGATTGCCTTCACTACTCCTTGGGGCATGATTTAATACAATGTCTTGCCTTTTGGCCTCAAGAATGCGGTGGAAACATACCAATGTGCTATGACAATTATCTTCCATGACCTCATTAACATCATAATGGAATATTATGTTGATTTGTTGGGGAAGTCAACAATAAGAGAAGAACATCTTGCAGTCCTGAAAAAGATATTTGAACAATCAGAACATTACAAATTGCATCTAAATCCTAAGAAGTGTGTCTTTGGGGTCACGTCAGGGAAGCTATTGGGTTTCATCATCTCCAAAATGGGCATAGAGGTTGATCCAACCAAAGTTAAAATGATAATGGAAATGCCCCTGCAACGCAATCTAAAATAGTTAAGAAGTCTTCAAGGAAAGTTGCAATCCATCAAGTGATTTATAGCTCAGTTAGCTAATAAGTGCTAGTCATTCTCCCACCTACTATGAAAAGATACCACATTCAAGTGGGATTCCAAGTGTCAACTCAATTTCAAAAAGATCAAAGAGTACTTGTATCATCCACCCATCCTCATGCCTCCAATTCTAGGCAAGCCCCTCTTATTGTATATTTCAGCTACTTCAATTACATTGGGGGCATTATTGGACCAACATGACGAGTCTTCAAAGGAACGTGCTATTTATTATATTAGTTGAACATTAGTAGGCTACGAGCTTAAGTATTCTCTGATGGAAAAAGCATGATTAGTTGTTGTCTTCTATTCACAAAATCTACGCTATTATATGCCCAGTCATCTAGTAAAGTTGATATCAAAAGTCAATCCACTAAAGTATCTGTTATCTAGAACTGTTCTAATCGACTACATGGCTAAGTGGATCATGATTCTAAGTGAATTTTATATAGAATATGTGGACATAAATGCCATCAAAGGGAAATTCATAGCAGACCAGTTGGCAGATTCTCCTTTGGTGGATGCTTATCCTTTGGTTACAGAGTTCCCTGATGAAGAGGTTCTTACAGTCACATAAACATTTACCTAGATGCTCTACTTTGATGGTTCATACACTCATAATGGACCTATGGCATGCATCTTGGTTGTCACACCACAAGGTGAGTACATCCCAAAATCATTTAGGGTAGCCTTTCCATGCACAAACAACATAAAAGAGTACAAAGCTCTCATTACAGGTCTTAGGATCACCACCCAATGTAATATCACTTACTTATGAGTCTTTGGCGATTCTTAGTTGGTCATTAAATTGGTAAATGATGAGTTTCAAACTAAGGATGAAAAGTTGTTACCCTATAAGAACATGGTGGATGATTTCAAGAAGTATTTCACCTTTATCCAATTTGAGAAAATCCCAAGAATTCAAAATAAGCTAGTTGACGCAATGGCTACAATTGGTTCCTTAATTGACATGCCAAAAGATCTCACAAACTGTTAGTTCCTAGTCGAAAAAATCTTAATCCCAGCTTATCATATCTTGGAAAGCAATATGGTGTGCGAAATTGTAGGTCCTGAGTCACCTTGGTATCATGACATCACACCTACCTCCATGACAATATCCTACCCCCCGATCTCACACGTAATCAATGCGAATCCTTTATCCAACACACCTCTCGTTATATCGTAGTGGGAGATACTCTTTATCATCATGGGTATGATGGAACCTTTCTTAGGTGTTTGAACGAGACCAAAGCTCACACCACGTTAGTAGAAGTACTTAGTGGTATTTGTGGGGCCCATTCTAATGGCATGACCTTGTCCAAAAGAATTATCAAAGCAAGGTATTATTGGCCTACTATGGAACATGATTCTTATGATTTTGTAAGGAGGTGTTTTCCTTGTCAACAACACGTAGATCTGATTCATGCTCCTGCACAAGATTTACAACCCATCATAGCACCATGGCCATTTTCACAATGGGGTATTGATTTGATCAAAAATATTTACCCTCCATCCTCCGATAGCCACACCTTCATCATCACTGCTATTGAATACTTTACTAAGTGGGTGGAAGCAATGCTACTCACTCAAATCACTGGTATTTTGATTTCCAAATTCATCCTCTTCTATATCCTCTATAGATATGGAATTCCCTCCACCATCCTCACTGATAATGGAAATCCATTTAAGAATAAGGCCATGAAAATCCTTTGTGAGACGTATTACATCCAGCATCGTTGGTCCACTCGATATTACCCCTAGGGCAACGATCAAGCATAGGAAACCAATAAGACCTTAATTAAAATCTTGAAAAATGTTGTTAACAAAATTGGTAGAGATTGGCATCTCCATATCCATCCCGCCTTTGGGCTTACCACACTTCCATCCACAATCCCACTAGTTCTATGCCATATTCCCTCATTTATGGTGTCAAAGCTATCTTGCTAATTGAAGTCAAAATATCATCACTTTGCATATCTCTAAAGAATCTAATAAGTGATGAAGACACTTGGGTTGCATGCCTTGCTTAGCTGGAACTCCTGGATGAAAAAAAAGAGAGCATATAATCATTTGCAAGCCTACCAACATCATCTTAGGAGAATTTATAATAAAAAGGTTTGGCCTTGTCAATTTAATGTTGGTGACCTATTCCTTAAAGAAAATCAACGAAATCTACAAGAACAAGACAAGAAAGGAAAAATTGAAGCAAATTGGCTAGGTTCTTATGTCATCACAACTAAGTATGGTTTTGGCACATACAGGCTTGCTACTCCTAAAGGAGAACCCCTGGAAGAGCCCATCAATATCATGCATCTGAAAAGGTTTTATGCCTAAGTCAACTGGGTTATCCTATCTTACAAAAATACAAAAAAAGAAGTAAAAAATTATCAAAAATACAAAAAATTAGAAAAGTAAAAAAAAATCCAAAAATAGTAAAGAGAAATAATTTATCCTATGGTGAAAACCACTCTTCGTAGTGCCTTGGATAGGTAAATTTGGTGAGAACCTGGCAACAGGAGCCATTCATAGAGGGCTTAATCGTTATCTACCTTGCATCCTAGTTACTTTATTTGTCCAACTATCTTATCCTTGGATCCTATCCCATCATCCAATCGATTCTATCATTCCATCAACATCTCGTCATCTATCGCATGGTATTTTATGATTGAGGATTGGACAATCCATGTTGGCTATCCAAAATCCTGATCTTCTTATCCTTAATCTGAGCTTGTCATCATCTGTACATTATGTCCCATAGTCAGTCTTATGTCATCATCTAGGCTCATCCATCTTGTTAGTCATCATCAGGTCCCATTTTGTCTTTGGTCTTTTTCAAACTATGTTGCCCCTGCGCTTTCACGTAGGAAAGGTTGATCATTTGATCCACCCCTGGGGTATTTGTCCATCCAGTATTTTTTTCGTTCATCACGGTCTTCATCGTCCTCTTTCCACTTTTATCCATGGTCTTTTGTCAAACTATGAGGGCTTTGCGCTCTCACATAGGCAAGGCTGATTTTTGATCAACCCCTGAGCCCCTAGGTCTTTAGGGTGTGTTTGTCTCGTGTCTCTTGTCTTGTCTTGTCATGTCATCACGTACGTCCCTATTCTAGCTGGTGCTTACCAACAGAAGGTCATCAATATCATGAGATTCAATGGGTTTCACATATCCTGCGTCATGACAATATTTTAGCTTAGTCTCCATCTTTGGTTTCAACATCCATCCTTTTGATCCTGTGGTAAAGGACGTTTGAAATTTGATTGTGATCTTTCGATGCCTTTGAAATTTTGTTCATCGTTTGAGCTCCCTATTATACCTCATCAAGGTCGCACGATCCATCATATCATGGTGCATTTTGACGAGTAAACATAGGGGTGTATCTTGATCTTTTATTTGCTTCTTGTCTTCCTGGTTGTCTCACGTAGTACCCACCAAGATCCCTATGGTCTCATGTTACACTGGGGCATCCTTTATGTTTGTGGTTATCCCTATGCCTGGCCCGATCGAAGTCCTTGCGACTTTGGGGTGTTGGGATAGCCTTCTTGTCTATTGTATTTGATTTATGAATTAGACACATATCTGCCTTAGTTCCTCATACTCTGGCATCTTGTGTCTCTTGCTATGTAAAAATTCATTGCTCCTAAATTGGAAAAAAGCATTAGGATTTCATTTAATACATCATCCAGTTGCATTGCATCTATCCCACCATATTCCTCTAACCTATGACTAGTGATTTTGAGTGTGCAAACATTCACTTCCCATCTCCTTTTTTTCTTAGGATCCATATGGTTTCGATAGGTGCAGCTCCATGCCTACCACCCCATCCATCTTACCTAATTTTTATAATGATTACAAGGAAAGTACTTGCCATTAAGCCCAAGAAACCCTAATCCATCACTATGCATGTCCTTATTTACACTCATGTTCGCGCTAATTTAATTCAGATATTAATGTTTATAGGACATTTAGTTGCATCCCATCTTGCGTGGCATTGTCATTATCATATTCATTTTAAGCTGTTTAGATTGACATAGAGTTGTTATTATAAGCATCTTAAATTCATTTTATTGTCATTATCACATTCATTTTAAGTTGTTTATATTAACATAGATTTGTTATTCTAAGCATCTTAAATTCATTTCATTATCATTATCATACTCATTTTAAGTTGTTTGGGTTGACATAGATTTTTTATTCTAAACATCTTAAATTCAATTAATTTCATTATCATTGCACTACATATTAGTCCATCTTATTATACATATCATTTCATACATCACATTTTTCATTCATCGCATTTTATTACATTTTCATTTCATTATCACATCACAATAATACCATCCCTAGTACATATCATAAAATTAAAAGCGAGTACACATGCATCTACATTTGCATCAAAAATCATTAGTCCATAATCATATCATACATCTAATCCTGCATCACAACATGTTAGGCATCATATATATCCCATAGATCATCATAAATGCACATATACATCACAATTATCCATAACATCTTGTCATAAATCACATCTCATAATAAAAAAATCCACACATAAGAATCCATAACATCACAAATGCATAGCATAAATAAGGGCATCACATCATATATAAATACCAAAATATCTAGTCCATAATAAAATCCATCATAATAATGCATAAATATACATCATGTCCATAATCCATGATCATATAATAAAATACAGGTACAAAATTCCCCTAAAAATGGGGACTGCATCAATGCATAGGCTGATCTCTATCTAGTCTACACTGTGGAACCTGTGGCCTCTATCATTGTCCCCTATATATCCATCCTGCACCTATCATGAATTAGGATCATATCCCTCCTATCCTCTAAACCCTATGTTGGCCACATCTAACCTCAGTGGTGAATCTGGCACTGGCCCTCTACGTGGGGGAGTCTCTCTATAGCCATTGTAGCCCCGTGTATGTTTCCCCATTATCCATGATGGTGTTGGCATTTGTGGAACTGCTCAAACATATGGTGCTACACGGCGTGTCAAATTTGGAACCTCCATGAAGTACGTCACCATGTAGTAGCTAGACTCCCTCATATACTAGTATCTCTTTGTTGCCTGTATCCTCGCAGTGTCTTGCTCTACCCTATACCTGTCTTGTAGCCTAGATAGGTATCTCCTCTCTTGCTCCCATGTGTCTTGTGCCATTTGCAGCTAATATACCTACCCCTACATCTATTTCATCCCCTCCACTGCTGTGTCTCTCTCACACTACAACTGATCTATTTGCCCCTGCATCTGTGTCATCCCCTCCACTGTTGTGTCTCTCTCACTCTACAACTAATCTATTTGCTCCTGCATTTGTGTTAGCCCCTCCACTATCGTGTCTCTCTCCCTCTAAATAATTTCTATCTATCTCTTTGTTTTCTCTACTCTCTCCAGGATCGCTCCTGAGTCTCCCATAGCCACCTCTACGCACTCCATCTTATCTTGGAGCTCATCTCGCTCCCTCTCTAGCTGATCTTGCTCCCCCCTTAGCTCGTCTCATTCTCTCATCTTCTCCTATATCACCCTCCTCATCTCCTCCCTCTCCTAGCGAGCCTCACCCAACTCTCTTTGGGTCTCTGCTAGTTGCCTCTCAAGCCCATCATTTGCTACCTCCAGCTATCGTACCTCTAGTCCCACCTCATATGCTAGGACTCTGAAGTCCCTATCCCCCTCACTTTTTCCCCTATCCACCTCTACTTGTAATCTCTCCATGTCTGCCTTTGACTCCCTGAGTTTGAATCTGAGGTCCCCATCCCCCTCGCTTTATACCTTATCCACCTCTTCTTGTAGTCTCTGCCTCTCTACCTCTGACCCCTTGAGTCTTTGCTATGTGATCCATAGCCTCGCTAGGTCTCCTATTAGTAGTACGATTGGATCCTCTAGTGGTGGCGGTACGTAGGGCACCATCACTAAGGGATGAACCTATAGAACATCCTCCTCCATCACCTCCCCTAGTCCTCTCATCTGGTAATCCCTCTTCTCCTCAACCTTCACCTCACTATTTGCATCCCTCCTCTGTCGACCGCCTCTCCTCCTAACCCTCCTTTATACGACTAATCTCGCCTTGTCCTATGAACCATATCCCTGTGCCCCTACTATCAAGTACTCTATTGTCATCCATCTCGGGACATGTCAAGCCCACCATGCAGCGTACCACACTATGGTAACTACATCTACCTCTCCTCCCATCCTCCCTAGATATGTCACCTCATGTAGCTCCTCCCACACCTATCTAGAAAACTCAACTATTACTTGATCCCCCATAGTTGCTCTCGTGAGATTCGCCTGAATCTCTATGGTCCTACTGGGATATCTTGTTGTAGTCCAAATTGCCTCAACACTCTATTTGCTCTATGGAGCTCGATGATGTATGACTCCCTCCCGACCAAGTAGCATACCGTGAAGAAATGAACCTTGTGTCTCCTCTCATCTGGCATCCATCCTGCAAACTGTCATGTCATGTATGGTCTCCATATGATTTGGTCCTCTTGGAGATTATCTAATCTCCTCCTCCATCCCTCTAAGTTGCTGGTGTCCAGGTAGCGCAACCATCAACCGTACTTTTCCCCATACCAGTATGTTACTGGTAAGGTCTCATCTTGTGTCCCTCCTACAAGAGTCTTTGGCCTGGCCACACTAATGTGCTCCCATGCCCATATTTGTAGCAGTGTCACATGTGTGATACTTTGTGCCCTCTTGTAGCATACTATGTGCATGTATCTGTATAGTTGCGCTAGTATGCAGGTTCCCCATTCAAACTCCCCCTCTCATCACTCCACTATATGTCACACAACCTCAATAACCTTGAGATTGCAAAATATCCCACTCCTGTCTGGCAGCAGGATCCTGCTAATTAACCCACAAAGATACAGTGGTAGAGCTCATACTCCCAACCCCAAGAAACCATCCAAGTCTAGCTCCACTCCCTGGGTAGGTAGATTTGTACGTCCAAAAAGGATCCATAGGTACTTGTCTTGATCTTGTTCCTCGCACTGCGTCCAACTCAAGAATCGACCTACAATCGGTAGCCGCAATATCCTTTAGACATCCTCTAGAGTCACAATCATCTCCCCCATCAGAAGATGAAAGGTGGAAGTCTCTGAACTCCACTGCTCCATCAATGTTGTCAATAGTGCTTTGATATTGGGATAACCCAACATATGTAGTAATCTTGTTTGTACCAGCATCTTGTGATCCTCATTGTTCATCGCCTTGGTGGTTGCCTCTAACATGACCGAATGCCTCTCCCTCGTTCGTAGCACATTAGAACCCTACATCCACAAAGCTGCATTTTAGTCCTTATTCATGCTTTGTCTTTTCTTATCTTCTCTTATCCTCCCCTTGCCCCCAGATGGTCTTCTTGGTATCTTTTGTTCCTCTTCTTGCCTACCTGCCCCTTTGGGTCAAATTCGCACTTCCTTAGATGGATTCCCCTCTCCCTCTCTCTCTTCTTTCTTTTTCTTTTTATTTTATGCCTACTCTTTGGGGTGAGTTTGCCCTTTGGTTGGGGAAATTCGCCCCTCTTCCTGGGCGACCCTGCCCGTGGGGGCGGATTCACCCCTGCGCGGGGTGGCCTCACCTATCGAGGCAAGTTTGCCCTTACGCAGGGAAGCCCCGCCTGTGGGGGCAACTTTGCCCCGCGTGTGGGGCGAATTCGCCCTGCCCCTTCCTGTTTTTGCCTCTCTCTCTAACAGGCGAATTCGCCCGAGTTCTTCCCCCCTGAGGCGAATTCGCCCTCCAAATGGGTAAATTCACCTCTTCTTAGCCAAGCCCTCCAAGGGTGATTTCAGCTCTTCGGATGGGCAATTTTTCCCATCTGTCGAAACCCATTCCCTGCCTAACCTATCCCAACAACCCAAAACCCAAATATGCTACAACTTCTAAAAATTAAATGAAAATCATAAAGAAGGGTTTTGCTCTAACTTGGTGGGGTACTACGTGCTCATAGTAAAACTGGTGCACCTCCTCGCCCCGATGGATGATCGCGTCATCTACAAAGTCATCGTCCCCATTGTCATACTCATGGGCCATCCTTGCCACTTTCTTCCTCTCTCTATGACTCACTCAACTTCAAAATGGGCAAATGGTGAATAGTAATTTCTAAAATTACTATTTATTCCTTTTCCCCCTCATTTTTACCCTTTTAAAATTTTGGGTATTTTTACCCTTTATTTAACTTCTTTTTCCTCTAATTAATCCGCTATCTTCCACGAGCCACCATTTTTACCCCGTTCGTCTGTTTCCTTCTGTTAAAAAGCCATTTTTCTGGGTTTTTTAAGCTCTACTGCGTGGTACCCTCCATTTATTCATATTGAGAAGTCACCCAGGGTCCCCTTTTTCTTCCCCATCCGCCCTCTCGAGGGGGCATACCCTATCATTTTCCTCCATTCTTTAGTATTATCCATTTTCCCATGACACCGAGACATTTTCTTGCATTTCTTCAATTACACAACCTATGTCACCTTTCCCACACTGGGGCATCATTTTTCTACTCCATTCCTCTATCGAGTCACCTATATTTTTATTTTTTCTTCGAAACACTATAATTCTAATAGTATTTCGAAGAGGGGAAAAATGTAGAGATCCAAATTTAACCTCTCCCATAAGGTCAAACTCATCCCTTTCATTCATCTCGTCCTTCCCATCAATGTTAATTAAATCATTTATTTAATTAATATTTCTCCTTTTTTTTCTAATGTTCTTAAGGTATTTAATTTAAATAATTAAATACTTTGCCATTATCCCCTTTCCTCCCTAAATTAAATAAATATTCCTATTTATTTAATTTAGTCATTTAAACTTTATGAATTTAAATCAATTTTAAATTCATTATTTTCTCTATCCTTGTCCCATCCTCCATAACCCTTCCTTAATCTAGATTAATTTAATTAATCTTTGATTAGGTATGTGCTCACCCTTAATTGGGATTAATGTCACATCCTCCATCATAACCCACTTGCCTTAATTTTTCATTTACCACCTAATCCCTTGTTTGCACAACCTAATTACTTGATTAGGTTAGCTTAATCCTTATGCCATTTATAGCAAACCCACAAGTCAACTTTATTAAATGTTTTCTCTTTTGGAGAAGGAAACCCCTTCCCAATGTGAATTTTAAATTCACATTTATTCTTCCAAGGTCTTTTAAGGAATTTTTAATTCCTCAAAGGTCAAATCACCCACATGGGGACACGAACCTCCTTTATGATGAGATCTTATCCAAGCCCAAGGTACTATAAAGTACCTCCACATCATGTCCTTCTCTACACATCACCCACCACATGTCAAGATGTGAGGGCTTGTGAGTTCTTAACTCACCCTAGCCCTTGATCTTGTCCAAGGTGGCTACATCTTGACCATTCATCATTTAGTGGCCTTTCACCTAAAATTAGAGGATTTTCCCTCATTTGCATTCATTCAACAACATTCAATTTTCAACATTAAGCAATTTTGAACTCTCAAGCATCCAAGCACTTGCACTCATGCACCATTGTTGCAACCTTCAAGCTCAATTTACATCCATATCAAGCACCTATCCAAATACCCACTTGCATCGTTGCATTCCTCATGACATCCTCATTGTTTTGCATCTAGTTTTATGTTGTTTTCCATTAGAAAGAGCACACAAATCAAGTAATCACTAGGGCCAACCAACCAATCAACTTGGAAAAGGTAATATCAATCTTTTGTCTTTTATTTTGTTCAAGTTAAACTTAAGCCAATCTTGAGGTGTTGTTGTGTTTCCTTTGTCTTCCATTGCGTTTTCGTTTTGCACTTTAGGCTAGGGGATTTCCATTGCACACACACACACACACACACACATATATATTTATACATGATATTAATAGAGGATTAATTGTATAAATGCTATGCAAATATTATAGGCCAAATAATACATACAATGATATAATATAAAGGCCAATTTATATGCAACAATAAAGGCCGATATGGAAGTAAACCATAGTCGATGCTTTATAGGAATGGTTCTTTATTATTAAGCAACAATTTATTCCAAGCTGAGAATGCTTATATCCACAATATAAAGTGATGGAATATGAAGTCTACTTCATATTGTATCGTGAATACATGAATAATTATAAAATTGAATGATATATCTTAGCATGCGCTGGGTAAAAAATAGCAATTATATTTTAAAAGCCACACTATTAACATTATTGTTTCATGGTGAATAATGTTGGCTTATGGATACATAGCGCATGTATATAATGTGCAAGCTTTGAGGGAAATTATGAACACAACATTACATATAATAGTTCAATGCTAAATAAGTATGCCATAGGTCATTATTGATTAAGTGATGAAATGTGATGGTTTACTCTTACTATGCATAAAGTATTGGAGAAGCATATTTTATATGTTGCATAATATAAAGAAGGCAACTTGGGCCTCTTAGAAGTGAATTTTCTTGAATAGAAACCAACACACAATAAGTAAATGACTATGCATATAAACACAAAACCTAGCATGTACGTCTTGAGAGACTTATTCAACATAACAAAGGAAACGTGAGAATATCAAATCTTTTTGTGTAATGTGTTTGAAATACATGAGAATAGGAAATGTGTACAAAAATGCAAGGAATTGGTCAAAGTATCATTTATGAGCCAAACGACTCTTTACTCTATTTTTTGCAAAGCTTAGACTTAGTTGACATTGAGCATGTGTTGCATTGTGACTGTAGACTATTTCAATGAGTAAAGTCACATCAAACAATAGGGAGAATGGCTGCATACTTGGTGCTAAAATATGAAGTTTTATTTCCTGTAGAAGTCCATTTTTGAAACAATTTGGCTGTCATCATTTGATGATCTATAGATTGAACTAGTCTTCTACTGCTATCAACCATAGAGGTTGATCTATGCCATTATATGCTAAGTATAATATTTGAATTATTGCCACCTTTTAGTTGAGTTGAGTGAGTTGAATTGCATGGGGTTTGTTGTCATTTTTCATGCCTTTTTTGTAGGCTACAAGGTCTCCTTTTTGCTGTATAAATAGAGAGGCTTATACTCCCATTTGGGGACACACTAATCTGCATTATTTTGTAGTTGCATTCTGTTGTATTTTGTGAGAGCCTTGATTATTTGTGAGAAGCTATATTTTGTGTGAGTTTCATTTGTAAGAGAATATCATAAATTTGTGAGAGAAGTCAAGTGAAGTATTGCTTTGACAGAGCTAAGTGAAGCTAGGAAGCTGCTGCTTGGAAGGTTGAGCGATAAGACAATCTATTGGTTAAGTATATTATAGGCATGGGGAACTCATATTCTATTACTTGTATTTTATTATGAAAGAATGAGCTTGATTGCTTTGTTTGGAGTTTATTGAAAATTCTTGCAATAGTGAAACATAGTATTTGATTTTGAAAAGGAATAGAAGTTGTTTTATGCTTTTCTATGGAAGTGATTGTATATACTCCATAATAGGAGTGCTTGTTTATCATTTCTATTATATACCAGGAATGATGAAATGGGTTTAGCTTTAATAAAGTGTATTATTAATCCTATTTTACCTATACAAGAAGAAGTTATTGATGATCTATACATAGATAGTTTAGACTACATATATAGTGTGAGAAATGTCAATGTCATGAAGCGACTTGGTACTATTATCTAATTATGTTAGAAAAACTTGGGGATGGTAAGGTTTATCTATATATCCATAGAGATGGTATGAAATATTATGATGTGACATTATGCAAACCACATCAAATATATTTACTTGAATGATCACTTGATCATACTATACTCTTGAATGGAACCCTAGGTTTAGGATAACCTATTTGGGATGAGAAGTTCATTTGATTAAGAGTGAAACCTTAGGTTAAGATTTACCTATTGGGTTGGGAAATGTACTTGACTACTCATTGATACCTATAGGAATAACTTGATTGGATTGTACATTTGGTATTGATTGGAACATATAGGGTTAGATTAACCTATATAATTGGACTAGTCATTGGTTGATGACTTTATCCTAGTTTAGGGTATTTTGAGGTTGAGACTCACCTATGTGATTAAGTAAATCACTTGAGCTTATGAGATACTCTTGATGAGAACCAATAATTTATGTGAAATATTAATGAATGGAGTCAGTTATTTATGATTCTTTATTCTATGATTAAATAAAGCTTATGTAGCTATTCTCTAGGTTATAAAGTTATACTTAAGACTAGATTTTCTGTTAAGGAGAATAGCTTGTTTATGTAAAGATAATATCATATGTTATACCCGGGTTAGGAATATCCATTTAAGGGGTAACTAGTGCTTAGGATTAATTGGTAGAGATATCAGTGTGTTTGGGGGAAATGGAAGTAGGTTATTTCTATGGTTAAAGATTACCCATCAGAGGAAATTACCTAACCATAGTATATGAATGGTCATAATTCAAACTAACTTTTAGTAGTGTATGTGAATGTGAGGATTGTCACTCAAAGTACTGAGTGAGAATACTTTGGAAAAAGTAGTGTAAGTAGCCACTGTTTACACTATCAGTTCACTGTGTTCCTTATATGCATTCTAGCTCAAGATTTTCATACTTGTAGATGTAGCTACCGTATAATTAGGTTTTGGTTTGTAGGACACAACACTAAGCTCTGATAGGATATTGTTATGGGGTTTACTTAAAAATCTATTTGTTGAAAGGTAGGTCCATTTTGTCATGTGTGATAGATGTGCAAGGGACCACATTTGAGTTTGTGGTTGGCAAAAAAACGCTTGAGTGATGCTTCTCCTCATTAGTTGGTGAACGAGGTTTGCAGATGTTTGTGCTAGCATTAGGGACAACTGGAGTGTATGCACCAAAGGGTGAGAACATCCAGAATGTATGTGCCATTGCAACGACATTAGGACCAATTTGTATATCTATTACCAGATGAAGCTCAGAGGAGCTATGTATGTATCATGTACCCTTTTATATGGAAGGATGTAATAATGAATGATATACTTTAGTTCATTCAATATGACCTCTATGTTAGGAAAATACTTGTGAAATTACAATGGAATGCAATGGAAGTTTGGTAATAGTGTTATTTCAAATGTGCATGTAATTTACATTATGGAAAGAAAAAAATGTATTGTTGTGTTTCGACATCATGGTTAATCAATTGGGGTGAAAACATTAGAAATTTTATCGAGTAGAACACCAAGGTTGTTACAAACTTCTATTAGTATCTCTTCATATTTCCTTGTTGTCCAAATTGTTGCAAGCTTTGGGATGATTGCAAAAAATATTCCCTCTCTCTTCAAGTCTTTCAAAAATTATTTTTTGAAAACAAAAAAAACCTTGGAGCTTCTCTCCACTTCCTCTTATTTATCCTTCAATGGATTTAAGGTTTACCCTCTTCTATCTTTCTTTATTCGGTAGGTGTTTTTCCTTTCATCATGGAAAAATTGCCTATCAAATTTCCCAGGCCTTCCTAAAAGGACATGGCATGCATTCATTGGCATCACATCTCAAATAATTCTATCCCAATAGTTATGAATTTGAAAACTCACCAAATATTGCTCGTTCAACACCAAATAATGCTCCTTTTGCAACCATGAAACTCGATATGGGCTGGGATGTTTGATTTTTTTAAAATTTCAACTTGTTCATCATTTCTTTAGATACAATGCTATAGATGGTATCGTTGTCCACAATGATTTTACAACATTTTCCATTTGCCTTACACCTTGTTTGGAATAAATTCCTTCTTTGAACTGGTTATGGTTTATCCTTGTTAGGATTTAACAAAATCCTTCACAATATTAGGGACTCTCCATCTTTAGGATCCTCTCCACACTTAGGTGAAGTAACAATCTCATTTTTAGCCAGTGCTAAATGAACCCTTGCTTCTTTCCCTTTTCCAATGCCTTGTTTAATTTGTGAACATTAAAAGGCCCAATCTCCCATTTATCCACATTGAAAACATGTACTATTACATCATATTCCTCTATCTCTACAAAAATATCCTCTACCACAAGAATAATCTTCTCTTCCTCTATTTTCTTGCATACTTGCATTAGATGTAATTGCTCCCTCTTTCTTGTTTCGGTACCTTCTACCACTATTGGATTGTCCTCTTCCACACGAAAATATTTCTCTACCTCAGAAGTTGTTTTGTTTTCTCCTGGAAATATTTCTTTTGCCTTCAATGCATATTGGTATGCCTCTTCCATGCCAGTTATTTGAATCATACTTAATTCATCCTAGATGGAATTGCACAACCCATTCACATATCTTGATGCCTTATTAGAATCATCTTCCACATGTCTCATCTAGATGTTCAATTTATTAAAATCCTTGATGTATTCTTGCACATTCTTTTCCCTTTGTTTAATGTTTTGAAACTTTTTGAACAAGTTGATTTGGTAATATGTAGGCAGGAATTTTTCCTTCAACTTCGTCACCATACTCTCCCAAGATTTCATTTTCTCTTTGCCTCTATATTTTCTTTCAAAATACACGTGTTCCCACCATAAAGATGCACGTCCCTTCAATTTCATGCACGTAAAATTCACTTTTTTTGAGTCTTCAATTGACTCAGTTGAAATACTTCTCCATCTCTGATATATCTAATCTATCACTTCTTCTAGATTCATTTTTTTATTATAAGTAGGAGGAACTAATCAAGGTGTACTACTACTCTTTTCCATTGCTTTTTGAAAATTTCCCTCTACCATATTTTCACCACCATCTTCCAAGTCAATTTTGGGTGCTACAACTTCATCTTCATCATTATTGATGTTTACCTTTAGAATTCCTCTCCTTTGTGCCATTTCCATCACATCCAACCTAGCCATGATGCCTCTCAACATATCCATGACTACCATATCACTAATTTTGTGGCCTTCTTCTCCCACATCCTCTTTGTACCATGTCAATTACCCTTTGCAGTTACAGGTCTTCTCTTTCCACTCACCCACAATAATAACTCTTAGGGTTTTATTCAACACCATCAAAATCTAAGATTTGATACCACTTAATTGTAGTTCATATTTCTTGTGTCTTATCATATCAAAAAAATGTTCAGCCAATACAATTTTAATTATATGTTCTCATTCAACAATTCAAATTTACAATAAAATTTAATTACAATTTTATTTTATTTTTATAATCTAGAGTGTTAGGAAAAGGTGTGTTTCCACCATGAATAATGTTATAATGTAATATTTATTTATTTATTATGTGGTGTACCTAGGGAATATAGGGGTACATGTATCACATGGGTATAACATTCTTGGGGCAACCACTGCTTGCTCATATAACCAAATTGTACAACTTTTTTCTGGGGGCATAACTTTCACCCAGAGTGTTTATTTTTCAACTTCTTATACTCATTGGAAAGGTGGTTTTGTGCACTACGCTGCTTCTAGATTTTGTTGTTTTGAAAATGATTTTCTTGTTGGAAGTTGGATGTTCCATTTGAGCTTGGAGAGTTCATATGTTGAGCATATGGAGTTAGATTTTGGACTTCTTATAGTCGACAAAAAGCTTGTTCAGAGCACTACACAATGGATCAGGTTTGAAATTTTTTTGGAATGACTCATTTGTTATTATTTCCATCTAAGTTGTTTATGGATTCTTTTGACTATGGTTATTTTGTGAGCTTATGGCTATTCAGATCTTGGTGATTTGATGTTGGAGTCATTGTATACTCACATGTGCATCTTTGATTACTCTCATTTGATATGGTTATCGATATATTGTTGGATTTTTATGTTGCATTTTTTCATCTACAAGTTGTGTAGTGTTGTAGGTGGTCTATACTTAGGTTGCATTTATGAATTAGATATGGGTTGTCTATAACCATAGATGCTTCAGTGTTGTTATAGATTTAGATTGATGGCTTAGTTTAATCACTTCCTTTGCTGGTTTGGTTGCCATTTTGAGGAGGAGAGATGGTATTACCAGGGACACAAATCTTTCTCCATATCTCCTTTTCCTTTCCTTTGGAATGGTGGAATTTATAGAGGTGTTGGTTGTGTTGGAGATGCTAGATGTGTTGGTGGTTGCTAAACCCTTCGACGCCAGTGTTTTGGGTTTCCTATGTCTTGCTTTTACAGCTGAGGACAGTGGGTCTTGCATGAGCAAGATTTTTCCCTTGTTGTTTGCAAACAATAGGGCCTTGGTGTTGTTGTCATTGTGCATGGTTCTAGGACTAAGAGGATGCCTGAAAATCTACCTTTTTTGGAGCACAATGAAGGTCTCGACCTTGTACAACTGGATCCTTGGCGTTTCAGAAGCATTTTTTGAGGGTTGTGGTGGAGGGGTCGGTTCTTTTCGAGTTCTTTGGTGTCCTATTTTCATAGGATTGGAGGCTTCCACACCTCAAAGTTTAGGGGATCTTGTACCCTGTTTGGCCTATAAAGCATATGTTTATGCAGGGTTCTAGTTTTTGTTCTCTCAAGTTTCTCATGGGTGCCTCTATGGTCACTATTGTTGTGTTCATCTTGTTGGCTGGGTCTCTTTCGAACTCTTATCTATCTACCCAATATTTTTTGTTGCTTTGTTTGTTGTGTGCTCCCTTTCTCAGGTTTGGAGCTATTGGGTCCTCTTCTCAGAAGGTTTTGTTTGTTGGTTGGTGCCCCTTCAGGTTCTCTCTGATCATTTTTCTTATGTTTTTCCTATTTTGGCTTGCAACTAAGTAGCAACTTGTTTGGTTCTTTATTTGGGTTGTTACCAAAATGTATTCTTTTGGTTGGGTGGTTTTCAAGCTTTTATCCCAGATCCTAGATTTTGATGGTTTCTTTAGATTTACTTTCTACTTGTGGTATGTTTTGCCTTCTCTATTGGTGGAAGGTTTCCTTAGTGGTAGTAGTTTTTCTTTCCTCATGTCACTATTTATTGGTTTATGGATTAGTTAATTTTCAATATTTTATTGAAAACCCAGATGACTTTAACTCTGAAAGTTATTAAGGTGGCTTTGTGGCTGTTATTTGGGATTCCTTTCTTGGTCCATAGTATGTTCTTCATGCATAGTTTACCAGAGGATACTATGGTCACTTGTTTGGTTGTTGTGTTGGCTTTCTCCTCAGATCCTATGGAGGTGGATTCCTCTCCTTTTGAGGTGAAGATAAGAGGTGAATGTTTCTAGTTTCCCCAGTTGTTGATCCTATTGAGGTGGATGCTTCTCCTATGGAGGTGGAAGTTGAGGGTGCTAGAGATTTTAGGCTATAGTGGATTATCTAGTCATGATATCCTCTCCAGTAGAGGGGAGCTCTCTCCTTTAGAGGTGGAGATTGAGTTGGTGTCCTGGTACCAGGTGAGATTATGTTGTAGGGAAGTTGATTTCTTGCAATTTTTTGTTGTGTATCCCAAAGCCCCTATTGAGGTGGGATGTTTGGACTTATTTATTTTACTAAGAAATAGGGTCTTGTTGGTGTTTTAAACCATTTAGCTCACTATTTTCCTAGGCTTAGATTTGGATGTTCTGAGCGGTTGGTTTGTTGACATCTGGCTGATTCAGGCGATGCTCAAGTTTATCTAAGGGTTTAAGGTCCCTATTAAAACTTGTTTGTATAAGGATTTAAGGCCCCTTCAAAACCCGTGTCGTGCAACTCGTTTAGTATTTTCTTTCTCTTTATGGCTATTATTGTTTAGGCTGTCGATGGTTCGTGTCTTTTAGTTTAGGCAATTCTCTCTTTGTTCAGGTTTTAGGTCTTTGTAAAACCTATATTTACTGGGTTTCAAGGCCCCATGAAAACCTACTTTGCCCATTAAAAAAAACATTTAACTGAAGGATCAAAGAGTATTTCTAATATTAATCTTACAAATCACAAGTATAAGTAAATGTCATGTTCAACTAAAAGTCGTATATTAAACACTAATCAATAGTTACTACATGAACATGAATAATTAACTATCTTAACTAAAAATTAGATGCAACAATATTAATAAATAAAAATACAAAGTAGCATCATACCTCAAGTGGGACTTGACTTGGGTATGTGCACTCTTTAGACTAAAGAATCAACCAACAACCAAAGCTTCATGCATATTACTTCACAGGAATGAATAAAACTTGCTAGAGTTTGATTGATTTCTTGGAAATAAAGAAAATTAGAGAATGTATTTTCACTTGTTTGTTAATTCACTATTCTTTGCAATACATATAAGCTTAAATAGTCTTAACTAATCTTGGAATCATCACTATATCTATCGCTTATCCCTATTAAGTAAGGAGAGAGCTATTTTTTGGAAGAATACAATTGGGAGATAAAGTCCCATCATATCTTTGTTAACATTAAAGAGAATTTGATCATAGATGCATGTGTGGACAAGTGATAGAATCATGTAATAGAAAAACATTAGCATTAATTGTAGAATAAGAGTTCTTGATTTAATTATCATTTTTCGGAAGTAGAAGTCTAATGCAACAACTCGACTTTCCTTATCTATGGCTAGCTTAACACTAGTTTACATGATGCATGTTGATGCAAACCCACACCCTCTCTTGGCTACAAGAATAATTTACCTCATTATTGTTGTGAATGCCTCAACTAAAAGTACTCGCATGCTTTCTGTTGTTAACTATCTCATCTCTTCCTTTCTTGCCACATAATAAGTTGGTCTTTTTATAAAACACCTATTCGTCAAGTTTAATCACATTATTCTATCGCATCCTAATCAACAATCATGTATTCATGTAAATATTAATCAAAACATTAGCAACTATATTTAGTGCATCATATTAACATAATCTTAGGAAATGTCATTGATTATATGAAAGTTCAATAGTTATTTGGGAAATAACAAAGTAAAAATTATTTATGAAAGGAAAATTTGGGAACCCATCAACAAGTACAAATTGATACTTTTTACACAAAGTGGTGCTTTTGATTTAGAGAGTGGCACTTTTGACCCAAAGAGGTGCTTTTAATACAAGGTTTGGTGCTTCTGATATAGGGTTTGACACTTTTGATATAGGTTTTGACACTTTTTGTGATGCTTTTGATAAGGGGTTTAACACACTTGATAAGGTATTCGGTGCATCTGGGACACAAAGTGACTCATCTAGTTTTATTTGCAGGATTGTAACAACTTTATCAAGTTTTAGACTTTTTATTTCTTTTTATTTTTCTGACCACTAATAATTTGTTGTTTTCAATTAAAACCTATATTATTTTTTGAGACTAACTATTATTTTTCAAGGTTTCAATCTATATATTGTGGTATCTAACTATGAAATTTCATGTACAAAATAGAAAAAAGGTGCTTCTATGAATAGACCAGTGCATTTGAGATGCATAGTGGTGAATTTGATAAATAGAAAAACATATGAGAAATATAATGACACATCTAAAAGGTAATTCAATGCTTTTGAAAAATATAATTGGGCATCTAATATTTACTTTAATAATTTTGAAATTTGTTGTTGCACTTTTGATTTTGTTAGTTGGATTTTATTTTTGGCTAACATTTGTTTGACTTTGAGAAACTAATCAAGTGGTGTAAATTGAACATCACTGGGAGAAGTATTTGAATCTAAGACTACTAACATAATTTGGTGTAGGGAAAATTTACATATTTTCTTAGCTAAGTTTCACACTTTGTTTGGATTAAAAAATGAACATGTTTGCCATGCTTATGTAGACTTCTAATTGTGTATGCTCTCTCCTTGTGCTATGTGTGAGCTTGGAGATCAAAACAACCTTTTAGTTTACTTTATTTGCTTTATTTTCCATCCAAGGTTGTACTAGTTGTGTATGATCTCCCCTTACGCTTCATGCAAGCCTGGGGATCAAAAGCACTATTATCAACATTTCTTATTAGGGGGTCTGCTTGGGGATTTTATCAACCCAAGGTCGACCTCAACCATTTTTTTAGTGGTGTATATAAATGGGAGAGAGTGAAATTTTTACCTCAAGGGCGAGCCATCATTGTGTTTGGCCAAGTGTGGAGACCCTCGGTTTGTTGAGACTCATATATGTGAAGAGGATAGGAGAAACCCTTCTAGCATCAAGCGTTTGTAGACGAGCCTTAAGTTAATAGATACCACTACAAACCTTAATTTTAGAAAGCCTAAGACCATTGAATGCCAATCTAGTGTGGTGCAAGGTACAATATCATGCTTGAAGTTACTCACCATGTACCTTCGTAAGTAAGGTGAAAATACCTTAGACTAAAGATGTCAAAACCTCCAAGGTAAGGAAAAAGGTGAGCCCTTGTGCAACTAGACTCGTAGTCATCGACTCTTGAGAAGAGAGGCAATGCTTACAGTAATCTCAAGGTATTTTATTGTGTCGGCCTACACTAGTGTGACACTCCTTACTTGAATAATTAAGGTTGTTAATGTGCTTGACATGTTTTCTTATCAATACCAATATACACCATTCAACCTTATTACCTTGAGAATCATCAACTATTGTGTTTATTATTTTTATCTATTGCCAAAGAAAATAATTTATTGAAAAACTTGCAAAAACACCAATTGTTACACAAATTCAAGCTTCTAAGTCTAAAATTACCCATATGA
Organism: Sequoiadendron giganteum; assembly: GCA_007115665.2. Taxonomy (NCBI): domain Eukaryota; kingdom Viridiplantae; phylum Streptophyta; class Pinopsida; order Cupressales; family Cupressaceae; genus Sequoiadendron; species Sequoiadendron giganteum. Next base: position 174,389,705 of record CM021110.1, read on the forward strand.
ATCATGATGTAGCACTTATGATTTTTTTTGTTCCATCTATGCATCTCTCAAGCATAATTGTGCTTTTGATTCATACTGTTGCACATTTGATTCACAAAATTATGCTTTTGTTCCATACCTTTGCGCTTCTAATACACACATTTTTGCATCTAACCTATCCTTTTGTGCATTTGAGCTATTCTTTGGCACTTATGATTCACAAAAAATGCACATTTGAATTGTATATTGACACTTTTAATATGATTTCCAAGCATGCTTGATCTAATAACCTATGCACTTTTTTGATAGAGTTACACTTTTGAGCCTCTATTTTACACTTTTGAGACATATTGATGTACTTTTGAGATATATTGTTGTGATTTTGAGATACACTGTTATGCATTTGAGAAATATCGTGACACTTTTGATCTATGCCTAAATTTCTATAATACTCCAAAAGTTAGATTTTAGGACCTTTGACCAAACAAAATTGAGACATAAGACATGTAGAACATCTGAGTTGAATTTCCCCTCATTATCCACGCCATATGATCCTTTTAGTACTTTATAATTACTATCTTAGGCTTGGACAAACAAATTAGTCTCATCATAATCAATCATCCAAATAAATATCCAACAACCAAAATTATCATAATCTAGTCTAGATCTTCCATCATTTATCACTAGCTTAGCTCTTTACTTCATAAATTTCCTCTTTCAAGTAGATAGTTGAGTTAGCCCCAATAATTTATGGACAAAATTACTTAGGATCCTTGAATAATCTTTATTTGGTCCACTCTTATCCTTTTTCTTGAGCTCATCAATCTAGTTCAAGTGAGAAATCATTTAAATCTTAGCATTTATCTCGACAAGAAGATCTAGATTAACTTTGGTCTATTGAGGTTTTATCCTACATCATCCTTTTATCAATCAAAAAACACCAAAAATAATCATCCAAAATCATCCAAAATCATCCAATCCTTTTTCCAAATCTAAAATCATATCTTTAGAAAAGTCCATAGGAAACAACACATCCATATCAAATCATCCCATTTTGCACCTTACATCATCATCTCATAAGGTCTTTGGATTTGTATTCCTAAAACAAGGTCTCAATAGAAGAAACTCATGTATTCTAATCAAAGTGATTCAAACATTACCACAAACATGGTGATACACAAGTCAAATGTGCAAAATAGAGGTTATTATAAAGACATCACACATGAGTCTACCAAATTGACAAAATAAAATTATTAGAGATGCAACAAGATCTAGATGTAATAAAAGTGATCGATTGCATTCTTGTTATGGATCCAAGAAAATATTTGCTTGCACTAGCACAAAAAGCTGCTAAACTACCTCCATATTTTGATATTACCACACTTAGGGAATAAGCCCTTAAAAATATCATGTCATCACACACCATCTCTAACACAAGAATTCCACTATATTAATCAATCAACGATCTACGCCTCAAACTTCTATTCTAATTATGTCAAGTCAACAAACCATACCTTCCATTGATACATATTAAATATCATTTTCTAAACAATATGTCAATCCACTATATCAAATGCCATTCTCATATAATCACATGACCACATATATTCCTAATCACAAATATTCTTCATCCATACCCTATAACACCTAATCTTTCACATCCAACATTAACACAAACAAAAATATCCCATTTTCTACACAACCTATCATATACAACATTCATACAAATATTTCACAACCTATCACATCCAACATCCATACACATATTCCATACACTTCAATAACATCCAAAATATCCATGAAAATGTATATCCCAACTCATTCCCACCAATATTCCATACTTAACATTCCAAACAATTCAAACTCTCCACAAATACATAAATTCCAAACCATTCACAAAATTCCTCCTTCAGCATCCCAAATTACTCTTCCACATCTAACATACCCATGAATACAAATATTCTAAATCAGTTACAATTTTATTCTCAATCCATTCCATTTACCATCCCCACAAATATACATATCCCTCAATGCCATAATTTCTCATATAACTCATTCAATATCCCACAACAACAAACCATTCCACAAAACCAAAATCCTTCATTTAATTCATCGACCATCCCACAACATCAAGCATATATTCCCTCAAATCAACTACCAATCAATATGAAAAATGACTTGGCATTACAAATACAAAGCTTGCATAAGAAAATAGTTTAGATAGAATTAGGACATACGAAGAAAAGCTACACACTTCAAGGTATATGTCCTTATCCATTTGATCAAGCAATACCTATGATTACCTTCCCTCACAACTTTGAAATGCCAAATTTTGACAAGTATAAGGGAATAGGTGATCCACGAGAGCATTACGAGAATTATACATAGTTTTCCTAGAGGTAGCTTATAATGACACATAATTGATGTATCTTTTTCCCCAAAGTTTAGGAGTACAAGAAATAAAATGGTTCTCTCATTTACAACATGGTATCAAGACCTTACATATGAACTAGCTGAAAAATTCATCAATCACTTCTCCTACACCATTAAACATGAGATATCTTTGACTGATTTATGCAACACCCAAAAACAAAATGGAGAATCATTTTCTTACTTCCTACAAAATTGGAGGAATATGGCCAATAAATTCTAATGGCTCATACCAAAAAAATAAATTGTGAATATTTTTATCCAGAATCTCAACCAAGAAATGGGCTTCTACCTACAAGTGCAATATGCAAACATGTTTGATGAAGTCATAGAGAAAGGATTCAATATTAAAATATCTCTCATTGTAAAAGGACTTGTGGAAATTTATAATTAAAGAAAATACCATGCCTCACAGTCTAATGATAAACCTCGCCTATGGGCCAAGAACAAGAAAGTTACAAATGATGGTTTAGTGGACAGTAAATTTGTGCATAATATACAAACAACACCTAACAAAAAAAAAACCCAAAACGTGACTCTCTCAAGAGGAGCACCAAAACAAAACAATAATCCTAGACGAAAATACACTCTCCTAGGGGAACCAATTGAGTTTGCATTGAGGAATTTGGTGCAAACCAATCTCATTAAGCTTTTAGAGAAAAGACGATATGATTAACCACAATTCAAACCTTTATGGTATAGTAAAAAAGATTATTGCGAGTATCATAGAGGTCACAAGACACCTAATTGTATGGAATTAAAATCTCATGCAAGATCTTATTGATTGAGGGGATGTAAACATTAAAGGCCATCTTGGAAATTCTACCAACAATGCTCTTGGTATCTACAAGGATCTAGTTGCTGACTATGGAAAAAAAATGAATTTGATAAGGGAAAGAGTTATAAAAATGTCAACTATTTGTATGATTCCATAGTGGGACATATTGAAGAAATTGATAACCACATTACCACTATTACCTTCCCAAATAAGAATCTTGAATGTGCAATTACCAAACGACATGGAAAATCCACTCTATAGGGAGCCCCACAAACACGTCATTTACCATTTGAATATAGCCTCATAGAACATCTAAATAAAAAACTAGGCTAGATACTAAACAATTCCAAGCCATGGAAGGATACCTTACATCAAACAATACCTTGTATTCATAGAAAAATCTTCCTACCACCTCATACCATAAACAAAATATCAAAAGAGCCTTGATAGATGGTGGAGCAAGCTTAAAAATTTGCGCACTAAAATTGGTAAAACAATTGGGATACTTTGATGGGGTCATAAGAAAATATAAGATCATTACAATAAAATCATATGGTGATGTCAAGCATGAATCATAAGGGATAATAAAGCTACCTATTTAATTTGGTCCTGTAATTGCATAAACTACCTATTAAGCTACCTTGATCTCCCTTACAACATTCTTCTAGGCCATCCCATCTACTTAACATTAAAGTATAAATTTACCCTACAATAAAACTGAGGCAACCATTTATGAGGAACCTCATCCTTTCCAATATTGCCAAATGTAGAGGAAAAAATAAAAAACCCACCAAGTACCTAAAAATGGCATTGTCTCATTATCATTTGATATTAATCTAGCCATACTTGCCTCATCATATAATACACATGATTCCACTCCCAAAATCAAGATCCAAATACATGGCAAGGGTTGTGAAGAATATGATTTGAAAGGGTCCTTCTGTGTAGGATAACTTATGTCTTATCCTAAGACACATGGAGAACTTCAACACATAGATATTACCACTTCAATTATCAAGTATTAACACACTATATTCAAACTTATTGATTGGGAACAAAAAGGACCATTAGTTCTAGACATGTTTCAAAATGATGAAGCTATTGTAAAACTTATGGGACTTAGAGAAAGCATAATACTTGGGGATCACAAAGCAAGATTTGTCATAAAACTTGATACAAAAGCATACTTTGAAGGGAAAATCAAATCCTTTAGTCATAAAAGTTAAAATATAAAAAATAATAGAATGTCTCATAGTGAAAACCACAACATGGCACTTTCAAATCTAGAAAAATAAAATATAAAGGACATATCCAAGGGTGAAAACCTCTTTGAGGTTCCTATAGATGAAGGATTTTACCTCCCAATTATTGCTAAATATCAAGAGAGATCTCCAATATTAGTAAAATCATCAAAAGAGACGACGTTGAACAATAAACAATCCTAAGATCACCTTTTATAAGCTATCATTAGATCCCATTACTTTAGAAGATAAAACATCAATATGTCGACCGAGCAGTGTCCAAGGTTGTCTGCAATAGAAGGCGGCTCAAATAACTCTTAGATTTTCTAGATTTTATAGCAACTGAAATTAATTTTAACCTAAGGTAGTTTAACTAGTTAACATGAAATTAATTTGTCTAGAAAGCTAGAAAGTATTTAACTAAAAGCACAAAATAATTAATTTAGAAAGCATGATAACTAAAATAGAAAACATCGAGATAACTAAACTAAGAAGCATGTAAACTACAAAAGTAGAAAAACTTGTAAACAAACTATAAAACATCTAACTAATAACAGTTCCTAATAGTATTATCATAGACAAATGACTACATTCATAATTATTATCCATGCAATAAAAATGATAGAACGAAAATACTCATCTATTAAGTCTATCCTCCCTCGAGTGGCCAGCTCATGGGTTCCTACATTCTCAAATCACATGTACAGTATAATCGAAAGCTTTCCCATTAAAAGTAATCTTCATCCATAATTTCCACAATTCAGAGATTGATATGCAATAGTTTCTTTATTCACATATATTCAAAAAAGATGTCGACAACATAATAGTACTATTTTGTGTTGTCTTTTGCTTCTGTAGATTATATATTATAGAAAGTTTCTAACTAAATCCTATATTTCAGATGGCTTAGATTACCATTGAAAAAGTCTGCAACAGATTGTAAACAAACTTTATGTCTTTAAATGCTCATTACATAAATATTAAAGAGGCTTGAGTTGAGCCATGAAGTCTTAAAACATAACATAATTCTCACTAAAAGAAACTATGATTTCGGTCCATCATCCTAAAGTTCAGGAGCATGTTCCCAACGCATATCTTCAATATGTTCTAGAGCTCGTGCTGGTTGAATGATTTTAACTTATGTATGCTGATTGATTATTACCCTACAAAACACTTAAAACTACCCATTAAATCTACATTGGTAAGATATTTCAATAAATCACAAGAAATAAAGTTTGTACTATTTTTCTCAAAAGATAAGCAATTATTATTCCTAAAGTTTAATTAATTGGCAGAGAATAAGTATTTTTCATCCATGAGGAAGGGTTTTATTATGTTATCATGATGAGGTTATTTTTACCTCATCAACCTTCTTTGTTACATCATTGATACTAGAGGAAAATAAATATTTCATGTAATATTGTTTGAGATACGAAAAATTCAACTTTGCTTGGTCATATGCAGGCATGTCATGATTTGATACAACTTTGGTAGTCCATCATTTGACAATATATCAAGATGCTAAACCAGTAAAGTATAAACTCCATAAAATGCATCCTCAATTGTAATATTATCCAAAGTGGAATTACAAAAACTTCTTGATGTTGGTTTCATCAGGCCCAAAAACTATCTAGAGTGAGTATCAAATATTGTCCCTATTGCTAAACCCACTGGGGGAATCCTCATTTTCATTGATTTTAGAGATTTAAACAAGGATTTTCCAAAAGATGACTTTCCACTACCAAAAATTGACATCGTTATAGATTTGATAGTAGGACATGAGATGATTTCCCTCATGGATGGTTTCTTTGTGTTATCCTCGAATCTAGTTGAGCTTGATTCACGGGATAACCCCCTATGAAACTTGTTCATTTCGTAGTCCTGTACACTCTAAGCACACACAATGAGGCATAATTTCACTTGTTTTTATGCATGGTTCTGAGCCTCAAATCACCCCCTTAAGAACTCGCTTCTTCCCGTTTCTCAAAAAGATTCAAAATGAATATTTTATCAATTTTCACTTTTCTAGAGTTAGAATTTTTTTCCCATGCAGGGGCGCTATTTTTTAGCGCTCCTACATGGGATGTTAGGAAATTTTCTAAGTGTAGCAATGCTGAATTTCAGCACCACTAAATATGTTTAGTGTTTTTTAAATATGCAATAGCACTATTTTTCAATGCGAGTGCACTTTCCCGCCTTTGCACAGTTTTTCATTAAAAGAACATCAAGTTCATTAATGTGTTTTTAGTTATTATTTTTAATCGCTTTTTAAGTCTTGTTTACTTTCATTTATGGTTATTTGAGCTTGGTTTTTCTCTGTAGTTTCGTGCTTGGCGATCAAAGCATAGGCAAATTTTTTGGTGTGGATTTTGGTCTTTCTTAGTTTTAACTCCTTAGTTCAGTTTCTTAGAATTATTTTGTTCTCCATCTAGGGTTTTCGTTGTCTAAGTTTGTCTTTGTTTTTACTTGATCTAATTTCAACATTTATTTATTGGTTTTACCCTAGATGTGCGTTGGTAAATTTTTACTGATTGTTCAAGGTTGGAGGATCATTTTTGAACTTTTAGATATTCACAAGTGCAATGGCAGTAATTTTTAACGCTGTTGCAGTTTTATTTCTTCGTTTAGTCCAGATGTAATGGTGAATTTTTTTGCCACCGTTACATGAAATTTTTCTTGAAAGATGCAACAGTACTGAAAAATCCTACCGTTACATTTTGCGTTTCACATGGTCTATCAAGTGTATAGGTGGGCTTTTTCACTACTTTTGCAAAACTTCAAATCTTCCAATTATATGCAATGGCATTAATTTTTGATGCTTTTACACATCAATTTTCCAAGTATAAGTGATGGTGCATGAGCAAGATTTTTCAGTGCTATTACATGAAATGAACTTCCCCAATATGTAAGGGCACTAATTTTCAACGCCCCTACATAAAATCTAGATTTTTTCGCTAACTCTAAAAAATCTTCAAAATTATATTTCAAACTTCATTTCACTCGCACCCGCCCAAATTTTCTTGCTCCATTTCTCTTATATTCTTGCTAATTTGCTTGCTTCCACTTTGTTCTCAACCATCATCACATTCAAGCTCCCAAAAACCATGAAATTGCTTAGATTTACATCCAATATGCAATATCTTGAAAATTTGAGTAATTGCATCTGAATTTAAATACCCCATGTTAAACCTCAGTTTTTCCCACTTTTGCATCAAAATTGTTAAAGCCTACTCTTGCATACATTTTTATCTCTTGTGTCTTGTTTCTTGAGCAGTTTTGATCAAGTTCTTGCCTATCACCAAGCAAGAAGGCTCTAAAACACAACCAGAAAGTTCTTCCCCATGTTTCAAGTATTCAAGAGGTATTCATCAATGGTTCGAGAGGAATTTGAAGATGAAACTTTCTCAATAGCTTCAAATGAAAAAAATGACAGTTTTTCAGATTACTCTAGATTTGAGAATTATTCTTGAGAGGTACTAGAAAGCGTTCAACCTCATTAGAGGAGTCAATCTCAAGAATCCTCGTCATCTCCAAAGTACACTCCAATGCCAGACAATGATGAAGTGCACATCATCATGAAGTTTTCATGGAGAAAGATGTTGAATAAGGCTAAATTTTGCCTTAAATTAGATTTCCCAGTTTTAGCTTTTTCAAGCTTTTGTAGTTAAGTCATGAAAATTTACATGTATCTTGTAAATTTGCAAATTGTACATACATGTAAAAACGAAGATTTCCTCCTACAATCATGGACATCACGTTTGAATAAGTCAAAAGTTATTTAGGGTTTTTCCTAGAATAGCTCATTGATCTCACCTATAAATAAGAGGAAGTCTATTATATTATTTACCTTTTGTTTAATGCAACGAAGTGTTGCTCATTTGTAAAGCAATTTTGAAACTTTGAGTTCATATTGTGAAACTATTTTCAATCAATAAAGAAGGCTAAATTGTATACCAAAGTTTGTGTTGGATCAATTTCAATGAATGTGAATGTTCTTATGTCTCTCGCGCGAGTTTATCTTATTATTGGATTGAATTAGCAGTGTTTTATTAATTGAGATTGGAGGGCTTTTGAGTTGAATTGTGTAGAATTTGTGCTATACCTTTTGCTTGGAATTGTGAATTTGCTGATAATATTGGTTAATGATCTATAAGATTTTGTGCTTATAATTGTTCATGTTGTTCGTAGATCTTTTTGTGAAGTATATTGAAGACTTTGTGCTTCATTTTACATTGTCGGTTACTTTATTGTGGAATTCATCATTGAAGACTAGAGAATGAATTTGTGCCTTTGTGAGCCTTTTAGTTACATATCTTTTTTATACTGGTACTCCTAGACTATGATTTGACAAGTTAGTAGTATTGGGAATTACCACTTAGGTTTTATTTAAATTTGTATCACATCAAGAAATACAAACTGTAAAACATTGTAAACATATTCTCTGAAAGAAGAGAGAATCATTAATGTGACACACCCCCATATGATTAGTGTAGGGTACATATTGTAAAGTTAAGAATAGTTTACTACAGTTTTGATAAGTAGTAAGAAAGGAATCTCCCCTTTCTGAGAGGAGAGATTCTATCTCACAACAACTATGGCTGAAATTCAAGTTTTGTAATCTGTAAAAGGGATTACAAAATTTTCACCCAACACTTTGGATATAATAAAATCCATGTATCACCAAAATATCAACATAATACTGTTTTCATATATTCTTGGGGTACTTATTCTTGGAACATAATGCCTTTTGATCTAGAAATAATGTTGGTGCAACTTATCAGAGCAATGACAATAATTTTCCATAACATGTTCCACAAAAAAATGGAGGACTATGTAGATTAATTAATCACAAAATACATAACAAGAAAGGGACATTTGGATGTTCTAGGGAAAACCTTCAACAAACTAAAGGAATAAAAAGTGAATTTCAAACCTAAGAAATGTGTCTTCAGTGTCACTTCAAGAAAAATATTGGGATATATTGTATCTTGTACAAGTATTGAGGTTGAAATCGTAAAGATAAAAGCAATAATTTAGATGCCTCTACTAAACAATCTTAAACAAATTCACAATATCTAAGGAAAAATACATTCAATCCAAGGTTTCATAGCCCAACTAGTAGATACATGTCATTTTTTTCACATCTCCTTCATAAAGATGTCACATTCAAATGGAATGAGAAGTTCCAATAAGCTTTCTAGCAACTAAAGGATTAACTTACTTCACCACCAATGTTGATGCCTCCAGTTCAAGGCAAGCTATTGATATTATAAATCTTAGCTACAACAACAATATTAGGAGCTATCGTAGCACAACATGATGATGCCAAAAAAGAGAGAGATATACTACATCAACAAAACATTAGTAATATATGATCTAAATTATGCACTTATTGAATGATCATGTCTATTTGTCGTATTTACATCATAAAATATTTCATACCACATGCTTAATCATCAAACTAAGCTCACCTCAAAAGTTGATCCATCGAAGCATATGTTATCCAAAGCAACACTCACTGGTCGCATGGCTAAATGGGTAAGATATTGAGTGATTTCAATATAGAATATGTCAACTGAAAGGAAATCAAAGGATAAGTCATTGAAAACCAGCTAGTTGAGGCACCTTTATATGATACTAATTTTCTTATATCATACTCCCTAGATGAATTTTTTTAGTATCACCCCAAGGAATTAGTGGAAATTATTCTTTGATGGATCCTACACTCAGGCTCTCAGCATGGTTTAGGAGCAAGATTCCTATTCATCACTCCTCAAGGATATTGCATCCCTAAAGCATATTGGTTAGCTTTCCCATATACCAATAATATTGCCAAATATGAAGAACTCGTTATAGGACTTAGAATGAATCCAATGACACATTAAAAAACTAAAAGTATGTAGAGATTCACAACTAGTTATCAAACAAGTTAATGATGAGTACTAAATAAAGGATGATAAGTTTCTACCATATAAGAGAATGGTTGAAAATTTCAAGCAATATTTTTCTAATATCTCCTTTGAAAAAATACCAAGATTAAACAATAAATTTTTAGATGCAATGAAAAATATTAGATCTCTTTTAGATATGTCTCAAAACAATTAGCAATGTAAATTTTAAGTGGAACAACTTTTGGTTCCTGATTTTAATGTCCCAGAGTCAAGACTTGTGTGAAAAATTGTTGGTCATTATTCCCCATGGTATCATGTTATATACACTTACCTTCATAATAATACTATTCCATCCAATCTAACTATTTATTAAAAAAATCTTCATTCATCACTCATCCCACTTCACCATCCTTGGTGATACTCTTTACCAAAAGAGTCTCAATGTTACCCTACTTAGATGTTTAAACTTAAAAGAATTTGAAACCACCTTACATGAGGTCCATGAAGGTGCTTGTGGGTCACATTATAAGGGTCTTACCCTTGCTAAGAAGTTACTGAGAACAAGATACCATTGGCCAACTATGGATTGAGAGACACATCACTTTAAAAAGAAATGCCTTCAGTGTCAACAACATGGAGATCTAATTCACGTATTTGCTCAAAAGTTTCAACCAATTACCATTCCATGTCCCTTTTCACAATGGGGACTCAACCTCATGGGAAAAATTCACCCCACCTCATATGAGGACCAAAAATATATTTTCACCACTACTAAGTACTTTAGAAAGTGGATAGAAGTCATTCCATTTACCTACATCATCGATAAACAAATAGAAATTTTTATCCTCAATTACATTATTTTCCAGAATGGTGTTTCACATGTCATTATCACAAATAATGGTGCACCTTTCAAAAACCAACATATTTGTAACCTTTGCACTTAATTCCATATACAACATCACTTTTCTACTCCATATTACCCATAGGGAAATGATCAAGTTGAGACATCTAATAAATTAATACTTAAAATCATAAAGAAGACAATCAATGATGTTGGTCATGACTCACACTTTCAACTTCACCTACCCTTATGGGCCTACTTTACTAGCATTCAAACACCTATATGTGCTACCCCATATTCACTAGTCTTTGATACTGAATCTATTTGATCTATTGAGGTTGAACTCCCTTCATTAAGGGTATATTTGTAACATCCCATCAAAAATGAAGAGTATTGTGTATCCAAACTAGATGAGTTGAAGTTAATAGATGAAAGATATCACAATACATTGAATCATTTGCAAGCCTATCAAAGTTGTCTTCGTTGTAGTTACAACTATTGGAACACATTTGTCATTGCACCAAAAGATCGACCTGTTAACACTTGATACAAACACCAGAGATAAGTGGATCCATGGGAGGTGATTATTCCATGTACCAAATTTGAAGGGAAACATTGGTTATTAGTCAAACAATCCCCCTCAACGTCACCCGATGGGATTCGAACCTACGACCCAACTCTGATATCATTTGTTGGAACATGTTTGTCGTTGCACCAAAAGATTGACCTATTAATGCCTGATACAAATTCCAAAAATAAGTAGATTTTTCGGAGGCAGTTAGTCCATGTCTCAAATCCAAAGGGAGATGTTAGCGATTAGTCCAACAATAACAAGAAAATTAAGTTTGAAGATTTAAAGTAGATGATCAAATCCTGAAAGAAAATAAAAAAAATAGAAAAATGAGACAACAAAGGAAAGTTTGATTCTAAATGTTTGGGACCATTCATAATCACATCAAGCCATGGATCAAGAGCCTACCATCTTGAAACACCTAAAGGTGATCCTCTACAAGAGCCCACCAACAATAGTCATCTTAAGAAATTTTATGCCTAACCCTCGAGGTATCCCAATTAAAAATAAAAAAAAGTAAAGAGAAATAACCCATCCAATAGTGAAAACCACTTTGGTGGCACCTTAGGAAATTACCATGGTGAAAACTTGTTTAAAAGAACCATGTGTAATAAAATCCAAAAATTAAAAAAAAAAAGTGAAGATAAAAATCATCCTATAATGAAAACCACTTTGGTGGCACTTTGGACAAGTACCATGGTGAAAACTTGTTTACAGGAAAGATGTGTAGTAAAAACCATCTACCATCTATCAGGTTCTTATCCATTATATTCATAATAAATTTAGTATCCCATCCACATCCATCTACCTATCATATTTCACCTATCCACCTCACATGGCTTGGTAATTACCAATGTCTAGCACTATCCATCTCACCTAATACCATAATAAATTTAGTGCACCATTTCAAAATAAATGATCCTATACTTAAATGGGGGAATTTTACTTATACCTAGTCATCTGATTGGATCCTTATTATTGCCTTAGAATGAAATTTTCCAAAAAAAGTCACATATTCCAAAAAATTCAAAAAAAAAATCACATATTTCTGAAAATCCAAAAACTTCAAATATTTCAAAAATATAAAAACATCAAATATTCCAAAAATAAAATAAAAATAAACACCAATACAAATTCACCCATCCATAATAAAATCATCTCATAATAAATCATTCATCATCACAATCAATCTTTGACACTCAAGAAAAAACAAACTACACATCATACAAAACGTAGATCTTTCATGACAAATCGCAAGCTAAGGATCACTACTGAATTAGTTTACCACCTATATAACTATTGCCTAACCATTTGATTCATCATCCCAATCCATTCCTTAATAGATACATCTCTCCTACAATAGGCACAATCCAGGATAACAAACACACTCTCTTTGGCAAGAGATATGATGGTTGTTGATATGTTTTGTCAATTGGTCTTTTATTTTGGTTTATATTTTTGGTACCCTTACAACACTTACTTGAATCCACCTCAATCTTTCAATAACTTGGTGTGTCTAGAGGAACATACAATGTGACATAGTCATTGCTTTTGTATGTTGTATTTGTGGAATTTTCTTATAATACAACCATGGTGAATACTTGCCTTGTGTGTGTTGAGGTAGCTTCTTGAATAAACAAACATCCTTTACATATCAAGTCTTTCATACCTTTTGTGCACTAGGATTGTCATACTAAAAATATCTCTCCCACATATTAAAATAAGGTTTTTGTATGTATAATATGAATAAGGATAATCCTCTTTGTTTGTAGAGTCAAAGTTCATGCAAGGGGTACAATGTCACCCTAGTCCCTTATACCTTGGTGCATAGTATCTATTTGATATAACACAATACAAATTGCTCTTTACATTTTTTTAACATAACCAAAAGAAAAGAAAAAAACACATTTTTCCCATTATCACTTGTCCATCTAATATTCACTATTCATTCCATATCTAACTATAGCTTTCACTATTTGATATTTGATCAACAAAATTCATTTATTCATCACTATCCTACATCACTTCTTCTATCTTACTAATTCATCCCAATTATTTTATCCATGTATCATGACACATAAAAATATATCTTGTTACATCCATGCAATCCCTACATACACAATCATTAGTTAATCACATTATATAAATCATAACATAGCATCAAAAAAATTATAGGATCATATCATATAAATCATAACATTACATCATAAAAATCATAACATTATCATAATCCATCACATCATAATCAAATACATTAATCATAATCATCATAGTGTCAGTAATATCCATTGTATGCATACATCCATCATATAATCACATATAGTATTATCAAATAGAACCATCATTGTGCATCATAAATAACATACATCCATCATATAATCACATATGGTATTATCAAATAGAACCATCATTATGCATCATATATAACATCATCAAATAAAAACATCATTGCATACATACATTTTCATGCACATATTAGATCGCCACAACAAAAATCTCATCTCATATATATCAAAAACCATGTCATGGTACATCCATAAGTAAAGTGTTTGTATAAAAGGCTACATGAGTGATAAATATACATAAATACAATATCCCAGAATAAAATCATACATGTCCATCAAAAAAGATATATACAAAATTCCACTCTAGGCTAAACTCCCACCATCTAAGTGACTAGGTGATTGTGCACAAGGAGAAAGACCCATTATTGGTTGTGTTGTTGAGCCCTAACCTATTGGATCATGTGTTGTTGGTGTCTGGGTTGTAGGTACTAGTGTTGGTCCTGATAGTGCCCCATGATTGATCTACCCTATGATCTCACTGATTGAGAGGCCCTCAATCAACTTTGAGCTGAGATACTAGGATCTCAACAATCTGCAAGTACCTCTCTCATACAGGGTCATGTAGCAAGTAGTCTCTTGTGTTATACATTTAACCTTACCCATAAATTTCATCATGAGATAACCACCTACTACCTTTTATTGTTGATGCCTCATAATCTTAGAGTCTCTCTTTGTTGTCCTCTTTGTACTTGTAGTACAAAGAGGCTATCCCTCTTCGCTCGAGTTAGTTCTAGCTCAATCCCTAATGAATCCCTTTCCTGTTGAGCCTGATCACACTTGGAGAAGGAAGTCACCATCACAACTTTTATGTCCCTATATCCTCCATCATCTCCTCCACCATCCTCAACATGACCTCCAACCCCCTTTTCCTGCATCCCCCATCCACCCATAGTGGCCTCTTCCCCCCATCCATCATCTTCATCTCCTCCTCCTTGGCCACCATCTCTACCTTCCTAGTCCCCATCTCCTCCCCCCTATCCCTCAACTCCTCCAACATGTCCCCCATCCCATCCACCAACCCTATCTCCCCTTATGGATACCACAACCCTTTGCCTCTATTAACAAGCCATCATTGGCTCCAAATCATGTCTCCACCTACCAACCTCACCAACACTTGGATGAGTCAACTTGATGGGATTGTGAGTTACCCACCATGTGTCATACTCTACAGTAGTCCTTTAATTTTCAATGGGTACTAGAACTAAAGCCTAAAAATCTACAATAGTAGTATTTGAGGATATCATATGTCCCTTATATCCGCTTTCTCTGCATATAGGCAAAAATGGCCTCCACACCTAGTAGGCCCTACATCTCATCAAAATATCATCATACCCACTCTAGTAAATATTGATCAATGATGTGTGTAGTATGAATAATCATATATCTAGGCTACTTATAGTATACTATATGAGTTTCATCATCTACCTAATCCTCACATAGTTTTCATGGCCTCTAATTAATAGTATCCAACTCATCAAAATTGTGTCCAATATGCAAGATTTCTAAGTTATCGATGAGTCAAAATACTATCATATATAAAAACAAAATGCATACTGCTACTCCAAAGTGTCCACCCAACTAACCATGTCATTGCAATTTTCTCCTAAGCCCAAATGTGAAGCGTGGTAAATTTGTAGGACAAACTAGCTTCATACTAGTACACCACCTAACACATGTCATGGTATAAGTGTGCAAGAATATATGGTCCCAAAGAATATACCATTCCATCACTAAGAATCAACTCCAGCATCCTCCCCAAGCCAATGAGAAACCCTCGAGATCTCTAATATGGAACTAACACGAGATCCCACCACTCCAATGAAAACCAACATAAGAGCCTCAAAATTCCTCATCACTCTCCTCAATTCAATCTCTCCATCCTTGATGCCTAGGTCATCAATTAAGAACACCCTCTCCAATGCACTCTCTCTAGAATTAGTATCATATATAACTTGCTTACCATGAATGGGGATCCTCAAAATCCTCCAGATATCCTCTAGAGTAATTGTGGTCTCATTTGTAGGTAAAAAAAAATCAAATCACTTGCCACTAGAATTGAAGAATGTGCTATGCATGGTTAGGAACATATAATGGACATCCACATACTATTATTTATAGAATTATCAAGTATAATGGAGTAAGGTTAGACACGTTTTTGGAGGTAATATTAGTTCAATTTGATTTATTTTTTGTTTGTGCACATTCTCCCATTGATGTAGTCATTTATTATTGAATTGGGTTTCATTGATATTTTCATTTTCAAATTCAATAATTTGATGGTATCACAATCCTATTTTCAACACTTTAGAGATGCCCTTTGTCTTTTACGCAAAGTTATGAATAACTTGCTAACAAAATTTATTTTCCCAAAGAAATATTGGATTGTATTGATCATTTTTGGTTGAGGGATAAGGCCAATGGTCTTGACTCATTTTAGTAAATCCTTACCCCTTCCTTAGACATAATGTGCCCAAAGAACTTGGCCTCTTGCACACCAAAAATACATTTCTTGGGATTGAAAGATATCCCAAACTCTAAGAATCTTTGGAAGGTTAACTCAAAGTGTTTGCAATGATAATCTTGATCCTTGGAGCAGGTATTCAAATAATCTTGGTAGACAACCATGATCTTGTTTATAAGGCCTAAAAAAGCTACAACCATAGCTCTTTGAAATGTAGCTCCAACATTCTTCAACCCAAATGGCATTCAAACCATGAATCTTTAACCATTAAAAAAAATAATTCTCCATGACATAGTGAAGGCTATCTTATATTTCTCTAAATCTTTAATCTTGAATTGACTATATCATGATACACCATCTATCATTGACATCAAATTTGACCCTATCACCTTTTGGAGAAAATATTCCATATTGGACAGTCGATAATTGTCCACGAGGGACTTAATATTTTTTTTTTTGAAATCCATGTAAAGTCTAATATCCCCATCCTTTTTTCTAATTGGAATAAGATTTGAAACCTATTTTAAATATCTAATTGGTTTAATAATAATCACTTCTTTCAATTTCATCAACTCCTACATGTAAGAGGAAAGAGTAGGGTTGTGTTGTTTGGTGTTTCTGCACAACAACAACCCGGACATAATAAAAGTTATCCTATCTCTCTTGAAAGGTTGGTCTCTATGAATCAAAGAGATAACCCCAAGGTCTCATGGTTGTTAGGTCATGAAAATGCAGTAGAACAAACTCAATGATAAAATGTGAAAATGATGGTAATCACAAGGGGTCTTATGTACAAATGTTGGAATCTCTAAACTCATCAAATTTCAAGATATGGTGATGCTTTAACTTCTAGTTGTAACCATATAATAAAAGAAACAACAAAAGATGAGGGTTTCAAAAGTCCTAATGCTAACACTACTTCTAAGATTAACCATGCAAATGATGGAATACATTGAATGGACCAATCCCTTAAACTAATTTTTTTTTGACCCAGTCTATACCTATAATCTTGCAGAAAACAGTTCAATCTTCTTAGGTGTTAAAGATTTTCAGGTTGTAGGAATTCATCCAATAAGACTCAATGAATATCTATAGTTGAACTAAGCACATGGATATGAGGTACAGGTTGACCTCGCACAACATTCCCACAATCAAAAAGTTTCCCAAAGTATGAAGCAGGGATTGCTACAATAATCCAAACATTAAATCACAAGCATTACTAACTAAACACGAGATACATTCAAACATATCCAAGCGATTTGAAAGATAAAACAAGAACCATGCAAGATAATTCGATGCAAGAGAAGGCACCAGTCATAACACAATGTCTGCAATTTGTATTAAATCATCACATTTGCAACAATTCTAATATGTTACAACACTTGCTTGAAATGTCAAAAAACTAACTTCTAATCTTCTAACATGCGACTCTACTGCTAACTCTAATTATTACAAGTCCTCTAACTTAGTCTGCTAATTTGAATCCTAACCTATCCAATTCCAACCTAACAAATAAGGCAAAGTTCCATACTTATAGAAACAGGCCCATGTGAAACAAAGCTAGGGTTACAAGGAAGCCCAACCACTAATCAAATCAGCCCTGACAACCAACGATAACCCATCGTCAACCATTGAATGTAGCAACGACCCCCATTAGATTGAACTGGGATCACACAAAATCAGGGGAACGGATCCTCGAGACATACCCACCAAAATACTTCACCCGCGTGAACAGCCACGCACGCAAAAACACTAGCATGAACACAAGCCACCGATCGGACCCGAGTTGGGAAAACGAATGGTTCAAATCAAACAAAACCAGGTTGAGCCCCTTCAGATCATGTCTGCCTGCCATTAATGGCCACCAACCAAATCATCCTTGCGTGCAAGAATGGGTTTCGTGACAACAACCGCAAAGTGTACCTGACTGCACTCGCAAATCATGCCAAATCTTTAAAGTACATCCAACAATCCCAACTTGATCCAACCTGCAATCAAATGGGCCACCATTAATGCCCAATACACCATCAAAATCCAAGCAGGCCCATTAGAGTTCCTAAGGCAAGATAATCAAGAGTAAACCCAGGCGGAGGTGAAACCAGAGATAGGCGGAGGCGGAGCCACAAGAAAAATAGGAACAGAGAGCCAAGACAAGTGGAGGCAGAGGCAGAGACAAAATAGGAACGGGAACCAAAGGGGAATAGGCAGGGTCAGAGACAAAACCAACCCCGATGGAAGCAGAGACGAAACGGGAACCAAAATGGGAAAGGAATCATGAACTTTTCCAAAGTTCAAAACCAAATTCCATCTCGGTCCCGGTCCCGACAAAACGACAAAAGAGTAAACTGAAGAAAACTAAAGGGAGGAAAACCAACCCGAAGGCCGAAGACAAACAAAATAACGAGAAAAACAAGAATGTGGGAGGCGGAGCCGGAACGGGAAAGGAACTGTGAACTTTGTGAAAGTTCAAAGTTCAGATCCATCCCAGTTCTGCCTCTGGGCAAAACAAAAGGGGAAAACAAAGCGAGAAAACCCAGGGGAGGAAAACCAACCCGAAGGGTGAAATAGACAAAACAAGGAAGAAAACAAGAAGGCGGGGGGGAGGCGAAGCCAGAACGGGAACAAAAATAGAACCGAGAACTTAGCCAAAGTTCAAAGTCAAATTCCATCCCTGTTTCGCCTCCGGTAGAACAAAAGGGGAAAACAAAGGCAAACAAAGAAAACCTAAGGGGAAAACCAACCTTTAGGACCCAAACAAAAACACCAAGGGGAAAAATAGAAGGCAAAAGAAGACCACCCTAGAGAGGATATCCACAATACCTTAAAACCACCAGGAACTCAACACCAAGGCACCCACAACCAAGGAAAGCACCAAAGACCAAAACCCCAAGATTTTCAAAGATAAGAACAAAAGAGGGGGCAAGCCACATAAATGGGCCAAAAAGGTAGGCCAGGACAGGGTCCCTACTTTTAGTTGGGCATGTGTGCAAAACTTCACAACAGGTTGATAGTTTTTTCTATCTAAATGTCTTTGTATAAAGCTCCAATGGAATGGTTTGTTTGAACAAATATTCTCTATAAGCCTTCAGTTTATCTTAATACCAAGAAAATCACTTCTTATATTTCTTAATATTGTTCTCAATATTTTCTTCTATGATGATTTTAACCTTTTACCAATACAAACCATTTTAAGAGATAATTTAGTTCCTAAATTTATACCTTCTA
Source organism: Sequoiadendron giganteum (assembly GCA_007115665.2). Taxonomy (NCBI): domain Eukaryota; kingdom Viridiplantae; phylum Streptophyta; class Pinopsida; order Cupressales; family Cupressaceae; genus Sequoiadendron; species Sequoiadendron giganteum. The sequence continues at coordinate 174,409,467 of CM021110.1, forward strand.
TATCTTCTTCACTGATAGGCTTATTTCTCTCCTTATAACAATCTACATTGTCAAACATCCTTTCCAAAGCAACAAGACCTCTAGAAATGGGATTTGTCTTAAGCTAGATGATTTCATTTACAAAGAGAGTATCCTTACCGTCATAATCATTCTCCACCATGGTTTTCCAATCAATTTATTAGTTTTCAAAGTGATCAATGCAATTCAAGAACTTATATGTTTATTGATCATCATTGAATACTTATTAATTGTAGATTTTATTTGGAATACTAGGTTTGGCAAGAATCTCAACATCATACCTACATTGGGGAGAGATAAAAGAGGCACCAAATCTCAAGGATAATATAAAAATTGCATCATCAGTTACATGATTATCCCTTTCAACCCAATCGATTTAAAAGAATCAAGTAATTCAATGGTATCCCACACAACATTCCTATAAATTCTCAGTATTTTTCCTTTGCAATATATGTGCCTCTAATTTGAGACACCAAAAGTTCCAAATCACCATGTAATTTAATGCATTTGATTCCATATTTTGAATCCACATTTAAACCAAGAAGTAGAGCCTCATACTCTACCACATTATTTATACATTCAAAGTTAAATTTGAATGTGAATTTATAATTTTTTTCCTTTAGGGGGCACTAATACGATTCCTACACCATTTCCCTCTTTTGAACTTGCACCATCAAAATACATATTCCAAATGCTATTGAACACACTAGATACTGAGATGGGGGGTAAATCAGTATCACCAAAAAATTAAATCCCTCTATAACTTAAACTCTTCAAAACAGATCAAACTTCAAACCAAAGCATTCAAATAGATCAACAACAATGAAAGATATAGCAGTTTAACCCCTTAACAAGTTCAAAAACCCTCAACAATAAAAGATACAACAATTTTATCCTTAAACAGATCAAAAACAATGAAAATGAAACAAGAAATACACATCCACATGAGGACACTAGATTTACATGGAAAACGCAATGAGGGGAAAACTACGGTGAGAGTTAACTCACAATATAGAAGCTCATTACTTGAAAAAAGGCTCACTACCAAAATAATTGCAAACTAAGGTGCACTACCTTAGGGCAAGATACAAGGGATTTTCAGAACTAAAGTACATACAACTTTAGGGGCAAGATAAAAGGACCTAATGAGATTCACTATCTTAGAGCAAGATACAAGACGTTTATAGAAAATTACAATATTTGTCAACACAACACTCTGCTGACTAAGGCGTTCAAGCACATATGAACTTTCTTCTTCACACTTTTTCACTTTCTCTACAAGATATTCAAATACAATCCAAACTCTTACTTCCTTTTCACACTTCATTCACTTGCATTTTAAATGTTCTTGTATTTATATCCACCACAACTCTTCACAACTTCAATTAGGTGGACCAAGAAGAGGATAAACAATTAACTCAAACAAATCGACCAAAAAAACATAGTGTGGTCCTATCCAAGGGAAAGAGAGGACCAAAAAACATCTTATTGCATCTTCCAATGTGATCCCAAACAATTTATATGTTAGTGCACATCGACCCAAGTCGACAAGAGTGAAACGTGTAGATGAAACATGAACAACATATCCAATAGGCCCAAAAACATAACTTCAATTAAATTTACTCAGTACGGTTCTAACCAAGATAGGTCAAGATCTAAATCCATCTTAACACAACTTTATATGCTAGCACAAACCCTCAAACACAAAGCACAATCAAGATGACAAGCCCTGTCAGCCAAATATTTATAAATTACCTAGAAGACCAACTCAAACACAATGCAACACCAAAATAGATCAACCATTGATATGCATATCAAAAATGGATGTTCCTTGAACATCCAAAAACATCTCCATATACTTATTTTATACTATCATGCCACCAATAGCTACTGCAACCCAAACAGGAACATAATACTTCTTCCCAGAAACACAAAATGCACAACCACGAGGTATAACATTAGTAGATCAACTTACGAACCACTTAAACACATGAAATTTGAATTGAGACACTGGACAAACACTAAGAGAAAATTCACCAAGCCACATGAGTAGAAACATCAATGCAAATCATTTTTTGGACTAGTCCAGACAACCAACAACACTGTCAACCTTCTACAATTAATAAAAAACTTCTCAAAAACACTAGTGACCTACAAAGATAGGAGTGAAAAATCCACAAAGAAAAAAATATAAGACCATAACTACAATAATAGAGAAATGTGTAGCATTCTCCAAAATATTCTTCACAATAAATTCTAGGAATAAAACCTTTCAACAACCCGTGAAGGCCAAAACTTTCTTTCAACGACATATGCTTCATCAGGAACATTAGGAGAGAGAATACAACATACTATAGATCATAAACAATATCTCTCCACCATCAACAACACTTCTAATCCTCATATTAATATATCACAAAATAAAACAAGGCATGGCATCCAACCACGGACTTCAACAACACACCATCATATAATAATGACAACCCAAATAGAATGTTGTCAACAATGACAACCAATGCCCACCAATAATGCAACTATCTTCCCAAGAGATGACAACCAATGCCAAAAATCTCCTTAGGTGTTTACATCAATGACAACCACTACCAAAAATCTCCCCCTTTGGTATTGATGACAACACACACCTGCACTCTCCCCATTTGACATCAAGGACAACGGGCCACACACACCTACAAATTAAAAGCAACAACATTAAAAGAGATTCATTTGAAACAAAAAACACATTCTCCCCTAATCAACACTTCTTCAAACAACTTCTTCATGCACAACAAGATACCATCCCCCCTAAGGAGCACATTCTTTCTCCTCTTCAAGTTATTTTTTCTTTTATGTACATACACTTCTCTTTGAAACAACTAACAAGCTCCCCCTGCTGGTAAAAACCATTACTAGCCCCCTGAGAGGAAGCCGCCATTAGTCCAAGCATAAAGATATTTCTTTAATTACTCCCCCTAGACAAATGCACCAATTATGCATCTAGTTAGAACGATGGGCAATAACCCCTAACTTATGTTGGAGATACTCAAAAGTATCCTTTGAAAGTTCCTTTGTGAAAATGTCTATAATCTAATCCTTGGTAGGCACATACTCCAATCTGATTTCATGCTTTGCAACCTTCTCTCTTAGAAAGTGATACTGGATAGAAATATGTTTGGTTCTTGAATGCGTTACCAAATTGTTGGAAATATTAATTGCATTGGTATTATCACACATTATATGAATAGGTTCATCATAAACCACCTTTACATCCTTCAAATTCTGCTTCATCCAAAGCACCTGAGTGCATAAAGATGCTGCAACAATATATTCAACTTTTGTTGTAGATAAGGACACCGAGTCTTGCTTCTTACTGAACCAAGAGACCAATTTGTCTCTCAAGAAAATGCACTACCACTTGTACTTCTCTGGTCATCCACACATCCTGCCCAGTCAACATCAATATAAGAATTTAGATAAAAATTATTATCCTTCTTATACCATAAACCATAATCCAGAGTTCCTTTCAAATATTTGAATATTATTTTCATTTCCTTCTCATGAGTTTACTTAGGATTGACTTAAAATATGGCAACCAAACATACTACATCATGATATCAGTTCTAGAAGCAGTTAAGTACAACAATCCTCCAATCATAGACCTATATAGAGTTTGATCAACCTCAGGAGACACATCATATTTTATCAAGTGACAACCAATCACCATAGCAGTACCTAGAGGTTTGGAATCTTCCATGCCAAAAAAATTCAACATCTCCTTTACATACTTAGCCTAAGAAATAAAGATTCCACCATCTTGCTCAACAATTTTAAGCCTAAGGAAAAAAGACAACACACCAATCATTGATATCTCAAATTCTTTCTACATGTCTTCTGTAAACATCTTACACATATCATCATCTCCACCAAATATGATGTCATCAACATATACAATTACAATCAACAACTTATCTTCCTGGACCTTAATGTAAATATTGTTATTTGTAGTACCTTTTTTGAATCCTCGCTGAAGTAAGTACTTGTCGAACCGAGCATACCAAGCTCTAGGAGCTTTCTTGATTCCATACAAATCTTTCTTGAGTTTTCACACCATATCTGGATCTTCTGATAACTGAAAACCATCTGGTTTCTCAATATATACCTCTTCCTCTAGATCACCATTCAAGAATGCTAACTTGAAATCCATTTGATAGACTTTGAAGTTCTTTGAGAAACAAAATAAAGAAACATCCTTATTGCTTCCATTCTAGCTACCAATGCAAAAGTCTCCTCAAAATCAGTACCTCAACTTGAGAATATCCCTTACAAACCAATCTGGCCTTGTTTCTCACAACTTCACCATCTTCATCCAGCTTATTCCAAAACACCCACTTAGTTCCAATCATATTCTTGTTAGTTGGTTTGGGAACTAACTCCCATGTCTGATTCTTTTCTATTTGATCCAATTCTTCTTCCATTACCTTTATCCAACCATCATCTTTGTTGGCATCAACAAAGTTATTGGGCTCTACCTTTGACAATAAACACCATTTTACTTTCTCATTTTCTCTTGCAAGCCTTCTCCTAGTCAAAACACCTTCATTCTTGTCACCGATGATCTGATCTGATGAATGGTTACTCTATACATACTTTGTCAGAGTCTTGAGAGTCTTCATTGGTTCTAATTCCTTCTCTTCTTCTTCTTCAACCCAGGGAGGTGTATCAAATCCGCAAACCTCTTGTTCTTGTGAGATATGATACAAGTCTTCATCTACCTTAACATTTTTACTTTCAATCATCTTTCCCAATCTCTTTTTGTATCATCTATAGACCTTGCTCTTGGTTGAGTAACCAAGAAATATTCCTTCATCACACCTTGAGTCAAACTTTCCAAGGTCTCCTTCATCTCTTTTGATATAAAATCTACTGCCAAAAATTATAAAGTATTTAATAGTGGGAGGCCTTCTATACCACAACTCATAAGGAGCCTTATTAATGTTGACCCTCAGCCGCACTTTGTTAAGCAAATAGATAGTAGTGTGAACTACTTCCTTCCAATACATATCAGGAAAATCAACATCTTTCAACATGGTTCTATCCATCTCTTGCACCATCCTATTCTTCCTTTCCACTACCCCATTCAGCTGAGGGGTTCTAGGAGAAGACAAACGTCTCCTAATACCATGATCTTCACAAAAAAATTCAAATTCATTTAAATTAAATTCACCTCCTCTATTTGATCTTAAGCATTTGATCTTAATATCCATCTCATTCTCTACTTTTCCTTTGAACATTTTAAACTTGTCAAAAGCTTCTGATTTATCTCTTAAGAATGTAACCCAATTCATTCTAATGTAATCATCTATAAGTAACAAAAAATACATTTCACCTTGCTGACTCCTTGTCCTTGTAGGTCCCCATAGGTCAGTATGAATAAGCTCCAATGGCATTGTAGCAGAGCACTCCTTGCTTTTGAAATTTGTCTTTGTTTTCTTTCCCATTTGATATTCCTTGCATAAAGTGTTTTCAAGCTTGGTTATCTTTGGTATATCTCTCATAGAATGAGAGGAACTAATTTTTACCATGTTGTCAAAGTTGATGTGACCCATACTTTTGTGCCACAAAAAAAATTCTCCATACTGAGCCAATAAGAAGATTCTTCCATTAGCCTCCTTTAGATGATAAACATTACCATGTGTCCTCGTTCCTTCAGTAACTATTCTTCTGTACCCTTATTTTTTGATTTCACAACCATTGGAATGAAATGTGAGATTGTATCCCTTTTTGCAAATCTAACTAACATTGAGAATATTATGCTTCAAACCTTTGACATAGAGGACATTCTCAATCCCACTAATTTCCATCAATTTTTATAGCACCTTTTTCACAAATTTGTGCTAACTCATCACCACCAAACTTAACATCTCCACCATTAACCTTCTTAAGATTGATGAATCTTCTCTGGTTACAAGTCATGTGGTTAGAACAACCACTGTTAATCACCCAAGCATTTTCTTCTTCTTTTGCATGAAAGGCAGTCCAAATAGCCATAGATCTTTCATTATTTGTATCAACTCGTAGAGTACCAGACCTCTTACTTTTTCCAATATTACCCTTTTTGTCATTTAAGGCCATGAATAGGGTTTCATCATTTTATTCATTATCCTCATCTCCTAAGGAACAACTTCTTTCCTTTGAATAGAAACTCTTTTCAACCTTATCTCTTTTATTACCATCATCAGATTCTTTGTAGGGACATTTAGATGTAAAATGACCAATCCTTCCACAATTTAAATACTTGAAAGGTAGCTTACCTTTGTATTTTTCAATGCCTTTCTTCAATCTTCTTCAACGTCATCAAATTCATCATTCTGATCAATAGATTCATCTTCTATATTTTTATTTCTTTGAATGTTTCTTCTTTCTTTAGAGCATCTTTATCAAATTCTCTCATTTCAAAGGTAGTTAGAGCACAAAACATTTCATCTACTGAATATTGATCCAAATCTTTAGACTCTTCAATAGCATAAACCTTATGACAATAGGATTTAGAGAGAGATCTCAAAACCTTTCTCATAATCTCATCTTCTAACTACACCACCAAGACCAGTGATGTCAGTAACAACTTTATGTACTTGAAGCATATAACCTGTAATATCTTCATCCTCTGACATTCTTAAGGTATCAAATCTGCTTTTGAAAATCTACATCTTGGCTTGCTTTACTTTGGTATCCCCTTCATAGATGTTGCTAATCTTTCCCAGACATCCTTACCAGAGATGCAACTCATCACCTTCAAAAGTTCTGAATCAACCAATCCACACAAGGTAAGATTTTTAGCCTTGGCATTCTTCTCATATAACTTGATTTTAATTGGATCAGTTGGAGGATAATTATGAGCAACATAACCATCTTTGAATGATTCACATACACCAAACCCTAGAGAGTTTATATGGCCTTCCATTCTCAATTTCCAGAAAGTGTAATTCATCCCATCAAACCTAAGACCCTTATAAGCTCCATCATGTGTCATATTAGACCTTTACCTCAAGTGGTTAAACTTCTTTAGAGGAACTTGGCTCTGATACCAATTTTTGAACACACTAGATATTGAGAGGGGGGGAGATTAAGTATCAGTAGAAACTTAAACCCCTCTGGAACTTAAACTCTTTAGCATAGATCAAACTTCAAACCAAAACATTTAAATAGATCAACAATAATGAAAGATATATTTGTTTAACCCCTTAACAAGTTCAACAACCCTCAACAATAAAATATACAACAATTCTATCCTTAACTAGATCAATAGTAATGATTTAATGAAACAAGAAACACACATCCACATGATGAAACCAGATTTACGTGGAAAACCCAATGAGGGAAAAACCACAATGAGAGTTAACTCATAATATAGAAGCTCACTACTTATAAAAAGGGTCATTGCCAAAAGACTTGCAAAATAAGGAGCACTACCTTAGGGAAAGATACAAGGGACTTGTAGAACTGAAGCACATACAAATTCAAGGGCAAGATACAAGGACCTGATGAGATTCACTATCTTAGATTAGGATACAAGAAGTTTATAGAGAATTACAACGTTTGTCAACACAACACTCTGCTAACTAAGGGGTTCAAGCACATCCGACCTTTCTTCTTCACACTTTCACACTTTCTCTACTAGATATTCAAATACAATCCACACTCTTACTTCCTTTTCACACTTCATCCACTTGCATCTAAAATGTTCTTGAATTTATATCCACCGCAACTCTTCACAACTTCAATTAGGTCGACAAAGATGAGGATAAATAATAAGCTCAAACAAGTTGGCTGCAAAAATATAGTGTGGTCCTATCTAAGGGAAAGAGAGGGCCAAAAATAATCTTATTACATCTTCCAATGTGATCCCAAATAATTCACACATTGGCGCACACCAACCCAAGTCGACAATAGGGAAATGTGTAGATGAAATGTGAAGCACATAACCAATCATCCCAAAAATATAATTTTAATTAAATTTACCCAATGAAATTCTAACCAAGATAAATTAGGACCCAAATCCATCTTAACACAACTTCATATGCTAGCACAAACCCTCAAACACAAAGCACAAGCAAGATGACAAGTCCTGTTAGCCAAATATCCACAAATTACCTAGAAGACCAACTCAAACACAATACAAAACCAAAAGAGATCAACCACTATTGCACATATCACAAAGGGATGTGCCTTGAACATCCAACATCTCCAGATACTTATTTTATACTGTCATGCCACCAACAACTACCACAACCCAAATAGGAATAAAATACTTCTTCCTAGAAACACAAAATACACAACCATGAGGTATAACATTGTCAAATCAATTTGTGGACAATTGCAGCACATGAAATTTGAACCGAGACACCGCACAGACACTAAGAGCACATTCACCAAGCCACATGAGTAGAAACATCAATGCAGATAAATGTAGAACATTTTTAGACTAGTTTAGACAACCACCAACACTGCCAACCTTCTGCAATTAACAAAAACCTCCTCAATAATACTAGTGACCTGAAAATATGAAGGTGCAACATCCAAAATGCACAAAAAATGAATCGTAAACCACAAGAACATAACTATAACAATGGAGGAATGCAAAGCATTCTCCAAAATATTATTCTCAATAAATTTTAGGAATAGAACCTTTCAACAACTTGCGGAGGCCAAAAATTTCTTTCAGCAACATATGCTTCATCAAGAACATCAGGAGAGAGCATTAAACATATTCTAGATCATCAACATCTCTCCACCATTAGAAACACTTAGAATCCTCATCTTAATGTATCATGACATCAAACAAGGCATGACATCCAACCATTAACTTTAGCAACACACCATAATACAAAAATGACAACCCAAATAGAATGTTGTCAACAATGACAACCAATGCCAACAATATCCTTAGGTGTTGACATCAATGACAACCAACAATTAGTGTTGGTATAAATTACAACCACAAACAAATCACCAAGTATTGACATCAATGACAACCATTTCCAACAATTCCAACATTTATTGGATATTGAAGAGGGGAATTGGACTAGGATCAACCTTATTTTTGCATTCTTTGTCACAATAACCCATAAAACAATCAGGTTCTATATCAAAGTAATTTTTTTTTTGTCTATCTCATTTGGATTCTCCACTATATTAATAATTTTCTTTTCCTTATGTAATTGGAATTATTTTCCACAAAGTGGTGTGGTAGCATAAGATAAATCCATCTAAGTACTACCACCCATTGAAGGTGTCCACTTCTTGGACATCAACATACCTCATTTAGTGGGACAATCAACTATGAATATATGCATTGAATTTTTTTTACCTAGGTATGCAGTAAGCTTGTTGCAACATCATTCACTATCCCAATTACATTCACTTCCCAAGAATTCATTGTGTAACATTTTCCATCAGATTTTGAAACTTTTAATCCTATTTGGTTCATGACTTCCAATGGCATCACATTACTAGACGCCCCAAAATATCATACACTCGTGCACCAACCAACCATTTTTTAAAAAAGATGTATAAAATGGATAAACTATTTATTTGTTACCTACAAATACTGTGTAAAAGTATATCTCAGAGGTCTCTTGCACACTAATTTTATCGATTTTGTCTTTGGAAATATTTGTAGTCTTGGTTGGTCAAGAATATTAGGGTCAATGATATATAGAAATTCATTTTCTCTATGTTTAAGGATCCTTAGTAATTCTCTAACTGGTGCTTGCACCTTTAATTGACTTAAAGCTTGAACCATGTTAATGGTTTGGTATGTAGGTAGAGGAGTAGAAGGTGGGACCGTCACATCATTAGTATCAGGTATGAAAATAATTACCTGATCATTAAGGACAATTTTCTTTGTATTGATTATGTTATCAACCTCTTTTGTTGCCTTTTGTTTATTATTTTTTGTTTCATTGCCTTGATTTTGTTTGGCATTATCTCTAACAACCTTTGGAATTCTCATATTGCTAGTTGAGACATAAAAACCTTTTTGTTCTGGGATATATACTTGTTGCAGGGGTGTATCTGGTAAATTCATCTTTTTCATAGGTGAAGACTTCCTTGCAAATCTATTTGACATTATTTTTGCATTGCAGTCCTTTTGGTTTCCTTTATTCAACTGTGTAGCTGACACATTTGGAGAAACTATACCATAAATTTTTTATTTTGCACATAATTTCCCATTCCTTAGTTGGTAGTAACTTTGCATTTGTATGAAAATAACTTCAATGGGAGCTTTAATGTCTTCATTAGAGGGATCTTCTTTATTGTACCTTTGTCTCATATGTTCCTTGAGCTGCTCAAAATATTTAGTTGGTATCTCATAAGAAACATGGTGGGTATCATAATGTTTTAAAAAATTCCTCACCCTCACAGGCATCTAATTGATCCACATTGGCATCATATAAATACTCAAGTGTCCTTCATTCTCTTAGAATTATTTCTCTTCATTAAGTGCAACTACAACAACAAACTTGGATTGATCACGAGGAAAGTAACATATATCACACCAAAGTTAATCTTACTTAAGATTCACATGATCCTTCCTTAAGGGATTAGGGGTGTCTTTCTCTTGGTTCCCTTGGTTTGAGTCTCTTGGTGCTATTTTTTTGTCATTACCTCTAGGTCTCTCAAACCAATCATAATTTTAGGGCTTATTATACAACCTTTGACCCTCATTAAAATGTGTAGCAACAACATTACAAGGCCTACCTTTTTATTTTTTTACAACTTTGTATCAGAGGTCCTTAATAGATCCCATCAACTTGTATAGTTCTTCTTCAATGATGAGAGGCTTGCTAGAAATTATTGTATTTGGTTTCAAGAATTTTATATTATCTCTTTTTTTGTCCTTCCCAAAATCTTTTAGATTGCTCTCTATGTTTATTTCTATTTCATATGCTTCCCTCAAGGTTCGAGGGTTCTTATCTCTCAAAATATAGCCTAATTTTGAATCAAATGCTCCACAATATAGAGCAAGACACATAGACTCATTTGGTCTCACATGGGGAGGCATTTTATTTATTGGCATAATGAACCCATTGTTGAAATCAACAACTAATTCATTTACCCATTTTCTTATGGTAGTCAACTCATAGTTTGCAAATTGTAGGTCTACTCTTTCTCCATATTTCAATTGAAACAATCTCATAAAATCTTCCCATGACTCTATGCTACTATCTATAATAATTTAAACCATTATTTTTTTAATTTATTCCAATGACTAGACAAAATATTCATCGTGAAATCCTCATCTTCTATCTCACATTCATCAATAACATCAATGAAATGTCTCAAGTGGTCCTCACTAGTGACATCATTACCTTGGAATTTTGGCACTTTTCCTCTAATATCAGCTAGGATTGGATTAAAATAATTAGGAATGCCACAAAATTAAAGTTGTTTATATATTTTCAATCCTAATGGCAGTCTCACTAGAGAAAATCTCAAAGCCTGTCTTCTAAGGTTGACCCCAAAATTTTGTACTATATTTTGTTGTTGGGGTTTTACTAATTTTGTTGTACATTAGGTGATTATTGATTCAAGGTAGCTCATGCACCATTTTAAGGTGGAGCAACATTTTGTTATGTTTTTTGAGCAAGATTCTAATTTTGATTCAGTTGTAGGGCTTTCTGAGCTAGTTGGGCTGGTTGAAGTGCAATTTGTGCCTCTATTTCATGCTACCTTTCTCTGAGATGATCAATAAGATCTATGCGCTCATTTAAATCCCTTTCTCTACACTCATTCTATAACTAAATATTCAAGTCCGCATATTCAAATGGGGTTTCTACTTCCTACTCATAATTCTGAGGAGTATCATTATTCCTTCCCTTTGATTTATTAGAGGTTAAAGCACAAGATTTCTCAAGGTGAAAATAGAGGCGTGTTCATATCTATATTTTCTCTACTAGAATTTTTTCCTTTCTATACACAACATAATCGTGTCTAAAATTTTCTTCTAGTATTTCTCACCCTATTATTAGATGAATCATTTGATGTATATTGATCATAATCTTTGGAAGCATATATTCTACCTAAAGTACCTACTCTTTCAATATTTTTTGAGTTATGCAAAGGGGACTTACCTAGGTTGTTAGCCTTCCACTATTCTCATCTCCTTCTTACATCAAAAGAAGAAACCTTGAACATATCTTGATATTTAGAGTTTTGAACCCTTTTCGTTCCTTTATCTTCTAAAATAAAATTTTGGATCTTCTTTGATAGAGTCACTACTCCTTAAAGGAGATAATAATCCAAATTAATAAAATTTTGATTTTACAAACCAAAGGCAACACTTTCATGTTATCACCATGGTCATTGAGTAACTTGGGTATTCAAGTTGATTCTCGATTTAAAATATCCCTAATAACGATGTCAATTTATTGGTGATCTAATTTGTAGGCCCCAAATCCCTAAGGCTTGGTAATGTCCCAAGTGTCAAGGGTGTCAAACCTGAGAAGATCACCATAAACATATCTTTAGATTGGGAAAATAAGAACAAATTATTGAAGTGAATAAGACCTCCTTCACTTCTATCTCTATGAGAGCAAGAGTAGTTTCCTTGAGGTTCTAGATGATTAAAATATAAAATAATCCCTTGCAACAAACTATACCCAGTGCATAGTGTATCCCAATACAAGTGTCACAATATACCTATTTGTTGGTTTGGATATATAAGGATGAGAACCTTGTTAAATAGATAATATTCTATATAAAAAAAATTGAGAATGTATTTTAGGATAACCCCTTACAATGTTATGCATATTCAAACATGGTAGAAAAACACAAAAACTAAGGAAACTAAGGATGATGGGGAGAGACAACCAGTAATAGACCAATTACTTTATCAAGTTGGGAAATAAAGTCTTTGAATTCAAATAAAATACTTAATAACTAAAACTAAGGTGGTGCATTACTCAACACATCAAAAAAGACTAGATTTTCCTAAATGCATGAGCAAGTTGGGCTTTGCACATACATTTAGGAAAATGAAGATAATTGAAAAATGTTAAATGATTATACTTAGTAATCCATGAACATACCTATACATTTCCTTTATCGCTCTAAGAATATATCTTGTAAAATATTTACAATAATTTCACAGTCATTTGGTTGTCTAACTACTCAAAAACACATCTAAAAACATACACCATGCACAAGGAGACACTCAATCAAGGTAAAATATACCTTTAACCATTCAATGTACAATGGTTATTGGTTTTATTACAAGTTTTGGATAGATCCAAATCATTACAATACAAATATTTCTACACCTAAAAGTTGGAACTGTGAACCCTCTGGTTCTGTTATGTGTATTATTCTCTCTGTTATCTCCTCCTCTCTCAAAAATATTATCATTTGATATCTCTTTTTCACAATGGAAACCAAGGAAGATATACCCATAATAAGAATGTTTGTAGAATGCCAGGAGGTCATGCCACATGGGAAACCCTAGTTGTAACCTCCACTAATGCACAATAGCCAAGTGTCCATTAAAAATAAGATACAATTGATAGGAAATATGGAAGAACGTTCTTCTAAACTTTACCATAAATTTACATTGATGTTTCATGGGTTTGAATGTAAGAAATTAGAGAAATCACCCATGAAATCTAATGAATTTGCATCTTGGAGGTGTTATGTGATAAAAAATGATTTAACATATAATATAGCAAATGTGGCTGCCACTTTTCTTCTTTTGAATTCTCTTTAAATTTCTTACAAGGACACACAAATCAAAAGAAGTAGTTGCAATAGCAGAATTGTATGATTAATGACGTTAGTTGAGAGCCATTTTTTAATTTTTACCTCTTGCATAAATTTGACCCCCTACGGGATGAGGGGCCTTGACCGAGATTAGGATGCAACTTGAGAATTGAGTCCATACGTGAGATCTTATCAGTATTTGAAAAAAAAACTAGCCTAATACGACTCTTATGGAAGTTTGGGCCCTTAGTGGATATATCCAAATGCCATCATTATCCCTACAAGGTTTTGTAGACCTTCAAGTCCTTGTAAAAATCCACATGCGAGATATTAGATTCCATCGAGCCACATAGGATATCAACACTTTACAACTTTTTCTTCATCATCTTGGCCTTGGCCTTTGCTAGAAGTTGGACTCCAACTGGTTTGGCGAGGAAATGCAATTAAAATTCCAACTTCACAATACACAAAAATACTCTAGTCTGGATGGAAAGTCCCACCAATGATGTAAAGAAGGGTGACACCAACATGATTTCATCAATGTACTAGGAGGTTTCAAATGAGCAAACATCACGATGATGTCATAAATGTGTGATGATATCATCAAGGTACAAATTAGGGGAAATGGGATGGAACAAATTTACAAACAAAGGAATCTGAACTAGATGAATAAATTTGAAATTAGAAGTTCAGATGAATGGGAAAAGTCCACAAAATGAAGATAAAATCACCAAGGGTGGGAAATGGAGTGGAAGTGGATATGTAGAAAGTTCATCAACAATCGGAATTAAGAGGGTTCACATGGAAATTCTTGCAAAATTGGATGGACACAATTTTCCCACTAGGTGAAAAGATTTGAGTGAGTTGGATAAACATTAAAAAGTGTAATTTAGTTAGGCACTGGGATCCCACTAGACTATACTTATCCAATTTTTTACATTTTTACTATCTTTTATGAGGATTTCCAACTGAACCAACACTTTGCGGGAAAATGTATCTTAACTGCACTTGGGTTAGTTGGAAGGAGAAGATTTGTAAAGGAAAAAATCTCACCCCTTAGTGAATTTCATAAAATTGCAAAAGGCAAAAAGGCCCAATTTTTCATGCTCTACCCAATTGTGCCTATAAGTTTGGCAAAGGGCCATCCATATTAGATATGTTAGGTCAATTATTAATATTGGGTGATGGAAAGTAGAAAGTAGACCACAAGGTCGAAATAACACAAAATTTTGGGGTGCCAATAGGATAACTAAAAGATAGTCACAACCATTAATAGAGAAGGAAAGAATGTTAATACTGTATTCTTGAGATAAATTGATCCTAATTAGAGGCTAATTAGACCATATTTTTACATCATTTAGATAATTATAGTTCACATGAGTTTTAGTGAAAAGAGCTTTGTTTTTTAGAATCTTTTGTTGTAAGGATTGAGTGTATTATTCTTCACATTTATTTAAGTAACAAATAAATTAATTGGGTGGAATACTAAGGACATTTTGTTGGATGTTAGCTTCCTTTTATCCAAATTTAGGGATAAAAAGGTGACTCATATCTTCAGATAAGGCAACCTTGTGGCAGATGCGTTGGCTAATCTTGGCTCGGGCTAGGATTCAGCTAGATGTTGGAGAAAAAATGAAAGACTTTCACCAAATATTCAAGCTTTAATTACACGGGAACAAGGCTACCATGGTTCACAATGATTATTATTCTTTGGATGACGAGAGCTGATTGGGGGGCCCACTGGATTTTTATGGTGATCTAGTGGATGAGTGTCAACATTAGTATGGAGTACAGGTGGAGGGTTCCTGGTAAAGATCTGTGTGTGTAGGGCACAAAAAGGAGGATCCACGTGTCTGTCCTTTGGACTTGGTGGATGGGGTCGGGCTCTAAGGTTACAATGAGGTGGTAGGGTTGGGATTTAAAAGAAGGTTACAAGTATAATTTTGGTGGCTTGATGTGGAATAGGTGGAAGGACGTGACTTCATTATATCTTTGGAGCCGTACTATGTGATCTATTCTCTCAAGAATTGGTGGATTTCTTGTTTTATCTCCTCATTGCATCTAGAGGTGTGATTGTATTTTTAATGATTTGACTATTTATGACGAGAATTGGCCTCCTTCTAGGGGCTTCGAGCCGGCTAGTTTAGCTAGGGATCCCTTTGGCTTCCTTTAGAGGGTTGCAAGTTTTATTTTTTGGCCTTTTCGCATGATTTTTCGTGCATTCCCTACATATCCGCCAACTCTTGCCTTCTTGGCCGTAATCATAAATTCATGAAATTTGGTGTCAAATCACCTTGTGGTGATTTTCCTCTCCACGTGTGCGACCTGTACATGGGTTTTATTATCCTCCACTGTATTCCTTGCCTTAACTATCACATTGTGATTATTGTTCGCGGCTGCTACAATTGGTATTGTTTGCAATTTTGTGAGTTTTTTGTGTAGGTTGGTAGGATGGGTGGCGAGCGGGTTAGGACTGAACCTGACAACTGCAAGGAGTTTCAGAACAACCCTTTGGTCTGACACATTTTTGTGGAGGGAGGCATTGCTCCGCTCATGGAGTGCTTGGTCGGCCATGATCCTATCTTATCGGGTTAGTTTTCCAGTTCATGGAAGGATAGAAGGGTCTCCATTAGTGGTATTTCATTTGAAATCAGTGAAGAAGTAATAGCGCAGGCTACAGGTTTGCCGTGTTCTAGGAAAAATTACCCTAAACATACAAAAAAACCAAACCATGAAAGCCTAAAAGCCTTTTTCAGAGGTGAGGAGGCCTCGGTGCGGAACCGGGCAGGGTTTGAGAGGGACGCACTCCCTAAGCCCTGGGACCAGGTGTGCATGGCGCTGATGAAGTATGTTACATTGGAAGGTAGATTTAAAACCTGTTTATTTTATCATTTCCCTCTATTAAATCACCTTAGACATAAGATGTTGCTTAGTTTCCCGTTTTTCCTTTTAATGGACCTTGAAAGCTATGTTGACAAGTGCAAAGATTCGGCTAGCCGTAACCCCGGTGATCTCCCACCGCTACCACTCCATCAGGGGCTTATCCTTAGATTGTATCACTTTCATCTTGCTCTTTGCCTGCCTAAAGCCATCATCACTGTTTGAATCAAGAACATTGAACCCCTTTCAACTGTGCATATTTCCTCGACCGAATCCAAGAGCCCTCCTAGGAAGTCCAATTTGGACAATGTGGGGAATCCTAAAGCCAAATTTGCCACCAAAAAACTTAAGGGTGGGCTAGGCAAGGTCCATGCTAGTGCAGCGGAAGGACTCTGTGAGCTAAAAGCTACTCAGGCTGACTCGGCCTTCAAGGCCACTTCAACCAAAAAAGGTAAGGAGAAATGCACGCTGGCACTAACTGCTAAGGATGGCAAGGGCAAGAATGTTGTTGGGAAAGACTCCAGAGGGGATACGACTATGAGGAACACATAGATGACTGGAGAGGAAAATGCTAGGAGGAGATCTGGGAGGTTGGCCAAGAACAACAAGAAGAGGCTAATTATTGAAGACTTTGAGGAGGATCAGTCGGACAACAAAGGTTACAAGGAAGAAGAATCTGAAGATGTGGAGGAAGAAAATGTGGTGAGGCCCTAGGTTACTCTGGTGGACAACAAGCTTCCCATTGATGGCTTTGCCTCTCACTCTCTGCATCCCCTAGTGGATGAGCCTGGAGAGGTTCAGGGAGCTATGTATGTTGGGGTGGAATCGAGCGATGTGGTGAAGAGAATGGACACTCTTGACAAAATATTTCAGGGGTTGACCCACTTCACCATGAATTTGGGTCACTTTGTCACGAGCACCCTGTCTAATGCTATAAAGGAGGAACTGGAGGGGAACAACAACCAGGAAAATAAAGAATGGGTGGGTGATGAGGCGATGGACCTCTTGATTAAAAACTGGGACAATGCCAGTTAGCTACTCCCGATGTTTGTCTGTCGGTTGTTTCTCTTCGGTTGTTGTGCTGCCTTTGGGTTGTTTCTATGTTTTTTTCCTTTAATGTTTGTTGTTTAGTCTAGTACTTTTTTGGCCCTTGTGGCTCGTTGTGATGGGTACAATGCCCAGTAAATGTTGCTTAACTTTTCAAAAACAAAGGAGACATCTTCATTTCATGGATTTATAATAGTCATCGAAGACATATTGTGGCATATGCAATTTGACCTAGGGGTGGAATAACCACACTTTCGGATCTTAAAATTATGTTTATATTTTGTGCTTCAAATTTATTGACCATATGTACCTAGCTCATGCAACCCTTTTAGTAAGTTCAAAATTGATTGAGGTAGAAAAAGAGCTTTTCTCAACTATTTTCTCAATTTTTAGAAAGTTGCAAAGAATCTTACAAACCTCAAGACATGTAGAAAGTTACTTTGGTTGAGATATAATATATTTATATCTATGATAGATAACATTGGATGACTAACAATACAACCAATACATGACACAAATCCCCACCGATATTAGTACCTACTTGGTTGTATGTTGTGACTAGATGGGTTCATTTCATCTTTCCTAAGAAATATTGTTGTTATTAGGTCATATTTATAAAAAGTTCCACTACTCTTAACTATGGCATGGGAGCTTCATCAACTTGACAAAATCTAGGGAACAATTAAATTGGTCACTTATTATCATGTCAAAATTTGTTGAAGATTGGCTTAAAAAGGCATTGCTAGGATTGGTTGTAATGATTTATGACAATATATCAAATTTATAATAGCATTAATAGGGGATAATCATTTGTAATGGTAGCGTCAAATATAACCATTTTGTTAGAAATATTCTTATGTTTATATCAATTTGATTTCAATATATTATACATTTAGGTTAGGCATTGCAACTTTGGACATAGTTGAAATCATTTCCTTAAATCCTCTTTAAATGTAATAAAAATATGTGTTGAAGACTTGGTTTCAACAAAACTACTAACTCTCATTCTATACCATGCTAGTCGAATCCAAAAAATTAAACTAAAAAATATTTAAATTTTTAAAAAATGTTTTCTTGTTTCTTATTTGTA
The DNA here is from genome assembly GCA_007115665.2 of Sequoiadendron giganteum. Lineage (NCBI taxonomy): Eukaryota > Viridiplantae > Streptophyta > Pinopsida > Cupressales > Cupressaceae > Sequoiadendron > Sequoiadendron giganteum. The sequence continues at coordinate 174,428,254 of CM021110.1, forward strand.
TAGTTTTTTTTTTCTGATGAAGCCACATATGCTCTTCTCTTGCATTGTGAGGTGAACTTGAGAATAAAAATGGTTTTAGTCACTTTTTATTCTTAATTCCATATGTGTATGCTCTTTCCTCATGTTGTTAAGAAATATTAAAAATCATAAATGACTTGGATTCTATTTTTAGTAGGGCTAGCTTGTATATAATCACCGAGTGTTGACCCGAACCTATGTGTTCTAGCAAGGTATATAAATTCAAGGATTGAGAATCAAAAGAATCTCCCTATAAGGGGGATTTTTCATTTTTGGAATAGCTTTGTTCTAGAGTAAAACTAAAGTGAGAATGGATTTTATCCTAATCATGCACCTTAGATAGACACCCTAATTTCATAGACTGGAGCTTCATGTACCTTTGATTATTTACATGACATCTTTATTTGAACATGTCAAAGCCTAACTTAAGGAAAAAAAATTCTTGTTTTGTGTTTATAATGCATGAATAAATGGTTAGACCTAGGAAGTTACTTGCACCATACTTAAAAAAATAGTCCACGCATGCTCTTCTCTCATGCTCTAGTATGAACTTGAGGATCAAAAGTGGTCAACACCTTGAGATCAATAAGCCATACTATTTATAACTAGATCAAAGTGTATTTGTGAGCCTACAAAACCAAAAACTTCACTTGAATAGATAGTTTGTTCATGTGTTTATTGTATCTTCCATCCCCTTGTGTGAAACCAATGCTAAAAAATTAAATTAGAAAAAAATCACGAAACCATTTCATTTTGATATACCTTTTGATCCAAATAAACCTCAAAATCCCTTATGATATGATGATAGCCTCATGGATCAAGATAAATATCATGATGATTGCCTTATGGATCAATATGAGTATCTTGATGACCATAATGGATTTCTTGGCACTAAGAAAGGTTACATCACACTATGGTTAGGTAGCTTAAAAGCATAGGAGCCAAGGTTCTCTCAATTCATAACCTTAAATACTTATATATGGCTAAAAAATTAAATTAAAAATCATGCATAATTAATCCATCCATCCAAATTGATCCTAATCTATTTACCCATGTAGCCCCTTATCCACCAAATCCTTTTCCTTCAAGTCAGTCATCAAAATATCCCTCCACCCATATTGATTTTAATCCTAATCCATCAACCTCCATACGTCCTAACCCATCAATTAATGGAGCTCGTAATCAAAATAACTCATGTGTTTACCCTCGCTCATGTAAGGAAGCTAAGGTAGCGAAACAACTTCCTATACTAACATTGAGAGGAGAATAATGCAAATCTTTTGCAAATCTTTAGCAGTTACAAAAAATTAAATAGAAATAAACACAAATATCACGCATAACTCAATACAATGATTTACGTGGGGAAAACCCTTTTGGGAGAAAAACCTCGCACTCCAAAATTTGCACAATATTATTCAAAAATCAAAAGATTACAATATACTTGCAGAGCAAGATTCTCACAGGAGTATCACCACCAGAGATCAAGAGACAAATTGATCGCTATTAGATTCTCAGAATACACCACCGTCTACATACATCCCACCCATTTATAACAAGATTTTTGGAACCTTCTAGAATTAGGGTATTACAAGGTTGTTTTTCATTTGACGTGTTAATGAAAAACCTTGACGTGTCAACAATTTTTTTTTGAGGCATTGCCCCGAACCCCACGTCTTGTTACGAGTGTATAGTATTTGCATGATCAATCACCACATACCAACATACATCATATCAATAAATCGTATTTAATTGCAAGGTTGAGACATATTTTCCCAATAAATCTCCCACTTCTAGAGCACCTTTCAAGGACAATAGAAGGGTGACATCATCATCTCTAATAGCTAGGGACTAAAAGGCCCATAGTCTCTTAACACAATCTGAACTTCTTTGTGCTCATAGGCTTAGTTAAATAATCAACAACATTCATCAAAGTCTCTACCTTAGCTAGCTTCACCCTACCATCTTCAACCATATCTCTAACAAAATGATATTGTACATCAATGTGCTTGGTCTTGGCATGAAACATTGGGGTTCTTGGCTAGACATATCACACTCTGACTGTCACAATAAATTGTCACTACGCCTTGTTTTATTCCAATATCTGAACACAATCTCTTAAGCCAAATGGCTTCTTTACAAGCATGATTAGTTGCCATATACTCTGCTTCAATAGTAGACAAAGCAACCACATCCTATTGCTTACTCATCCAACTAATTACACCACAAAATAAAGTAAACATATAAGCATTAGTGGATCTTCTTCTATCAACATCACCTGCCCAATCTAAATCCACATAACCATAAATATCAAGGGAAATATCATCTTCAATCATATTACTATGATAACATAAGGAAAAATTTGAGGTACCGCACAAATATCTAAAGACTCTTTTAACTACATCCCAATGTACTCTACTAGGATTAGACATATATCTAGAAATAAATCCCACTACTTGGACAATGTCTGGTCTAGTACAAACCATAGCTATCATCAAACTTCCAACTGAAATAGGAACACACAATGGTCTACAATCCAACATATCAAACCTTTGTAAAATTGAGATGACATACTTTCTTTGGCCAAGCCATAGCTTTCTGTTCACTCTATCTCTTTTAATTTCCATCCTAAGATTTTGTTTAGCTGCACCAAGATCTTTCATTTCAAATTTAGCAGCAAGTTGAGATTTTAGTTCTAAAATCATACCTTTCCCTCTACCAATAAATAACTTATCATCAACATATAAGCAATAAATAGGGAACGATCACCATCAGTTTTATAATAAATATAATGATTTGATTTAGAACACTCAAATCCCAAACTCAACACATATGTATCAAATTTATGGTACCACATCCTAAGACTCCATTTTAAGCCATACAAATATTTCTTCAATTTTAAAACCAACTTACTTTTACCTTTCACCACGTAGTGCTCTAGCTGTGTCATATAAATATCCTCCTCCAAATCACCATGAAAGAAAGAACTTTTCACATCCATTTTCTCAACCTCTAAATCATAAGAAGCAACAATAGAAATAAAAAATCTAATGGATGTCATTTTTGCAACAGGAGAAAATATTTCACCATAATCAACACCCTCAACTTGAGAGTAACCCTTCACAACCAACCTTGCTTTATACTTCTCAATACCTCCATTTGAACCAATATTTTTCTTGAACACCCATTTACAACCAACATATTTTCATCCTTTGGGGAATGGTACAAGATCCCTTGTATCATTCTTTTTCAAAGATGTCATTTCTTCATCCATAGAAATCTTCCAAGATTCTACATCATTCATACCTAGTGCCTCTTCTACAGATCTAGGTTCATCCATGTTATTGTTCAAAGAAAAAACACATCTCCAATCATCAGGTGAATACCTTTCAAGTGGTTTTCTATTCCTTGAGTTGGAGGTTCTTCCTCTTCTAAAGACCTAGAGCTAGATGATATCTCCTTAGCTTCTTGTCTATCCTTGGGCCTCGATTCAACTTTCTCAGTTGTAGAAGGAAATTGAATCATACCTTCTTATTTACTTTTTTCTAGATGCAATGTAATAGAAGAAAGCTTAGTTTCTCTAAAAATAACACTTCTACTGTGTATTACCTTCTGTGCCACAGGATCCCAAAGCTTGTATCCTTTCACACCATAACTATATCCGATGAAGATACATTTCACAACCTTGTTCTCCAACTTTGTTCACTTCTCCTTTGGCACATGTGCATATGCCTCACAACCAAAAACTCTAAGATGTATTAATGAAGGCTTGTGACCCAACCATGTCTCTATAGGCATGTTATCAACAAGAGCTGATGTAGGAGACCTTTTAATCAGGTAATGGGAAATGACAACAACTTTATCCCAAAACCTTTGTTCTAGGCCAGCACCACTCAACATACTCCTAGCCTTCTCCATCAGTGTCCTATTCATTCTTTCTGTAACTCCATTCTGTTGTGGAGAATATAAATTTTTCTTATGTCTATGAATACCACAATCTTTACAGAATCTATCAAAATCATTAGAGCAAAATTCACCACCATTATTAGTCCTCAAAAAATTTATTTTCTTTGCAGTTTTCAACTCAACCATTTCTTTAAATTCTTCAAATTGGTTGTAAACTTCAAATTTAATCTTTACAAAATATACCCATGTCCTTCTACTATAATCATCAATAAATGAAACATAATATACAGATTTACCAATTGAAGGAACATCTACAGGACCAAATACATTACAATGAATATGATCCAATACACCACAAGATTTATGAGAACTCGAGTAAAATTGAACGAGGTTTTGTTTTCCATAAATGCAATGCTCACATAAATCGAATTCAAGATTACAATTAGACAACCTTCAACAAGGTTTTTATTTTTCAAGGTCCTTAGACCCTTTTCTCTAATGTGCCCAAGTATCTAGTGCCATAACATAGTTTTCTCTATAGGTAACTTTGTCTCAGACGAAAGAGCACCCTTGGGTACCCAAAATCCATGACCATTTGTTGAAGGTGAAACCCTCACTTATTCTACATAATTTCTTTTCATAGAAGTACTATTGCCCTAAAAAATGCATGAATCAAGCTTATACAATTTCCCATATTTGACACCTCTCGCAATCACCTTAACACCTCTAACCATCTTGCATCCTGCATTAGAAAATACTACCTGCACACCTGCATCTATTAGTTTTCTCACATATAAAAAATTTCGTGCTAATCCAAGTGTTAGAACCCAAAATTTCCATCATGAAATTAAATGATTTTCCCGTTTTGAACTTAATATTTTCACTATCCTTCTTATAAGAATCATTTACTAACCTTTGCAATGATCCAAATGTCTTTTTCCTTATTGCATTGCCTTAATTTTGGCCTATATTTCCCTCATATTTTCCCCCATTTATTTCCATGATATTTTCCCATCTTTTCATAGAAAAAAATTTCATTTTATTCCCCGTCCACTTTATCATACACTTCAAACCGCTACCGCTACACCGCGGAGGGTAGTCTCAGGGCCTACGATGCTATGGTAAAGGGTTAACAAACGGTAGGGTTAGCAGACAATGAGCTAGCATGAAATTTTACCACTACACCGTGTGCGGTCAATTCATTGATCCGGTGTCATAGTGGCGGTGAGATAATCGGTTGGCAACGAGGCAATGAATGAAGACTAGCGTGATGAAATGGTTACCATGCAACCGTGCCCAGTTAGCATGGTCATTGTGGTATGGCAGTAGTGGTTAGCAATCAGCGAACAATGAAACAACAAACAATCATCACCACGCAGCACATGGCCAATTCATTGACCACGACATCGCGGTGGTGGTAAGGTAACCGACGAAGACTACTACCGCGGTACCGCTGACGGTCAAACTGGAGACCGTGGTAGCATGGTAAACAAAGGTAGGCGATTAGTGGAGACCGTGATGTCGTGGTGGATAACAAAGAAATTCAAGTACCGTGATACCATCGATGGTCAAGTCAGAGACTGTAGTAATGCGGTGACAGATAAGTGAAACAACGAAGGAAACAGTAAGTGTCGTGTTGGGAGAAGAGCTGTTAGCGGTGAGTAGCAGACAACATTAAAAATAAGTACCATCATACTTTCGACAGTTAGGAAGTAGTCTGAGGCAGCGAGGTGACGGTCAGTAAATTGTTGCCGCAAAACCGCAGGGTGTCATGATGGAGACAGCGGTAAGGCAGTAAAGATATTAAAAGCCACAGTAATTGCCAATGGTTTGGTTAGAATGAAAAATCAAAGCGAAGCTTATGCAAGAAATATTTAAATTGTCGATTAGGAAACTTATTTAAATTATTTTCATTTCTACCAGAATGTGAAACGGTTGTGGTGGATAAAATGAAGAGTCATGGTTTTTGAAGTTTACTGTATAAGTATTGGCAGAAAAGCAATGACAGGGTTTGGTCAGAGAAGAGTGAGAGACTTTTCTCAGAAGATAAATCGGGAATGAATTAATGTAAAAAACCTTATGGAAATAGTGCAATGGAGATGATTTCCTTTTACATAATTCCTTCCTGATTATTTCGTTGCTGTGATCTCATAACTAATATTTTTGCTCGATTTTCTCCAATTTGAAAATATTTTGATCATTTGAGTCCAAATATCAAGTATGTTTTGAATCTTAAAAGTGTATTTCTTCACTTTGTGTGATTTTATTTACTAGTGTCTGCAAGGTAGAATTAAAATTCCTTTGAGTAAGTCACTGTGTTTGTGAGATTTCTTTTGGATTGTTGAAGGAGAGCAGGGTAAGATAGTATTTTAACACCATTTATGCCAGCCATAAATTCATGAAGCTACATGCCAGTCATTAAAGCTTCATCCCTTAAGGTGTCTAACAACGTGAATTATGTTAGAAAGGAATATATGTATGTAATTAGTAGTATTTTGACTCCATTGCCCAATAGATAGAAGGCATTGATATGCCATGTCCCAAAGGATAGAATTCATTATAAACAATATATTCAAAACCTTTCATTTTTGTAATTGGAGTAGTTATAGTATATTTTCGTCTATCCATTCCTAATTTCCATTGTGGGTAGACCGTTTAGCAGGAAAATCAAATTCAAATCTGCATGTTTCATATAGGTTCACTCGCCTAGGTCTACCAGAACCTAAAGAGTAGAAGGTTTAATAGAGTAATTATCGTTGTATGTTGTCCAAAACTATTGTAAGAGCTTGGAAAATTATTATGGTTAAAACCTGCATTTTGAGTACCAACACCAGGGATATGCAAAACACCATTAATCCTTTTTATTCTACCATCAAGAAACATGATTTTAATTTTACCATGGCCAATAATGTCTAAATGAGAATCATCAGCCAGGTACACCTTACCTCCATCAAATTCTTCATATTCATAGAACTAATATTTAGTAAAGGTCATATGAAAATATGTACCTGAGTCAATTAACCATGCATCATTACTTGCACAAGTTGCCAAAGTTGCAATGAATGCATCACCATCTTCCTTCTCAGACTTAGAATCAGAATCAAATTTCTTTGTCTTTTCTTCTTGGCATTCCTTATGAACATGTCCAAGCTTACAGTAGTTCCAGCAAATAACTTTGGACTTTCCAAGAGATTTAGATCTCCCCTTGGACTTGGATTTGTCACACTTCTCATTCTTCTTGCCTTTTTCCTTAGGTATTCTATGAAAATTTAGGGCATCCTTGCCAATGATGGATACTTCCCTCCTCATCTCTTCAAAATGCAAAGAACCCACCACATATTCAGTCTTCAATATAACAAAAGTACTCCCAATAGCCATAACAAGAGAATCCCACGAATCAAGCAAAGAACAAAGCAAGATCTAAAATTTCTCCTCCTCATCCATTTTGACACCAATTGATGACAATTGAGCCACCAACATATTGAATGCTTCTAGGTGGTATATGATTCATCCACCCTCTTCCATTCTCAAGCAATACAACTTCTTCCTCAAGATAATCTTGTTCACTGAAGATTTGGCCTGATACATCTCACCAAGCTTCTTCTATAGTTTTTATATAGAGGTCTCTTCATGGAAATTAATTAAAATAGAGTCTTCCAAGCCCAATCTGATTAGACCCTTGGCTTTACGGTACATACATCATATTGAGCAGCTTGAGTAGGATCTACAGGCCTGAAACATTCTCATCAACAACATCCCACAAATCTTGATCTATCAAAAGATCCTCCATCTTTAGCTTCCACATCTCAAAAAGAAAATTTCTCCACCTTTGTTCTCCTTGATGAACTTGCCATCTGAAAATTCTTGCAACAAGATCACAAAGTGTCTTCTACACAAACTCCCACTCAAATCTGGATTAGTTAAAAAATCCCAACAACCCACAATTGAAACCAAAGGTGATCAAGCTTTGATACCACTTGTAAGGAAGCTTAAGGTGCAAAAAAAACTCTCCTAATCTCAAATAAGAATGCAAATATGTCTTTAAATTTTGCAATTACAGTTCATTATGATGCACATCAAAGGAAAAACATAATAGAGAAATAAACATATACACAATTGGACACCATATTTACATGGGAAAACCCTTAGGGGAGAAAAACCCACCACACCAAAGAAAAATCATTTGTACTACAGTAATTGAATTACATACAAGTTAGAGACCCTTCTTTTAGATGTCAATTTTACAGCAACAAAATTTCTCTGATCAACCTTGTACAATAGAACAACATTGTTACAATGCTCTCCAAAAGCATACAATAAAATTCACACACTGATCAATCCTTGTTCCAATTGAACAACTCTACCACCATTCGAATTTTTCAACCTTCGACCATTAAAGAGAGTTCCATTTTTTTCATAGTTCCCAAATAGCTTGTTGATCTTCCCACAAGTGAATGGTCACAATCCAACTGCAAATGGTTTACATTTTGCTTCTCTCATTGGTTCAAAACCACGTAGGATAGTCAATCAGTCAAAAAATATTCAACTGTACCACTTATCAGTGAGACACTAGAATGTGTCTCACCGATGCCAAACTACCCATTTGACAAGTGCACACTATAGTCTTCTATCGCTTTATCGATCTAACATGGTGAATTCTCACCGACCAAAATACCATTGGGCTGAGATCCTACCTCAAAGGAAGTTCTCCAAATCTCCTCCAATAGTTCATGTCATACCGATGAAGTTATTTCTTATTGATCTCATCAAGGAGACTTACCTCAATTGATTCCATCGAGCAGACCAATACACTCGGGATGATCATCCAAAATTAGGCTGAAGACCTAGGTTACTCTGATTCCATCCATCGATAGGACTTACACCGATCCCAAACCATCGGCTAGAATTCAACCATTAGACAAATATCTTAAGGTTGGGCCAAAGTCTTATTTCACACCGATGAAGAACCATCAACAAGACTCACACCAACCATATCCCATCGGCCGAACTTCTAATGTCGATCCAATATTCATAGGTCTTCTCAAAGACCAAAGTTAGCTCAATAGAGTACCATTGACAAGACTCTTGTCGATCATCACCTGACAGTCAGACTCCTACCTTCGCCGAGAGATAAAGAACTTCCATCGATCGTTCAGGTCTTACCGATGGATCTTGTCGGAAAGACCAACCATTAGTCACACCAACATGATCATTTCGAACCTTTAAGACCAAGCTGCGTGTTGGAAAGACATCCCAAGAGTCTCATCAATTTTTCTCTTTCAGGAGTTTCATGTCAGTAAGTTTGAGGCACATTTTCCAACAATCTCCTACTTGATGAAGATCTTACTGACACCTCCAGAGCATTCAATAACTATTGAGATTCATGGGAACCAAGGCCCATGAGACTTGCACACCACCTGTACTTGTTTTTTCTCATTGGTTTTGTCAATGCATCTACAACATTTTCTAGAGTATCCACTTTTTCTAAAAAAACCTTTCCATCCTCCACCATATCTCGTACAAAGTGATACTACACATCAATATGTTTCATTTTGGCATGGAAAGTAGGATTTTTCACCAGACAAATAGCACTCCGACTATCACAACAAATTGTAATCTACCCTGCATCAAACCCAATGTTAGAACACAAACATTTTAACCAAATTGCTTCTTTATAGATGTGTGTAGCTACCATGTATTTTGTCTATGTAGTGGACAAAGTGACTACAACCTATCACTTGCTCATCCAACTAATTACACCACCATTCACCATGAAAATATATACACTGGTGGATCTTTGACTGTCAATGTCCCCTGCCCAATCAGAATCCACGTACCCACGAATTTTGATAGTCCTTTGTGATCCAACCAAATTTCCATGGTAACACAAAGCATATTCTAAAGTGCCCTTCAGATATCTAAACACTCTTTTCACAACATCCCAATACGACCTTCCTAGATTCGCTATAAACTGACTAAGTACTCCCACTGCTTGGGAAATGTCTAGCCTTGTATAAACCATTGAATACATTAAACTACCAACTGCACTTGCATAAGACACCCTGGTCATGTCCTCCATCTCAGTAGGAGATTTTGGACAATCTTCAACAGATAGCTTCGTTCCTTGCAAAACTGGAACAACTAGTTGCTTCCAATCAATCATGCCAAACCTCTCCAAAATAATGTTAATATACTTACTCTAGCTGAGCCAAATTTTTCTACTCTTTCTATCCCTGGTTATTTCCATCCCCAGAATATACCTTGTTGCACCCAGATCTTTCATTTCGAATTTTGCAAATAAATGAGATTTTAGATCAAAAATCATAAACTTACTATTCCCAATGAATAACATGTCATCCACTTACAGGGCAATAATTAAAGTACAATCATTCTCAGCTTTGTAATACACACAATGATCAGATTTTGATTTTACAAATCCCAATGACAAAACAAATGTGTCAAACTTCTGGTACCACATTCTAGCAGACTATTTTAATCCGTATAGAGATTTTTTCAACTTGCAAACCAGATTTTCTTTACCTTTTTTCACAAAGTGCTCTAGCTGGGACATATAAATTTCTTCTTCAAGATCACCATGAAGAAATGTTGTCTTCACATCCATCTGCTCAATGTCCCAGTCATATGCTTTTGTAAGTGACAATAAATCTGATAGAGGTCAGCTTTGCTACTAGAGAAAAATTTTCCCCATAGTCAATTCCCTCTACTTGGGAATATCCTTTGCAACCAACCTCGCTTTATACTTTTCAACACAACCATCTAGACCAATTTTATTTTTACATACCTATTTGCAACCCACAAGCTCTCTACCTTCAGGCAATGGAACCAGATCCCAGGTATCATTTTTCTTTAATGATGCCATTTCTTTATTCATGGCTTCCAACTAGTAATTTGAATTAGACATTTCAGTTGCCTCTTTTACAGTCCTAGGCTCATCAGTGTTAGTAATCAAAGCATAGGCACAACTAGAATCCAACATAGAGAATCCATACCTATCTGGTTGTCTCTTTCACGTGTAGACCTCCTCACAGGTTGAGGCTGAGGACATTGTTCATCATCTTGCTCAGAACTTTCAGAGTTGCTTGAGCTCTCCTCAGATTCAAGTACATTTTGAATTTTGAATTCCTCTTTCTCTGGTGTGGGAGGAATTTCAACTACATCCTTTTTGTTTTTTATTTATTTTGTCTCTGAGTGTAGATTTCAAGTAAAAGGCTTCAGCTCATGAAAAATAACACTTATGTTGTACAAAACCTTCTCAGTCTCGAGATTCCAAAGCTTGTATCCTTTTATGCCAGTGCTATACCCAATAAAAATACATTTAACAACCTTGTTGTCTAATTTAGATCTTTTTCCATTTGAAACATATGCATATGCTTCACAACCAAAGACTCGAGTATGTCTTAGAGAGGGGTCCTTTCCAGACCATGCTTTCAAATGTGTTTTATCAACAAGAGAAGAGTTAGGAGAATGATTTACTAAGTAACATGTTGTTGCAACTGCCTCAGCCCAGAATTTCTCCTGCAAGCCAACACTACTCAACATACTTATTTCCCTTTCCATCACCGTCTTGCTGAAAATTTCAACAACTCTATTTTGCTGCGGAGTGTAGGGTGTAGTTTTATGTCTTTTAATTCTATGATCTTTGCAGTACCTTTCAAACATATCAGAACAAAACTCACCGCCATTGTCAGCCCTTAAACACTTTATTTTTCTTCCAGTCTGATTTTTCCACAAGGTTTTTAAATTCCTTAAAATGATTGTACACTTCTGATTTACTTTTTTATAAATACACAAATGCCCTTCTTGAATAGTCATCAATAAAATAAACATAATATTTAGATTTCGATAATGAAGGATCATTCACTGGACCATACACATCAGAATGAATGTAATCAAGTATACCAGAAGATTTATGAGGACTGGAATAAAATGAAACATGGCATTGTTTGCCATATATACAATATTCACAAAATTTGAATTCAGGGTTACAATCATCAAGCCCTTTAACCAGGTTTTTATTTTTCAAAAAATTTAAACCTTTTTCTCCAATGTGGCCAATCCTATGATGCCAAAGCATAGTCTTTTCTACTCGAAGTTTAACTTCCATAGAGTTTGCACTATCAAGAACATTTTCCTTCTTCTCTTTACAAACAAACTTTTGTGACTTTGCAAAGATATTGTTGCATTAAACAACAAGTGCATCCAACTTGTACAAAGTACCAATTCGAGTACCCCTAGCTAGCACCATTGAGCCTCTAGTAATTTTGTATCTATTACCAGAGAATGAGACTTTCACTCCAACATCGTTCAACTTACTAACAAAGACTAAATTTTGAGCCAAACCTGGTATATGCATTACATCATTGCTTCCCTTCACTCTTCCATTAGGGAACTGAATTCTGACTCTTCCACGACCAACTATTTCCATAGATGAATTGCTTGCCAAATAAACCTTTCCACCATCATATTTTTCATACATTGTGAACCGGTCTTTATGAGATGTCATGTGGAAAGATGCTCCAGAATCAATCAGCTAGACATCATCAGATGTCCAGATTTCAAAGGCTACAATGAAGGCATTTGCATCACTCTGAGAAGAATCATTATCAGAAGAGTTCTTCTTCTTATTTTTATCCTTTTTGCAATCCTTTCGGAGATGACCAGGTTGCCAACAGTTCCAACACTTCACCTTGGACTTCTTTCCAAGAGACTTTGATCTCCCTTCCGGTTTTGATTTGGACCTCTTGTCCTTCTTGCCTTTTTCTTTCGATCTCCCTCAAACAGCAAGAGACCCCTTCACCATCTTAGAATATTTCCTTCTCATCTCTTATGATAAAAAAAAAGCAACCACATCTTCCATCTTGAAAGTGGTTTTCGTACTCCCAATTGCCATCACCAAGTGATCCCAAGAATCCAACAAAGAACATAACAATAGCATACAACGATCTTTGTCATCAATCTTCACACCCACAGATGCTAATTGAGAAATCAACATGTTAAAAGTATTTAAATGATCAGAAACAAACACTCCTTCCTGCATTTTCAAAGAATACAAATTATTCCTTAAGAACAACCTATTCACCAAGGACTTGCCCTGATAAATGTCACCAAGTTTCTTCCACAAAGAGGTTGAAGTCTTCTCTTCATGAACATTCAGGAGAAAAAATTCTGCTAAATAGAGTCTTATCAACCCTCTTTCTTTTTGATCTGTTAGTTCCCATTCCTCTTGCTTCATGCTAGAAGGTTTCATTCCAGACACAACAACCCAAAGATCATGATCAACCAACAGATCTTCCATTTTGAGTTTCCATAACTCAAAACTTCTACCATTGAATTTCCCAATTTCAATCTTTCTTGATGTACTTTCCATTGCCATCACAATATGTAATTTCAATTACTAGACTTCTACAAGACTCCCACTAAACAAAATTGACACAAAAACCCAACCTATCCACAAGGATAACACAACTAGCCAGACTCTGATACCAATTGTTAGGAAAGCTTAAGGTGCAGGAACAAACTCTCCTAATGTCAAAACTCAGAGAAGAATGTATATATGTCTTTAAATTTTGCAATTATAGTTCATTATGATTCACATGAAAGGAATAAAAGAATAGAGAAATAAACACATACACAATTGGACACTAGATTTACATGGGAAAACCCTTACGGGAGAAAAACCCACGACACCAAAGAAAAATCACTTGTATTATAGTAATTGAATTACATACAAGTCATAGACTCTCATTTTAGATGTTAATTTTACAGCAACAATATTTCCCTAATCAACCTTGTACAATAGAACATCACTGTTACAATGCTCTCCAAAAGAATACAATGAAATTAACACACTAATCAATCCTTCTTCCAATCAAACAATCCTACCACCATTCAAACTGTTCAACCTTTGACCATTACAAAGAGTTCCATTTTGTTCACAGTTCACAAGCGGCCTGTTGATCTACCCACAAGTGAATGGTCTCAATAGTCCAATTGCAAATGGTTTACATTCTTCTTCTCTTATTGGTTAAAAAAAACCACATAGGACAACTAATCGATCAAAAAATCTTCAACTGTATCACTTATCGGTGACACCAGACCATGTCTCACCAATGCCAAACTGCCCATTTGAAAATCACACACTACAGTCTTCTATTTCTCTATCGGTTTGGCATGGTGAAGTCTCACGAACCAAAATACCATCGAGATAAGATCCTACCTCGAAGGAAGTTCTCCAAAGATCCTTCAACAGTTCATGTCATACCGATGAAGTTCTTGCTTTTTGATCTCATCGAGGAGACTTACCCTGATCGATTCCATTAGGCAGACCAATACAGTTGGGACAATCATCCAAAACTAGGCCAAAGACCCAGGTTACTCTGATGCCATCCATTGATAAGACTTACATCGATCCCAAACCACTAACCCCACTTCAACCATCAGACGAAGATCTTAAGGTTGGGCCAAAGTCTTATTTCACACTGATGAAGAACCATCAACAAGACTCATGCCGACCATATCCCATCGATTAGACTTCTACTGTAAGTCTGATCCTCATAGGTCTTACCAAAGACCAAAGTTAGCCCAATGGAGTACCATCGGCAAGACTCTCACTGATCATCACTTGTCAGTCAGACTCCTACCTTCACCGAGAGATAAATAACTTTCGCCGACCATTCAGATCATACCATTGGATCCTGTCGGTAAGACCGACCATTAGTCACACTGACATGATCATTTCAAACCTTCAGGACCAATCTAGTTGTCAGAAAGACATCCCAAGAGTCTCGCTGAATTTTCTCTTTTAGGAGTTTCATGTCAGTAAGTTTGAGGCACGTTTTCCAACAAAAACAACTTCCTACACTAACCTTGAGAGGAGAACAAAGCAAAATTTTTACAGATCTTTAACAATTACAAAAACTTAAACAAAAATAAACACAAATATCATGCATATCTCAATACAATGATTTACGCGGGGAAAACCTTTTCGGGAGAAAAACCCCACACTCCAAAAGCCACCCAATATATTACTCAAAAATCAAAAGATTACAATATACTTGCAAAGCAAGCTTCTCACAAGAGCATCACCACCAGAGATCAAGAGACAACCCGACCACTATCAGATTCTCAAAATACACCACTGTCTACATACATCCCACCCATTCATAACAAGCTTTTCAAAAACTTCTAGAATTAGGGTTTTACAAGGTCATTTTTCATTTAATGTGTTAATGAAAAAACCTTGACGTGTCAACGGGAAAAAACCTTAACGTGTCAACGGGAAAACAAACCTTGACGTGTCAGTGATTTTTTTTTCTTGGGCGTTGCCCCAAATCCCACATCTTGTTATGAGTGTACAATATTTGTATGATTAGTAGCCACATGCCAACATACATCCTATCAATAAATCGCATATAATTGCAAGGTTGAGACATATTTTCCCAACGACTAAGAAGAAGTTATCCTAGCACTAGAGGTTCTTTCACACTAATCTAACTAAGTGAAAAAAAATGTGCTTGATTAACTTCAAACCTTAAACAAATAATTGAAAACCTTACCCCTCTACACATATCATTTATCACATACATCTTCATATCCTAAGCAAAAATCCAATCAATTTAATCCATCCAACTAACCCAACTTATCTATGAAGGATATTTTCTAAGGGGGGATCATAATCACACTTAAAAATCTAAGGATTTGTTCCATACACCTTCTCTTTCCATTCCTACAATTCAAAAATTTATACGAAGTTAATCCTTCTTTTTCATAAGATCCATGCATTGGCACTCAATCTGATAGTGCAAGATTTTTCTTAAATCCCAACCCCCTTTTGTATTTGGCCTCAATTGTCTCATCACATATAACTGATATGAGAAATATATAAGTGGGCCCCCCTTGGTCAAAATTTCCTAAATGTCATTTCTTTTCATCCTCTATGTTGTTATCAAATTCTAGAAGTAAAAATCCAAAAAAAAACTAAGTTTAGGAATATTTTGATCATTTTCTATAATTTTTGTAAAGTTGTGAGTTTTTGGCGGACTACCAAATTTTTTCCTCTTGTCCTAATCACTGATCATGCATAAAATTTTCACAATGTTTATCAAGTCTTTTCTTCTCTTTATTTTCCTTTTTTTCCATTATTTAGTAGGATTTTCATAGACATTTGGACTTATGTCTCCCCTCCCAACCTCCCATCTCCTCCTACATCAATTGCCTAAATTTTCTTGTAACCTTGCTTCAGATTCTATTTCCTTTCTTTGCATACTTTCAAAATCCTAACATGGTTTTCCAAACATACCTTCCCCATCTATGTGTCCCAAACTCCCTTCTTTTGGTGTTATTTTCTAAATTAACCGCAATTCTAAGGCACTTACCACAATATCCAAAAAAGGGGACCAAACAATTTTAGATAAAGGGAGAAACCTATGCTCAAATCAAAGGTTAGGAAAGGCCAATGAACAATAGGTGGATAAGCATGTTCTACACTTTTATCCCTACTAATCTTAGGAGGTTGTTCCTAGAGACCTTTGAATAATAACACAAATTAATATACTATAAATAAAGCCTAAATCTAATCGTAAAGACATACCTAGAATAAGCCATGGCAATACTTATTTATATAGGTTTCCTACACCTACAAGTCACATATCTCTATTTATGATAAATATAAACAAACTCAAAATAGAGAATCTTCGTTTCACATGAAAATAATTATGGGCACCAAGCAATAAATGTTTGAGAAAAGAAGAGGAAAAATATGATGAAGATCCAAAAAAGAAGGTGATGGATACTCATATGCCATAAGTAGAAGAATATTTTAATTCTATAAAATGTTTATTCCAAGAGAATGTTGATGTGTCCAAGGAAATTATGAAATTGGAGCATGAAGGAGAAGACAAAATTATAAAATTTTGAAGTTATGATAGAACCTATATTTTAGATTTGGAAGAACACTCAAAACAACAAGAAAGTAAGACGGGACTCCAGAATAACCTTGTTGAAAGGTATGCTTGAATGATAATTTTTTTGAAGTTACTAATGATGAGTTTAAGCTGGCTGAATTTTTTAAATTAATAGATAATGATGAGCACCTAGATAGATCTAGTGAGCTTGATTCAAAAAAGGAATGGAAGATGCAAGAAACCTATCAAAATTATTTCTAGAATGATTTTATTGAAAGCTATGATGACAATAATGATTTTTGCATTGATTATAACAATAGCTCACTATCAATGCATGAATCTAGATTTTACAAGGAATACTAGAAGAAATAATTGTTGGTGATAGACAAGAATGAAGTGAAAGTCCTAATAATTTGGATAAAACAAAAAAATCTTGAAGAATTAACACAAAATGTGAAGAGAGAATAACTTGATAAAAGTATCACCATTGTAGATTCACAATCAATAAAGAGAGTAATGGAAATAATGAAATCTAAATATTTTCATCTATTTGAATATATAGATATAGCCTTTAAATTTGTAGGTAAGGCCTTAACTGCATTTATAAAAATGAAGGAAAAGGTTGATAAGCTTACCTTTGAGATTAAACCAACCAAGAACTCGTTAGAAAAATATCAAAAGATAATTCAAAAGCTAGAGGATTAGATTGATGTTATAGAATATTTCAAAGCACAAGAGAATGCAACAAGGGCTAAGGAATTGAAACAATTAACTGATGAGCTTGATAGGCTTCATTAGGATTTTGATTTGGAACAATTTTTAGGAAAAATAGAAGTTGCAAGTTCAAAATTGGATCAACATGAAAATTGGCTTAATCATAGACCATGAATAATTTGAAATCTTTTGATAGCCCACTTTTTGAAATGGATGCATAGTTATGTATTGATTATCAAATTTCTAAGGTGGATGTTGAAACATTAACTAATTTAAGTTCTACAAATTGTGGATATTAGAGTGGCACAACAAAAACTATCTACATCATAAGAAAGATCTATTTAAATGCACAAGACAACTGAGACGAGGGGTGAATCAGTTGTATCTAATCACATTCACCATAGATATTAAAAAATTCCACATTCACTTTAATTTGTTATTAATTATAAGCATGAAGTCTAGATAACAGAAAGCAAACATTAAAGACACTAGATTTACGTGGAAAACCCAATAAGGGAAAAACTATGGTAAGGGTTAACTCACAATATAAGAGTAATTGCAAAACCGATTACAAAGAGGCTCACTACCCAATATAGGACTCACTATCCAAATGGGAGGCTCACTGCCTACAAATACAAAAAGATAGAAATAAGAATGTTACATAGATAAAATTATCTCAATGCAATAGAAGATCCACCACAACAACTTCCACACATTTGCAACCTTCATAAGAGAATTGTAGACACCATTAGCTCACTACTTTAAGGAATCTAACACATTGAAGTTCTTAATGCCTCAGTTTACTTTTGAACAATCTCTCACATCTATCTTTCTTCTCGCACTTGTGGCTTTCAATCCTTGACATATTGCCTTGTATTTATACCATATTCAATCTTAAAAAATTTCTCCAAGGTCGGCTACACACTCTTCATTTTACAAATTCAAATTAGGTCAGAAACTCAATATTCTTGTAGTGGATAAGAATGAGAGTGGACTAAACCAATACTTAACCAAGACCCAAAACAACATCTTGGATCAATCACATGCTTCCTTAATTGATACTTATCTTTCACATGACATGTAAACACCAGGTCGGCCAAACCTAATGAAAACACCAATGAACTTTGAAGTACACACATCCACAACAAGAAGATAACATATGGAACACATAACATGCTTCACCATACACTAGAAAACATCTTGGATACCTTTAAATTCATCCATAGCTATTGTAACCACCTTCATACAAAGAACACTTTCCATCAGTCCATTCAGATTGTACATACACACATAGTAACTCAGAAACTAGTATTTCAGAGCACCAAACCACTAACACCTTTGATAAAACATAAATAAAATAATTACAAGACTTCTTCCAGATCCACAAGACTTGAAACAAACTAGGGGAGGACTGTAGAGAAAATACATTTCTCCCAATCCATAGACAAACAACTCTGCCTGACTAGTTCACAAATCGGTGAACACAATTTTCACTCTTCATCAAACCAGAAGCTATAATCTAGGATATATCACTCAAGGATTCCCTTAAATAACACTACAAATCCACACAAGGATAGGATCAACACATAAGAAATGCAGAGCACATATCGGAGCACATTCTGAACACACATAATTATGTCTTCACTATTTTTAATTTCTTAGAAGCACTTGGTAACTCATCATATCAGTACACCTGCAACACCATAAATATAGCTCCATTTACTCACAAAATCTCTATAGTATCTCAACTATGCATGCACCACCTGAAATCACTTGTTTCCTTCCACTGTAACAACCTATACTCTGTTGACATCAATACCAACATTAATGACAACACCACCATACTCATTCATTCTTACAACAATCTCCCCCTTTGTCGTTGATGGCAACATATGATGTGAAAAAACATCAAAGATAACATACACAACATTCATTTATTTTTCAGATTAGACAACCTACACAACATTCCCGCACTCTCTCCTCCTTACAAGATTCTCTGTCCCCCTTTCAAATTTTTCAGATATGGATAGACTTTTTCACATGACTCTCTCTCCCCCTTTGACATCAATGGCAAAAAAGGTTTTTACATAATTATTCAGCCATATAAGATTTTGATCACTCCCCCTTAGGGTTTCACCCATGACAACACACATATCTTTATAAATTCCCAATTTTTGATAATGGGATCCAAGAAAAAATTTAGACATAAAAATATTATTTACTAGATATTAAACTAAGTTTTCAACTAGCTAACATTTAAAATTAGAAACTAATAATGAGAAATTTTATTATTTTCATGATTATAGTTTATGTTATGGATGCATTTATGTTAAAAAAAATTTATTGTAGAGATTTTTTCATAATAAAATTACTATGAGATTGAAGAGAAGGAAAAAGAATATAACTTGCAACAAAGGACATCTTTTCGTTCAAGTTTGTCTTCACATAAAAGCTTGTGATTCAGGGATTTCATTGAAACATTTGATCTCAAGAATTGAGGACTATTCTCCATACAAGGTTTGTAATTTTTTAGATATAATAATAGAAGTTTACTCCTCTTTTATAGATTTTAATTCACTCTTATCATTTAACAATTGTAATAAGTTGAATATTTTTGAAGTGAATAGAACGATTTGGATAAAATTGATTGACAACATAAAAGAAGATAAAATAATTTTGGCTCCAATTGTATCAAAGTGGTGCAATGAAAGCTTGGTTGGGAGTTCTTGAGATTGATTTGGGATTATTACATTGAAAAAAAGATCTAGATGAGTCAACATTGCTCAAGGACAAGCAATATTTGGGAAGGGTAGACTATCATATTCCCTTTTTGAGCTTAAGAAATAATTTAATAAAGTTGCTCAAAAAATAAACTTATTATGATTAAAAGGTAACTTATAGTTTATTATTAAATTCAAATTTCCTTAAAGTGATATTATAAAGTGTTTTTTAAAATGAGGACTTAAGTTGTTTCAAAGGTGTTGCTAGAACTGGGGTCCAAAAGTGTTTATGTAAAAGGGAAACTTTTTAAGGTTTAAGTGAGAAAATAGGAGAAAAAGAAAACAAATTATTGTTTTACCTCAAAAACTTATAAAAGGAGGAGTTGGGCTCGGATAGGATTGAGAAACTATCACCCATCTATCATCCAATAACATAGAGGGGTCCTTATCTAGAGAAATATATCCATTATTTTGTTGCCAATAAACCATTTTCTTGTATATTGAGCACTTGTTGTTTATCTTTTGGATGGAGGATGAAAAGCCTCTTGGTAATTGGAGGATGAAAACCCTCTTGAATTTGTAGTGTGGATTGAAGTATGAAAACCCTCTTGGTATCAAAATTGGAGGATGAAAACCCTCTTGGATTTCTAGTGTGGATTTCATTTGAGTTTATTCTAGTTTTAGGATATTCATTCACGATTTCAATTTCCAAATTTTGAGGAAAGATTTTATTATCGATACATCACTATTTATGTGAAATTTCTACTGGGAAGCAAGAATTATTTATTGAGTTTTGAAGGACAATTCATATCAAACTAAGGAATTTGTACCTGAACCCTATTGTATCTTCTTCCATCGAGTTTTAGAATGTAGTAAGTTATGGAGGATGAAGTGTAGCCAAGTTTAAGGTTTGTTGTATGTCATATAAGGGTTGTGTGAAGTATGGATTTTTTTAGCCTTTCGAATATATTATTCCAAAATTTAAAGCTAGCATATGATGTAATATCAATTGTTGGGTGCTATGAACACTACAAAGACCATAGTTATGTAAAATGCTACACCTTTTTGTTATTGCATTGCTAATATTATTGTTGTGATACATTTTAAAGGTCTTATGTTTATTTTTTGGAGATTATTTTTTATACTTTTTGCCATAAAACATAGTCTGTATTGAGGGGAACCATACCTAGAAAATAAGTTTTTCATATTGAACAATTCTGCATGAAGTATGGTTGTTATTTCACTTGTAGATGATTCACAAAGGAATTTATTTAATTAATTATGTTTCTATATATTGTATGGGTGCAATATACTCATTTATGATGCGCCATTGAGCATATTTAGTAAGTTTAAGTTTCTAGTTTAGGATTATAACAATCATTTTCTAGGTTTAATGTTGAATCGGTTGGTATCACTTCCCTTGTGGATAGTGTTAAAAATGGTAAGGATGCAGATGATAATGATGTTGATGGAAAGTTGGTGGAAGGGGAGAAGCTTCGTGATAAGGGTTTTATTTTGACTAGTGATGTGAAATCGGGTGGGCCTGGGGTTAAGACCCGTAACAAGACCAAAGCTCAGGCAGGTACTCCTGCTCATGATCAGTCTGTTGTTGGGGATGAAGACTTAAATAATGTGGCATGTGATGTGGAGGCTACATATATTCTAAAGAATATGTAACGATGTTGGATGGGGTCCTACTTTTTTGTTGACTTTTTGCTGTGGATATTTTGTGGTTCGGCTGTTATGCTTTAGTTGTTTTTATCTTTCATTTCATTTGATTTTTTGTGTAAAGGGTTTTAGGCCCCTTCAAAACCCATTTTTTTACTTCTAATCAAAACTATCATTTGGGGGTTAAATTTTTTTTGTCCCATGTATTTATCGTTTCCATTTTTGTTCATTTTAGTAATTACAAAGCAATTTAGTATTTAATCTTGATATTGGCACGAGGTTTCAAAAAGGAAGGTTTCATGCCATGTCAGGTTACTATACAAATCTACAATCTAGTACACCATTTATAGTTTATAAACATTTGGGACCAGTATTGAATCTTCTATATCAACCACTCATCTTCATTGGCTTTGTTTCTTGTTTTGGTTATATATTTAATATATTTTTAGTTTACCTTCCATCTATTTGTTCGCTAATTGTTTATTTTAACTCCTAGAATCATTTAAGTTAATGAAGATTTCATTATTTATTATTTATATTGAAATAAAAAATATTCCAATACCTTACATCAATTGCTAATATTTGATAAAAATTATGAATTGATTAAAATATATATGCAAATCAAACAAAGATTTGTGCATATTTTTTTGTTAGAGGTAAAAAAGGTTTTCAAGACACAGTAAAACCCTTTACAATAGGCTAAAAAATAGCAAAAGATTATATAAACCATAGAAAAATGTTTGGTATTACAAACCCATTAAGAGAAATACCCTAGACAACACTCAAACAAGAAATAACAAAGCAAAAAACCCAAAGCATGAGACAACAAGACAAACTGAATACAAATGCTTTAGAATTTAGTTACCTTTATCTGCTTATAGAATTTTTCATGAAGATTTACAAACCCTGGTAGCTCCTTATTCTCTTCTTTAATTTTTTTCTTGCTTGCTCTAGTCCTCAAGATCGGGCTAGTTAAGGTAGTATTATCCCTAGAAGTAACTCTTTCAACCCTCACAATTGCATGTATCTCATTTGTCTCTGTGAGCACAAAACCTATATAGACTACCAAAGGATCAAAAAAACGATGTTAAACATGTTAGTAACACAAATCTAATGCTCCCTATGAGATTCTTCAACTAATTTAAGAGAAAACATGAGATAAACAAGGAAACAACACAAATGAAGCATGTAATTTAACTTAAACCATCAAAACCTTCATCCCATAGGAGGATTGGTGCTCCTTTGATGTGGAAAGAAGCCCTTTCCAAATCCCTTGATAAGATTTGATGTTGAATATGATTCCAAATATGAAAAATGGCTATAATCTAGCTAAAATGGATAAAAAGGGATGAAAAGCTATGAATACAAATGACTATAGTGATGATGCATGAAGTTGTGTATCAAAAATGCCTAAGATGGTGGATCCAAATACAATAAAGAAGAAGGTTGGAAGAATGAAGAATAGGATGAATGTGGGATTAAAGAAGGGACCAATGGCATTGTGCCACTTGTCAACATGCTAATGAAGGAGAGTGGAGCACATTTTGAACAATGAGCATGTTAAATGCATGTAGGTGAAATTTGAATTTGAAGAGGTGACTTGTGTAAGAGGGGATGTAAGAGGAATCAATGCCAAGTTGGCTCAAGGAGAGGACATGTAAGAGCCTTAAATGACAAGTTGGAGGATAAAAGTCCTTTGGGAGGGAGAATTCAAATAAGTGGAAATTCCAAGAATATGCCATATTTGAATGAAAATAGGAGGAATTAATAAATCAAATAGATTGATTTATATGTGCAACTTGAAAAAGCTAGAGGAATGGAGGATTAGTGTTAGGAGTTAATTAGGATTCGTTAACTTAGATAAAGTTAGTTGATTTAACATTTGATTTATATATTTGAGTTTATTTAAATCAAATGAGAGGATATTTGAAATATTGGTAATTTAATAAAATAAAATGATTTATTCATTTTAAAGAGATGATATTAGCATTCAATTAAATAAATTTTATTTATTTAATTAAAATAAGACATTAGGATTTAATTAAATAAAGTTGATTTATTTATTTTAAAGGGTAACATTAGGATTTTAATTAAATAAAGTTGATTTATTTAATTAAAAGAGGCAAATGATGAAATAATCTGATAAGGTTCATTGTCTAATTTTAAGAGGAATTTTAATGAATTTAATTAAATAAAAATTATTTAATTAAATGGTTAGTAAATAAATGATTAAGGAAGAATCAGTGTTAGTGAATTAGGATCGAGTGTATGGTATCAATCAGGATATTTCGAGTGTCTACAGTTTCTTTCAGCTTATCCATTAGAATCTTAATGCATACTACACTATTTTGGATTGTACAATGGCTAACCTTCACCACCCATTCAAGATTCCTCTTTATTTCCTTCATTTCCTTCTCTTGACAGGAAAACATAACATTCACTTCTTGTTTCCAATTCTCAATAGAACCTACCTCCTCAATCTAGGGATTAAAATAATTCATCAATTTCTTTTGTAACATCTAGCTTAATATTAATCTTGTTCATCTCTAAAAAGACCATTTGTCTATTATGTGTTGAGATGAGACTACATCCTTCACCATGTCAAGGAACTCAAAGATCTCCTCCCTAGAACAAGCACTAGCAATTAAAACTAGAAAATTCTTTGAAATGTCAAGGGAACGATTTGACATTCTCAATAAAAAAGCCCTTTCTACAAGATCTTCACCCAAAGAAATCCACTTCCCTTGGATGCTCTTCTCACAACCAACATCTTTTTTTATTTTTTAGGTTCTCATCCTCACACATCTCCTTTTACAG
>CM021110.1:174453116-174501887 GCA_007115665.2 Sequoiadendron giganteum
GAGGCCTACACTCTAAATTCCACACCCGATGAATGTGGGCCAGGGTGGGCTTGTGACAGAGCAAAGATGTGTTCAAGAAGAATTGAGTCTTACACGTGTGAGGTTGACAAGACACCCATTCAATACGAAAATGAATTGGGAAGTGATCAGAAAGGGTCACATCCACTAACGGCTTAACAGGCAAGGAAGATCTATTGAAGGAAAAAAATATTGAGCCGAGATCATAGCACGATCAAGGCATTTAAAGACTCTATCAGAACCAGCCCTGTAGTTGCACCAAGTGTGCCAAAGAGAATGAGAATGGTGATAACCCATATTAGGATCAAAAATCGCCAATCTATTGCGCATGTAAAACCACGCCTCCCTTTCACCCACTGCCCAACGAAAAGGCAAGGTGCCATTCTTATCATACGCCATTTTCACCATGCTGAAATCCCCACAGAGCAACCAGGTGGCAACTGGAAAAGAGTCAACAATCCAGCACCAAAGCAAGCAACTCTCCATGGCATCATTAGAGGCATAAATATTAATAATCCCGAAGGAATGATTCTCAATATTGAGAAGAACCCAGATGACCCGCTAGGAGGGGTCAACCCCATGGTCCACCACACAAGAATGCAGTCGTGGGGCCAAAAGAGTAGCAACTCCACCACGACCAGCCTCATGCAGAGTGAAAAACATAGAACTGGCTGGCCAAATAAAGCGACAAGCCGAAGCAAGCAAGAAACCTGAAATTTTAACTTTCTGGAGACAAAGCACTTCAATCCTTGGGTAATTCTACAAAGTATTCCTAACAAAATGCTTCCTCGAGAGGTCAGTTAGACCTCGAACATTCCATGAGATAAAATTCATGGAAAATATTCCATACTTGCAAAATCCCAATCCTCTTCACCTAGAGAAGAGAAGCTATTCTTCAAAAACTCTTGCAGAATAGAACCAATCTGAATAGAAGGAGAGAATCTCCATTTTTTCGGCACATATTCACCTTCTTCCGATAGAGGAGGCGGGCTGCGAGAATGCCGCTGAGTCCCCACTATGGAGGACAAAGTTAGTTGAGCACACAAAACAGCCACAGGCTAAGGCATGGCCTTAGACCTGGGCTCTAAAACAATAGAAGTAACTCCTGAGGGAGTAGTTGTCCCCTTATCTGAAGGGTTTGAAACCAGCTTGGTCGGTTCAAGGGCCTTGGGAGCCGACCCAGAACCAGACGACTTATTTTTCCGATTTGAAATCATAGTCCACTTTGTGTCGGCTTTAGCTGAAGGCTCTATTGAACGAGGCTTTACAACATCCCATTTCTGATAGGATGTACGAGGGACTGTGAAAGGGCAGTCCTTGATCTTGTGGTCAGCTGACTGGCACTGATAACGCGTGTTGGGAAAATTGAAATATGTGACTTTCTGGGTGTGACGAATATCACCGATTTGAATGTCTATAGACTCTTTCAAATCCTTGGATAAATCAACTTCCACACAAACCCTCTTTTGAGGACGGGCTTGAAAGAATCTATCAGGTTCGATACAAAGAACCCTCCCCAGAGAGGAAGCAATATGGTTCAAGAAGGGTACACAAGGCAAAGGTAACCTGGGAAACTCAATGTAGACTGAGACACGCATTTTGGAGTCTTCCGATACAACAAAATCTTGGGTCCATGCCTGGAAAACCAACAAGGAAGACCGAACATACCAGGGCCTGTGACCCAAAATAGCTTGGACATGATTAACTTCCGCAAAGTGGAACAAAAAAAACCCTTGGTCAGATTTTGGACCATATCAAGGCAGACCCCATGAGGGACCCAGGCCTTGCTGACCCAGTCTTTTAGCACACTTTCAGAAGGAGTGCTCCCAAAAAATAACACATAAGGGTGTGTTGTTTGAGCCATTGGCATGCAGAATCAAAATCAGGTAAAGGTAAAAATACATCAGCAGGGGCATTAGAATGCTTACCTCGTGAAAGACTTTCAGAACAAATTTTTGAGGGCGTTTGTTCAGTGGGAGAGCCATTAAACTGTGCTGACAAACCGCTAACACCAGCAAAAATTGTTGGGTTAGAACCAGTTGAAGGCATCATAAACCCCTAAAACTATAGTAAATGCGGCCATACTCAATGAAGGAAACAATTTCCTGCATAAGAAGCGCAATATGACGCAAGAGGGGCCACAAATGACCTCAGAAAGCACAAAACCCTAGTAGAGCTCATGCACTGCTATCATCGTCTCTCTCAAAAAAAAATCACCAAACCAACTTTGATTCTCATCCAACGAACACCTTAATAGCATATACATCTATTTTTATCGCATCCTCAAATCATTTAAAACCAAATAAACAAACCAATTAACCATCCACTAGCATCGCCACTTCATCTACTTTTACGTTGACCCTAACCTTATGAGTCTTTGTTTCATCAATCTACACTAATAAATTCTTATGTATTGTATTCATATGCATACAAAATATTTCTTTTTTCATGTGTAATTATAACAATATAAAAGACGTCAAAATTGGATTAATTACTATAAAAACTAAAAAAATAAATCCTTTGGTATATCATTTGACTGGAATCTATAATAAAAGGTTGTTCAAGTGTTAAAATAATTAATCTTATTTTAATAATTTCATAAAATAAATATTTATATATTCCCTTGTAAATATAACTAAAAATTAGTTATAAATGCATATAACACATTGCTAACAATTAATTCAAGCTTGTTGAGAATTAATTCAATACATCTAATATTTTTTCTATATGATGAATCATTTAATTTAATTAATTGAAATGTGTGTCACTCTTAAGCTTGACCGTTGTAATTATCGAAAAATTCTCAAATATTTAAACAATTGATTAATGAGGGCAAAACTTACTTATTACAACAACAATAGTTTGACAAAAAAGTTAGTTACTACAAAAATGATTTCAATTTCACACATTTTTTACATGAAGATACATGGTTTCAATTATAGGACCCTTGCCCATCTAAAAAATATAAACAACCTACAATAAATCATGAACTAGCCTCAAATAACACATCATGCTTATTTACATTGAGTAGAATGGCGTTGACAAGCGAGAGAGGGCGTGGATGCCTGAGTTTGAATTTTTAGGATGAAGATGGTGATGACGACGGTGGGGATGACCCTAATGGGGATGAGGATGGCATGGAGAGGTTCGTTTGGCTCTGTTAGGATTTCTCCTGGGTTGTTGATGTGGTCGTTGCTTCATTTGTAGGTCCTTTCTCTTCTGCATTCAGAGTTGCTTCTGGTCATGGCTTCCCCTATGGCACGTCTATGTTGGACGAGGATTTTTCTTTGAGGCATGGAATTCTATGTATTTTTGTGTGGTGCTAGAGGTTGGAATTGCGTGGTTCTTTGTTGATGTGGAGGTTTGTGTTGGTTTGAGATCGGAGGATGTTGGGAGAGTTGTTCATGGGTTTGTTGCTTTCTTTAGCTCTCCCTTTTACTGCTCTTGGTGCAGGTTTTGCCTACATTTTCTTGTGTTGCTCAGGATATTTTTTGGGCGGTGGATGTGTTATGTGCTGGGGGTTCCTATATTTGCTTGGGAGGCTTCGAATGTGGTGTTGGGTGTTTTTTCTGCAGGTTGGTTGGAGGATTGTGTTGGCCTAATCTCAGATCCTATCTAGCATGAAGGGTTGGAAGTTGCTTTTTATTGTTGTGCCTCCTCTCCTCTTTCTTCATTTGTAGGACCTCATTGCTCTTTCTATATTTTTTGGGGTTTTTTTGCCTCTATGAGGGTGCCTTTGTTGTTTGGGGTTGTGGTGGTTGGTTTGCCTTTGGTGGAGTGTTTTGTGGAAGGTTCTTAGCATGTTTCAGGCCTTGATTGACGTGTAGGATTGGAGGTTGGTCTTCAATGTCTTGTCAACTTTCTACTCTCTCTATTTGGAGGTTTTCCTTGCTCATCCCATCCTTTGTTTGGACCCTTGGTGCTAGTGATTTCATTGTGTGGGATTGCGGTTGCTGGTTTGCCTTTGGTGGAGCTTTTTGTGGAGATTTCCAGGCATGTTTCAAACCCTGACCGACGTGTAGGATTGGATGTTTTTATTCAATATCTTATCATCTTTCTACTCTTTGTTTGGATGTTTACCTTGCTTTTCCCTTCCTCTTTACGGTCCCTTGGTGCTAGTTTTTTCCTCTGTGGGGGTGCTTTCTTTATTTGGAGTTGAGGTTGTTGGTCTGCCTCTGGTGGAGTTGTTTGTAGTTATTTTTTGGCATGTTTCATACCTTGACTAGCATGTAGGGTTGGAGGTTGTTTTTCAATGTCTTGTCGGCTCACTACTCTCTTTGCTTAGAGGCTTTCCTTACCTTTTCCTTCTTTCTTTGGGCCCCTTTGTTTTTATGTTGTTTTTGTTTATTGGTTGGTTGTTGTGGTTGTTGGTCTTGGTGGCTACCAAGGTTTTATTGGGTGGCTAGTTGTTGTGGTTGTGGCTTAGCTAGGTTGTTTTATCTTGTGCTGCTTTGGCTTAGTTGAGTGGTTTTCTACTGGAAAGCCAGGTGGTTCGGTTTTATTTTGTGATCCAGGTTGGGATTGTGTTGCTCATGGTGGAATGCTCTACTTTTTTCTCTCTGCTTCGATCTTCTTATTTTCCTTTGGAGGTTTTGGTGCTCTCTACTATGGGTGTAGTTGCTTCCCGGTGGTTTTTTCAGCTATGGTCCTCTTTGGAGGTGGAGACTACTTCTTTGGAGGTGATGCCCTATTCTATTGAGGTGAAGAGGTGGGTTGTGCATCAGGTGGGAAGTTCTATTTTTTATGGTTTTGGGCTTCACTTCTTCCGCTCTTATAGAGGGGAGACCCTTCCTATTGAGGTGGAAGTTGGGTTGGTGTTGCGGGGTGACTGGTATTGTGCATGTGCTGAGAATCTTCAGTGTTTCTTTTTGATCCCTATCTCCCCTATTGAGGTGGGGAGTTTGGTTTCATAGGATGGTGTTGTCAAGTGTTGTGCTAATGTCCAACTGGTTTTGGCTAATGGTTACTTGGCTGTTTGTGGTTGTTTGTTGCACTCTGGTTGATTCAGGCTGATGGTTGCCTAACCATCCTAGGTTGTTCTTGGATTCAAGTTCCTATGTATTTCTTGGTTACATTGGGTTCAAGGGTCTCGTTAAAACCTTTCTTTTGCTGTAAATTTAAACTTTCACGCTAATCATTCTTAATTTTCTTAGGGGGTGTTGTTGGTTGTCTATATTTTAATCTATTGCAACTCGGTCTCTTTATGTTGGTTTCAGGTCCTTGTTAAAACCAGTTTGTTAATGGTTTTGGGTCCATTCAAAACCTATTGTTAATGGTTCTGGGTCCATTCAAAACCTATTTTTCCCATTAATCAAAACACATATGCTTTCATTAAGTTGGTCTTTTTTGTAACAAGAATGAAGTACCATATGTCTAGTATTTATA
Source organism: Sequoiadendron giganteum (assembly GCA_007115665.2). Lineage (NCBI taxonomy): Eukaryota > Viridiplantae > Streptophyta > Pinopsida > Cupressales > Cupressaceae > Sequoiadendron > Sequoiadendron giganteum. Next base: position 174,458,520 of record CM021110.1, read on the forward strand.
TTCTTCAAATATTTCTTCTAATTTTAAACTTATTTTTCCTTCTCACCTTCCCATTTATAAGTTGGTAAAGTAGATAGAGACTCATTAATAGATTCGGTAATAGAATTAGGAATGAATTCACAAATATCCTATTCATCTACTAGTTAAAAAATATCCTTCCATGCTATATTTTGAATTCAATATGGAGTAGGGTAATTTTACTATTAATTATCTTTTTCTATGATGAAATCTTTCTATAATTGACAAAAGGAGTGTATCTTATTCTTCCTCATCTTCTCCAAATTAGGTTTCTCCTTTGCTTGTTATGAATGCTATAATTATTACATGTCTTCTTTCTCCATCTAGGAGATGAAACACAAACTAATTCCACAAGCTATGGAGTAGAAGAGGAGGAAGGGTCATATCCTTCAATGGAGGTGCTTGAGTGACCAACACAACTTTACCTTTTGAAGGAGACATATTTTCTAATCCAATTTTTTTTATCATCTTTGCCACAATGATTGTAATTGATAAATGATTATAAGATGGCTCTTTCCAATATGTTGTACGTTTTGGTTTCAAATTATTAATAACATTTTGTTGTTTCCACAGTCCATGATTTAGTATGCAAATATTTTTCGAAAAACTATGTGCAAATTTTTACATTAACGTTTCGGATCATACTCCATGATCCATCATCCGGATGTCCAGTAGAGAGAGAGAGAAGTGAAGAAGAGTGAGCAAACTTGGATATATAAAAAGGTGAGGAAAGAGAAGAGGGGGGAGGTTGAGGAGGTTGAGAGGAACACATTCCAAAAAATTAAGGAGAAAGATAAAGAGGAGGTGACAAAATAAAATTTCAAGGAAATAAATAAAAATGAAAAAATGAGAAAATATAAGGCAAGAAAGCACCCATATAATATCATTAAAGGTAAAAAGAAAAACCCATAAAACTAAGGAAACAACCAAATTAGGAAGGAAAAAAGGGAAGAGAATGCTCAAGGGACAAATAATAAGAGAGGTCAAAATACTAGAATGCAATGAATTTGAGCAAAAAAATCTAAAAATAACAAAAAATCAAATAAAAAGGAGAAAATAATAATATTATTTACTAGAAGACAAACCTAAATAAAACAAAAAAATAACACATGAACAAGCAATAATTCTACTAACCAAAAATCAAGACACTACATGAACAAGGTCGGTATGTGAGGAGATAAGTTGTTCAAGTGGGAATGGAATTCAAGTTTCTCACGACCATGAGACCAACATATGTTGGTGTCATCAACATAGCGTTTCCACCACTTGGGTTTGAGGGGAAACGAACGAAGGGCGACATCTTCAAAGTGCTCCATGTAAAGGTTGGAAACAATGGGAGAAAGAGGGGAGCCCATAGCAACTCCATCCACTTTCTCATAGAAAACACCGTGGAAGGAAAAGAAGGTAGATTAGAGACATAACTCAACTAAGGAAGCAATTTCATGGCTTGCCTTTTGTTTGATAAGCTCAATTGATTCATGTAAGGGGACTTTGGTGAAGAGGGAAATGACATCAAAGCTAACAAGAATATCATTTTCGTCTAGTTTATTGTCTTTGATGAAATCCACGAAATGAGAAGAGTTTTTTACAAAGGAGCTGGATTTGCCAATGAGAGGGGAGATAAGTTTAGCAAGATGTGAGGCCAATTTATAGGTAGGGGAATTAATAGTATCAACTATGGGTCTAAGGGGGGTATCTGCTTTATGGATTTTAGGAACCCCATAGATACGAGGAGCCACCTCTTTCGATGGGTAGAGCCATTTTTTGGTGGCATCTTCAAAGGATGACCTAGTGATGGCAACTTTAACCTTCTTCATCAATTTGGAGGTGGGATTGGAATCAAGGACTCTGATAAGAGGATGTGCATCTTGGACAAGTAATCTTGCTTATTCATGATCATAGTAGCATTTCCTTTATCAGCCCTAGAGATGACTAGGTTAAAATTGCTTGAAAAACTCTTGAAAGCGAGGAGCTCCAATCTAGGAATGTTGTGCTTGGGTGGTTTAGCATGCCTAAGGGCAACAACGCAGTCTTGATGAATCTCTTGAGAAAATTCATTTGGAAGAGATTGTACTGCCTTTTCAATTTCCATGAGAAAGTCTATGACAGGAATGCGGTGAGGGGAGATAGCGAACGCCAAGCCTCTTTTTAAAATTTTGAAAGCAAGAGGACTTAAACGAGTGTCTGAAAGATTAATGACCAACTTGTTTTCCCAATCATGAATTATGTGGAGGTTTTTGGTATAATCCTCAGACCCACCGGCTGAGAAAGATGGGACACATAAAGGAGAGAATACTGGAGGGATACGAGGGAGGTTTGAAGAAATGAAGATGGGAGAGGAATGATTGAGACAAGAGATAAAATAATAGAATAGAATAGAAGAATTTTAATGTCCACAAGACCAAAAATAAGGCCTATGGGACAATGACCCCAACAATTTTAGCATTGTGAAGTGTCGTTCTCTTGCCGTTTGATTTGATAATGAGCTCTCCCATTCTGCCCACCCATTCCTTGCTGAAAAGACCTTGAAAATTTCTTGTTGTTATCCCCCTTATGTAGCTTCCTCTGATGTCACTGTAAGCTTCACAATCTAGGATAAAATGATTTTTTGTTTCCACCTGCCTTGCTGCACACAAGATACAAACCCTTTCTTCCCAAACTTCTTTTGGCCTTTGCCATCTCCCTGTTTCACACCGAAGACAATGCGAGTTAGTCCTCAATTGTGCTATGAGAATCTTTGACCTCCATAGAATATTTTCCTCCATATATTCTTTTTGTTGATGGTCCAAGTTGGGATTAAATTATTCTACATAGTACTTTTTCTTTCTCCCAACTGCCCTTGTCCACATAATCTTGCAAAAATATTCAACCACATACAACTTTAATTCCTTACTATTATTAGAACACTCGTTCAAATGAATGTTCCACTTGCTCATCCACTTATAATTTTGATTCATCCATGCCTTCTTTCTTACACCTAAGACACCTCTAAAAACAACATTTTTCCACCGATGCATTTCCATCTGCTCAACCTTTTTCAAATATCTCAAAAGACTCACCATAGCTATGGCCTCAATAGGAATTGCCCCTGTTTTAGCAATAAGAATTTCATATGGAACCAAAGCTTTTAGTTTGAATTTTCTTGTGATCAAACACTTTTGAATTCTTTCTATCTGAACCCATTTGATGTCTGAAGTACTGCTAGACCAAATTTCACACCCATAAAGGACCACCGATATAACTAGCAACCCAAAAAATATTTGAATAGTTTTCCAATCCCATAACTCAGCTTCTCTACATCTGTTTTGAAGATAAAACAATGCTCTCCAACCTCCCAGAGTTCTTTTCCTTCAACAAGTTTCCCAACATAACTTGTTGTTGAAGTCAATTCCCAAGTATTTATACTCTGTTACTTCCTCTAGGATACTCCCTTCGAAATAAAAGTCGAACTAATTTTTTTTCTTCTTCTTAGAGAATACCATGATCTTGGTCTTACTAATGTTAACTTGCATACCAACATCTTTGTAGAAATGCTCAAGAGCAGCCAAATGCGCTTGCAACCCTTGAACAAATCTAGTAATCAAAATAAGGTCATTTGTGTATAAAAGAAGTTTTACAACAAAAACTCCTAAGGGGACCCCTTCTCCACCCTTCAAATTCAACCACTCCTCAAGCTTATCTATATAAAGGCCAAAGAGAGTAGGAGAGAGAGAGAAGCCTTGTTTAACCCCAATGTCGCTCCTAAAGCTTTCTGAAATACCTACCTAAGTTTTTATTTTCACCCTAACATCTGCATAAAACCTATGGACAACAACTCTAAAATGTTTAGGAATGCCAAGATCTTTCATTCTATCCCACAACTTTTGCCTAGGCACTGTGTCAAAAGCCTTCCTAAAGTCCACAAAACAACAAAAGGCTTCCCCTTTCGCATCCCAAATCTTTTCAATGATATGTCTTAAAGTGATGTCATGATCAATTGTTGAGTGTTTTGGCCTAAAACCCGCTTGCCCCTTTGCTCTCTTATTTTCAATTTCTGCCCATTTGTTGATTCTATGCTCAATCATGTTGCCAAACAATTTTGCAAACAAAGGGTTGATCATGATGGTACGATAATTAGATGGGTTGTTAGCATCCCCACTCTTGAATAGGGGAATGGCTAAGCTAGTTATCCAATCTTTCAAAAACCCACACTGAATGATGTTGTTAAATATATGCATAATGTGAGGAGCAATGATTTCCACCCCCCACTTTAGATACTCCGCTTGAATCTCAACCAAGTCTCTTGCCTTTCCTATCCTCAACTTTTTGATACCTTCTTTAACTTCTTACAAAGTGAAAACCTTTGTTGATGTGTTTACCTTTGGAGGCTTTTCATTCTCTACATCTTGCTCATATAAGTGTTTTGCATATTCAAACCATTGAGCCGAGGTGATGTTATTCTTCGTTTCCTCTTTATTTTCTTGAAGCTCTTTCCAAAAGAGTTTTGGGTTGTTCTTCCCAAGATAAAACAATTCTTCCCGTCTAACACTCATGAAACCTATTTTTCAAACTTTTACCATTTGCTTGTATAATTTTGTATTTTCTTTTTCTTTTCCTAGCTGCATGCTTTCTTTCCTTGCAGCTTTACACTCCTCATCAAACCAAGCATTTGCTAGAAATTGACTTACTTTTTTTCTCTTATTCTTTTCCCTTTTGTAGCCAACAAGAGCTTCTTGAATTTTATGTGTTAGCTGATGACTTTTTAAACCTTGCATTTGATTCCTTTCTTGCTGCATTAACTGCCTTAAAGTTTGCATAAATATGTTATAATTTTCTTGTGTTAGAAGAATTCTGCCATTTTTTTTAGTTTGATTATCAGGTTGTTCCTGTTTCATAGATTGGCAGTTTTTAGGCCAAGACAACCAAAGGCAAACATGATTATGATCAGACTTTAAGAATTCCATGGGTTCCTCAATCACAACTTGCATTATTTTGCAAACAAGGGTTTGCGAGCAAATAACACAATCAACAACGCTTGCCCCATTATATGTTTGCCATGTGAAATTACCAGATTTCATCCAATGTCTCATGCCATTACAAATAACTAGATCAAAAATGCCACATAAGGCAAGTAATTCTTCCCCAAAATGGTTGATGACCCCTCTATCCTCCAAACATCTCACCCAAAGTTGATTGTCTTTTTTTGTTAACCAAAGAGGATTGTTATCTTCTTTGTTGCATAGGCTACACACTTGCTCATTTATTGTCCTTGCATTAAAGTCGCCCACTAGAAGAAATTCTCCCTGCTGTGAGAAAGAGGAAATATCTTTTTTGAGAGATGGATACGGGTCCTTGCCATCTAGGCCATTCTTTTTGTAAGTTTTTGACCCTTGCAGAGCAAAATAACATGCTGCAATTAATATGAGTTTATTATTTTCTGAGATTTTAAACCATATGTATTGCTTACTTGGGTCTATTTTTTCTAGCTGAATGATTTTGCCCCAAGCCTCTCTAATTAAGACCATAATACCACCATACCCCTTGCCATTACCAGTTGCCTCATTCCAAACTGAAAATTTTATATAGCCTTCAAAAATAGGTGACTTGCAACCTTCATGTTCATGTGTTTCTACAAGACATACAATGTCTCTCCCATCAACAATCGACCCTAACCCAGGTCCTCTTCTCCATGGATAGCCTCTACAATTCCATCACACTAACTCTAGTTTTTCTTTGGGGGGGGGGCTACTTGCTATTTACCTTGGGACCAAAGGCTCATCTCTGAATTATTATCTTTTTTCAACAATTTTTGTTGACTTCCATTTGTTGTTTCCATTGTTGTGCTTACATATCCTTTGTTATCCCCTTGCTGCAATGTATTATTTTGCGACAAAGGATCGATAATGATTTCTTTTCCCTTATACAACCATGCCCTTTTACCCTCTCCTCTAGCTGTTCTTATTTTGGACAACTCCTCCCTTCTCGTTGCCTCTTGCATGACAGTTAAATCTTCATCTAAGAAGAAATAGGATCCCCTCAAAAGCCCCTTTTGGCTTAACAGCTGGTGTTTCTCTTCTAAAATCCTCAAAGTAACTTTGATGGGCCTCCAATTCCCCTCTCTTAGCTTTCCAACCCTTTTCGCTTGTAGAATTTGACCCCCCCATTGTAGCATGTCCTTCAAAAAACCACTTGAGAGATTGTTCGTATCTTCATTCCTGCCATAATCCTTAACCCCTTTAATGATTATCTTTTTGGCCCTTTCTTGCCTTTCTCTAGCCTCATTTGCTTGTTCTTTACTTGTTTTACCCATTGCTTCTGTTAACCCATCTGCTGGACTTTTAATTGCGTGAGTCCATGAATTGGTGCCCTTTGAGCTGATTTCCTTGCTATTTTCTTTTTTCTCAAGAAATTGGCCACTTGCTTGCTTAAAAGATTGAGTCTCATTATTTTCCATTTTTGATCCCGCCATATTTGAGATTGTTTCTATTGTTTGCTGCAACAATAGCCATTCTTGCTTCATACCTTGCCATTCCAACTGTCCTGTTTTTAAGACTTTTTGTAATGTTGCCACCTGCTCTTTTAGTACCCCGTTTTCTTCCATTAGAGCTTGGTTAACTACCATGCACCCATTGGCCTTGTGTTTAGTTTCTTGGTCCTTTATTTCCAGCAGTTCTACCCGACTTTTAACATTTAAAAGCTCTCGCACATATAGATGTGCAGACCAAGTAAGAGGAGCTGAGATGGGGCTATAAACACCATCTCCATCACATGCATCCATAGCAGCTTGCCCCCCTACTTTTTTTCCATAATCTTTGCTTTATGAGCTTTTGTGTTTTTTGTGTTAGCTGTAGCCTTCCCTTTTTGCATTTGTTTCCTTTTTGTATGTTTCAGTTTTACTGGAGATATTATGTGTTTTAGAATATCTTTATACTGCTTTGCATTTACCCACACCCATTTTCCAGTTTTATCCGAAAGAGCAATTGTCATATTCCCAAAAAAATTTGTTTTCTCACCACCAAAGGTTTCATTTTCAATGTGTGTTGCTTGTATGCTGTCCATTGGAAAGACAAATGAAAAAGGGAGAAAACCCTATTTTAAGATTAAAAAACGAGACAAAAAAACACTTTGCAACCACTGACCTGACCCACTGTATGTTTGTTTAAAATAACTGGACCCACTGCCTGCATAGGAAAAGCTAGCGTTTCCAATTGTGTCACCTCGTGCTTGTTGAAGACTACTGCACTAAGCTACCGGCCCCGTGCTTGGTTCTGCCCGCACCTTTTTGTCTGTCACTACCTGTCGCATCTGCTTCCCAAGAAGCAGTCGACCAGAGCCCTAGACCCATTGCCTGTCGCTGCCTGTTGAGCCTTGGACCCACTGCCTATCGAGCATTGTGTGTGGATGCAAGAGACCAGAGACTGGGAGAGGTGGCACGAGGGGACAAAAAGAGAGGACGAGATTGGGTGGCTAGCTACGAGGGGATCAGCTGTAAGATTCGAGGAGGAGGGAGAGGGCTGGAGGGAGGCTCGAGGATAGACAACCGATAGGTGGGATCGACTGCCATCAATTAATTTGGACTGAGAAGAAAGACTACCGTTGAGAGGGGAAGTGCATGAGTAAATGTTGATGTCAGAAGTGAAAGAAGGATACCAATGACAGAAGGGAAGATATGAGGTTGACAGAGGTTGCGTACCTGGAGCGGCAAGATGATGACCGTTGGAAAATCCAAGATGTTTGTATGTGTTGTGGGGATGCTCAGAGGACGAAGTTGATTCAACTAGCTGGTGTGCAGATCCAAGAGCTGAAGAATGAAGCCGAGGGGAACCACAATTCTGGGCAGCGCTACTGGGATGACTTGGGGGAGACGTTGATATAGTAGATTTAAGAGTTGAATTGTTATTTTTGTGAACTCTTTTTGCTACCAACACATTGCCTTTGAAGTTGGGTGGAGGTGAGCCAAGGAACGAGTCTGCAACCACCAAATCACCTTTGGAGACTGCTAGAGGGGAGCGAAGCACCAAACCTGAATGGGGATGATCGTCAGAGGTACAACAAAGGGGAGAAGGGAGAAGGAGAGGTGGAGGAAGAGCATGAAAGGATGGCACAAGGTAACCAAGAGATACGGGAGAGAGGGACCGAGTAAGAGAAGAGGAGAGTTGATGATTAGAGGAAGAGGTGCCACAATGAGAGAAAAATTGTGTAAAGGTCTCGGATGTGTGGGGGGGAGGGGGGAGGAGGGGTGGTCTACAGGGTCAAAATTATGCCAAAAATCCTTCATACAGTTTCAATTGAGAAGAGAGCAAAAAAAAAAAATTCTGCTTTTTCTCACACCTACCTTTGATTCTTGAAGCTTTGGCATGAGACATGGTATCGAGCCAATTCCATAGGTCTGAACGAAGAGAGGAGGCCAATTCTAAGTGCAGAGGTAATAGTCTAGCAAAAATTTGATTGATGGAAGCCCTCATAGATTTGATCACTGCATGAAGGAGAGAAAGACCTGCTTGATGGAAAATGCATTCGATATGGGGGTTGAATGGCCAGGCTTAAAATCACACACTAAGCTTTGACCGCTTAGGTGGTGTTTGTGGGCCCTCTTAACTTTCTGTTTCCATTCTATTCTCTGTGCGCTTCTCTGACTCTCGACAGTGACAATCACCGTGATGGTTAAGTTTGAAATTTGTACTCCCGCTATCGCTACATCTGTTGCCCAATTTATTAAAGAGCAGCAATATTACTTCTTCCCTCGCATTTCTTGGAGGGCTCTAGAATATGCAGTCGCAAGAAAAGCCAGTGCAAAATTAGATGTATTCAGCTTCAGTGCAGATGCTCTAGAAATTGCTTCTGGAAAGGTGAGTAGTTGCATCTGGGAAAATTGCAATATGTGGCTCATGGAGAGGGTGTGGGATTTGTATGGGAAAGGGAAATTATTGGATGGAGCAGATGCTGGTTTAAATGGAGAGTTTAATAGAGAATAAATGAAGCAACTGATGTTGATTGGATTGTGGTGCTCTCACCCAGATCCTGGGACGAGGCCTGAAGTGTGACAAGTGCTTCATATCTTAAAATTTGAAGCTTCACTGCCTCATCTTCCACCTACAATGCCTGTACACACGTATTCTCCTCTTGAACAAGGTTTCCTTTCTGAGATGATGTTTTCAGAATCAGATTGTCGTCCACCTCTCACCACTTCTTCGCAGGAGATGGTCATATTTTCTTTCTCTATTTCTGCAGGTAAACCAAGCACTTCCATTGATCTCCTCGACCATAAAATCAACCATAAGTATGCCCAAATCTTCTTAGTCATGTATTTATTGTTAATATAGATGGACTTCCACCCAAAATCCAGGGGTTAAAGTTAGCAGCAGTTACATTGTAGTAGTCATTTTTGAATAAATGGATTTAGATTCATTTGTGATGTTGCAATTTAACAATAGAATTAGTGAAAAGTTGGTACCAACCGTTTGTAAAGCTCTGAATAGAAACTTGTTTGTAATCAATTTTCTCTACTATCTGCAATGACGAGTTTCAATTAGTAATTTGGCTTCACTTTTCTTATGTTATTTGCTTCTGTAAACTGGATCTCTACTGCCTATCTTTCTTTCTTACATTGTAGATCATCATCATAATCATGCATGATCTGATATGCATTATTTAATTAAATAATGATGATAATGATGTGTTAATTGTATGCTTATAAATCAATCAAGACTCAAACTTAAAAGATTTCTTATTTGTGTGTTCCATTTGTTCCATTTGTTCCATCATTTAGTTATTAGTTTTCTTGGTGATTTGGGTTTTCTCACACTTTGAAGATTTAGGTAGGCATGTTACAATTGGGTGTTCTATTAATAATGTCCTCTAAGTTATAATTTGAGTTTTAAATTTTTAAATGGTATTAATATGTTGGGTATAAAAATTTGTTAATTAACATTATATAAATGTTATTAATATTATATTATTGTATGTGTTAATTAACAAAAAAATTGTATTTGTGTGTTCAGATTGTATTTTATTTAATTATTTATATTTTATTAAGTTTTTTTATTTAATTTTATTTATTTATTTAATATTTTGTTTATCACTTCAAATATTATTTTGTTTTTATTCAATCTTAGTTTTTAGATGTATGTTTTTCTATTTATTCCATGGTTACCATCATAACTATGATTTAAGATAGGATCATTATTACAATCATGATTTAACTTAGGTCTACCTGTACAATCTTGACCCCTTTGATTATAAATTCATATTTTGGTAAGCCTCAAGATGACTCAACTTTATGCTTTTTTTACTAGTGGGTGTGCATGCCAAAAAGATTAAATCATGTGCTTAAGACTTATAATAACAAAATAACATCGCCCCTAGGTCATTACTATTATGATTCACCATTATCCATCAAGATCTTAAGATCATGCTCTAAAATACACATAACCAAGGACTAATATTGTCATGGCTCCATATTTACATTAGTCACAATAATTATACCATTTCTTACATCAACAATATCAAAACCCCATCTTTCTTGCAATTGGTTTGTTACTAATGTATTCATTACACTTTGATCTCATCCATTTATTACATGGAGTTCCAAATATTCATTGAAATTGCATGTAATCAGTTAATTGAGCATATATTGTATATGTTATTTATGTGTTTATTTAAACAAGTATCAAAAGCTTTTTGAATCAATCAGTGTGTTATAATTCTAATGAGGAAGTTTGAAATATTTTCCATTACCATAACAAGATCTAATAATGATCATTAACAACACCAAGTCTTTTATTTTTAGGTATACATGTATATACATAAACTATTCTGATAATTTTTGAAGAGGTTATGAAGGTTATGTGCTCACGGTATAAACATACACAAACTTCAACAACACTATTTCTTACCAAATTCTAGTGGTTGGCCATCATCTTCTATTAACACTACAAACTTATTGGTTATCAATAGATATTAGGTTGGCAAAGATAATCATAAACTAAATATTAATGGAACTTCCCACTTATTTCTTCTCGTGACAAGTCTTTTTCATTCGATGGGATTCAAAAGAACCTTAAGGGTTGAGTGCTAATAAAAAAGTTCACAATTGGAAAATGATAGGCAGGCCACATAATTAACTAGGAAGAAGAAATCAGAGTTGGATTCTTGGTCATAATGATATATTCATTTTTCCATGCATATTGATGATGTTTGATTGTAGGGGCTAGTGCATTACATTTCTCCAACTTGGAGGTGGCAACTTTCTTCACTCCTTATTGTGTTCTAGCTAAATTATTTACTTGTTATAATAAACATGTAAATAATGGGTTTGGGAGGTGCCCAAGACACAAGTGGACATTCCTCAATTTTGTGACTAGGAGATTCACACTAAAAATAGGTGTTTAGAAGGTTAATGAAGGTGAGTTTCTATATGAAATTCCAAGCAACCATCTGAATATCCATAAATTCTCTAAGGTATGAGATGGTGGGGATTTTTATGGTACAATTGTTCAAAACAAATAATTTAGGTGGGTTCAAGGCTACTCTAGACTTAGCATTCTTGGGTTTTGGCATTTTGAGGTCGTGGGACATTCATTACATGAGCGAGGAGTGTGCTATTGTGGAATGGCTTCCTTTCAAAAACTTTTGCACAGTGTCAATAGCTGAACATCGAGCTTTATCACATATGGGCGGTTGCTTCCTAAAAAAGGTAAACAATTTGGAACCTATGTGAGAACCCCAATGGATTATGATTTTGATGCCACCCCTCCAGTGGTATGAGTAGTTTAACCTACCCCTTGCATAAGAAATTTCCTTTCTCTAGCTTTCTCACACTCTTTGGTTCATATCTTACATTCTATTTTGGCCTCTTTTCAACAAGCTACTGGTATTCAGGGTATTATGTACGGTTTTCCCATATGGGTGATACTTACCCATATACTTGACATGATGGTATCTCTACCAAGAAGAGTGATATTGGTGGTTTTACCATGGGACATTATCTTATATTTTGTAAATTCATCTTAACTTTTCCTCTAGCTCCCCTTATTGTGATATTAATGGAGGATGTTTTAAAAATGAGGAATAATTCTCCTACTATGCCTTAAATTTTTATTCTCTTGTGAGAGGACAGTTTTTAAAATGAGGAATATTTCTCCCAATAGGGCTTGGCTTCTAATGTTGATGCAAAGAAAGATTTATCCAAATAATCTATTCACTAGGTCTAGGATTTGGTTTTCTACATCACAACACGTAATGATGGCTATATTAGTTTGATATAAGTATTTTATAAAACAAATTTGAATATCAAAATTTATCCAAAAATAGAAATATATTTTATTTTAGGATTATTAAACTTTATGCTTAAAAATAAATAAATTAATAAGAAAATAGGATTAATAGTTATAATAAATAAATATTTGAAAACTAGATATCCTATGTATAATGGGTGGTAGTTTAATCATTTTTTGAAAATAAAGTCATTATCCATAAAAACAAATTCCCTCTTCAAAGCAAACCCATTTTCTTTCTCTTACCCTTTAATTGAAGATATGTATGCAGAATATAGATGGCCGATCATTCCATCTAAGCTATATTTTAGGATTTTATTTAGTTAAAAAGTGATGATCATGTTGTTTTATAATCAAACGAGCCAGCATGACAAATTTTACATTAATATAGTGATTGAAGAGGCTTTCCAAAACATATAGATTTTAATATATTTTACTTTGTTATTATATTTATTTTAGAATTTCTAGTCAATAGAGGTTTATTATAAAGAATAAAGATAAAAAAAATATAGAAAATTAGATAAGTAAGACAAGCATCTATATTAATATCCTTCAATGAAAATAATAATCTGGGTAGTATACAAAAAAATGAGTGATGAGAAAATATATACAAATTATAATACTCTTATTTAAAAATAAGTAATAAATAAAATGTTCAAAAAAGTAATGTGTGTCTTATATACAATTCTTAATAAATCATGGTTCAATATTATGAGAAATTTTATTCTATCTTGGGCTATGTATAATGGGAAAATATTAGTTGTTAAAAATGTACTATGTGAAACATTTCTATATCAAATACCTATGTAAATATAAGATAAATTATTTTTAATTTTTAAAATAAATTAAAAATTGTCTTAAGGGTTTAGAATAATTATTTAAAACATTGAGTTTTCAATATGGAGAACCAAGCTCAAATTCCAAAGGGATATCTAATATGGAATTCTAAATTTGTGACTCTTACTCTTCTATAGTTGTTGTGGAGGAGGTCTATTAATTATTGAATTTCTAAGTTGTGGCCTTTGGTATCCTATATGTCATTTCTAATGTGGTTGTTTGAAAGGAGCTTGTATTAGTCACATAATTGTGCTCACAATAAATTATATTTTTCTAATGTTGATTCTCGTATGATTAGAATATTTGTAGATGATTATGAAAGTAAAAAGGTTTAAAAATTGAATCTACATAGGAAATCCACCAAATTATTAGTTTCTATTATCATCAAATTCTTAATGTATCGTTCTATGTGTTGATGCCAAAATTTGGCAAGGTAACAACCCTTTTGTGGGAAACTCAGTGTTAGTGGGGACCTATTATGCCGAATTGAGTGACCTCCAAATTTTAAAGAAGTCGACTTCTTCTATAACTGGGGTTTTGAATGGGAAAAGGAAACAGATAAAATAAAGGATCTAACTAAGGCGATGCACCAAGATTTAGATGTTAGGCATGATAAATATATCTTGGGGATACGACTTAAGGGCCCATGGGTTGTCTGTTGCGTTCCAGAATGACATAAAAGATAGAAGCCTGAGTGATTCACTATGTGACATAAAATAACTTCATATAATTTTACTAGAAAGAAGAGTCTAGGACATGATCTAAACTAGCAAAATTATATTAATTTATAGAATTATGGGAATGAAAAATCCAGTACAATAAGGGCCCAGTAAAATTTATCAAATATCAAAGAAAATAGAAAGGCCGAACAATGGCACAGTCTGTGAGTTCTTTACAATAATCTAGTAGAGCAATTAAAGGCCTAGTTCTTCTATCAATTCCTCTATGCAAATTTGAACTATATTTGGAATGCCTTCAATTCAGAACCTGATTGGAACCCTTGCTTCGAAAGAAGAAGCAGTATTTATAATGAAAACCTAGGTTGTCGAGCAAGAAATCAAAAAGATGCCTCGATCATGAGTAATGATGAATTAGCAATGATTTTTCCTTAATTGTTACAACCGAAAAGATTTGGGTCATGAACGAGAACATCCAAGGCTGGATGAATCCCCTGCAAATGATGGTAGTGGTCCCAATAGACTGGAGCACTGACATGTGCAATCCATTCATGGAAATAGTTACAAAACATGGTAGTTGGTGAAAGGTTGTCGTTTGCCTGGCTTTCTCCTGCGAATGAAGTCCTTAGAAGATCACACGGTGAGCGGTCGGGGCTTGATGTTTACTCTTCCCTTTGAGCGATGAAAATCGTGTGCTATGAAGACATGTGGAGGTCTTCAAAATACCACACTAAAGGTCGGGTCCACCAAAATAAATGCGTGAATTGATGCTACGTGGTGTGTGTTCGGAGCCCGAAAGGGGAGCGATGTAAAGCAACACAAAATATTGTGAATGACTAACACATGGAAGCCTGGTGCAAGCTTTTTGAAAAGCGACCCAAGGAAACCTTGCGAGTAGTGCTTGGGTGACACGTGGTGACATTAGAAAAAGCTTTCAACGCAAATGAGCTTGATATTGCTGACTTCATAGGGGCGTGGCCGATACTTAGGCAAAAACAAACTCACTCGAAGGGAGCTTGGGAATTTAGAGTTCACACTATGATTAAAACAAAATATTTATATTTTAAAATTTTGACTTTATAGGGTAAAAGTACAAAGTTGTGTCACACTTTCGACCAACTTATCAGCACAAGTGAATTTTAGTATTTATAACTAAAAGTCAATTTTGGTCAAACATATGATCTAGTAAGATTCATTCTAGATAATTTAAATATGTCCACAACGTTTCCGGATAAATTTGTTGGCTAAATGCATATGTAGCACCAATTTGAGGCCTTGATTTACTAAAAAAATGAAACTATTTGAAAAATTTAATGTTTCAACAACTCCTACTTATAAATAATATTTTTATTATATGTAAAAATACCCTTTTGTAAATCCATAAGTCTAGTTTTCAAATATATATTTGTTTTAATAGTTCCATTATCATTTATTTTTATTCTTTACTAAAAGTAGGTTATCAACACAAAAACATTAGGTTGATTACCATATCAATAAAATTACTAAAACTTATTAAAAAATAAAAATGATGCCCTAGATAAAAGAATCTAGATTAAGATAGTATAATTTGTTTTCTATTTTAGATAAATTTTTAATATAAAAGTTGACGTTGAGTGGAAATAGTCGTGTTTTAATACACACACATTTAAATATTTGTTTAAAAATATATATTTATTTAAATTACAAAACAAAATATGCATGCCCTAAAGTTTCAAGTTATAAATATACACAAAAAAATTGAAGGAAAAAAAGAAGAAAAATTACTATATAAAGCTTGACGTCTCATGTAACATCATTTATCAACAACTAAATTATAGTGTTAATTTATAAAAAAACATATTCAAATAATTTTTTAATTTTATCAAAAAATAACAAACATAAAATATACTAAAAAATACACATTTTATTAGTTTACATCATTTCAAAATTCAAAACATATATGCCACTTTCTAGTGATTCAAGTTTAAAAGTTAGATCAGTGTTGGTCATTTCTTTTATAAAAGAGTGACACAACTTTATACTTTTACGCTTTAGTGACCTTACTTATGTCAAAAAAATAGACATTACTTGGGTTGTCACCTCTTTAATACAATAACTACTATAGAAATGGAATGCTCTTGCATTGATTCAAAACATGATATTATCAAACCCTATTCACACTCCCACTCATCCCAATAGTTTGATCTTCATCCTTGGATCTCTCATTTCCCCGCTTCAATCAAATTTGTCATATAGACTTGACCTAGGTCATTTACATAGTCATTGAAGATTTAGAATTTAGATTCAAATTAAACTCGCCTAAACTCGTAGATATTATGTGCTGACCTAGCACACATTTTGGTTAATTTATGTGTTATGTTGTTGTATTTAAAGGCATTTTCATTCATTTTTAGATCATTTAGAAATTATCGGTTAATTTCAGGTCTATGAAATATTTTTGATAAAAAAAAATTATGAAAGCATCATAGTGGCATTATTAGAGAATTAGATAAGAATACATAATTCAAGGTCCACAATTTCTTTCTTATTATGCTTGATAACTATTTTTTAAGCCATTCAATAAATCACCCTAGTTTCATGACTAAAGAGAATATGATTCCCACAATTCACCAAATTAGTAAAGATTTTTATGAACACTACCAGTGATTACCAAGATTTAGATATTAGAAGAGTGAAGGGAGAAAATTAAATTAGTTGAATTTTTAGAAGAGAATTCATGTGGGAATTGGTTTAGGTGTATAATAATTTTTTATATTTTATGACACTCATTTAATCAAGTCCTAATATTTTATTTTTGTGACAACTCAGTTCCTTATATTCTTAATAAAATCTTTACATCTCTTAAATATAATTCAATATCACATTTATATTCATTTAACTTAGTATTTGTTGATCCAAATCAAAAATTTCACTCTTACTACTCTATAGGTGGATCATAGTGTGGAGGTGGTTTTAAAATAAGTAGATTTCTAGTGTGTGACCCTTGGTCTTCCATAGGTCATTTCTAGTGTGGTTTCTTGAAAGGAGCTTGTATTATTCACATGGTTATGCTCACAAGAACTTATATTTTTTGATGTCGATGCTCATATAAGTAGAATATTTGTAGATGATTATGAATGTAAACAAAATTATAAAAATCTACATAGGAAATCATACAAATTATAAGTTTATGTTATCTAATGAGTTGGCCTAGCACACATTTGTGTTAATTTATGTACCATGTCATTGTATTTAAGGGTATCTTCATTCATTTTTAGATCATTTAAAAAATATAAATTAATTCTAGATCCACAAAAATAGTTTTGATAAAGAATTTATGAAATTAGTATAGTTGTGTTATTAGAAAATTAGAGAAGAATACATCATTCAAGGTCCATTGAATGCTTGCTTGTTATCCTTGATAACTATTTTTAAGTCACTCAATAAATCATCCTAGTCGTACAACTAAGCTAAATGTGACTCTCATAATTCACCAAAATCGTAAAGATGCTTATGAGAATTGCCAATCATTACCAAGATTTACATATTAGAAGATTGAAGGGTGAAAATTCAACTAGACAAATTTATAGAATACCATTCTCATGGGAATTGGTTTAGGTGTAAATGCTTGATAATTCCATATTGACGAAGTTGAGTTCTATAACCATAGACCTAAACAATAACGAAACACAATTAGTTTATATATTTAATGACATTTATTAAATGAAGTCCTAAAATTTCATTTGTGTGACAATTTGGTTACTTACAACCTTAATATAATTTTTACATTTCTTAAATCTAATTAAATATTACATTTATATTCATTTAAATTAATATCTATCCATCTAAATCCCAACTTAATTATGTAAATTAAGTACATTCTTTAGTTAGTGTCAATATTTTATATATCTTTTTTTTTTTTGACAAAAGTGGCAAGCCACTATATATATATTTAATATATGTAATAAAGTATACATTTAATTGGCTCAAAGGGCATACCGGCAGGAAAGAGCCAATGAGAAAACCTCCGGTTTTAGCCCAAAAATGTAAAGTTTCTAATTACAAAATGTTGACTCTTTAAAGTCATATAGTCATATCAAAGTTTATCTATCTAAAAATATACATCTATCCACTGAAGACACAATTTATTGGCTGCTTGCTCACAAGCAAATACATAATTTGCAAAATTTAAATCCTTTCCATTTACTCCTCCATCTACATGAAGTCAAATGTATTATCACCCTGATCTTCAATTCCTTCTTCTTCCCTCAACAAATGAGAGCCTTCCTAATCTTGAATTTGCACCTTCCTTGAATTTCTTTGCAGTGAAGAAGCTGCATGTTGACAATTATGATAAAGAAGAAAAGATATGTAATAAAACTTCTCCCTGAAACTATCAGTCATATCCCTTCCCAGATGATTAGAATACTTCGATAAAGCCTTATTCAAATGACAGGGGTCAAAAAACTCTATAGATAATTTTAAAGCATCAAAAGCAATCACCACTGCCTTATTATAAGGGAGATAGTGAGGAGGGAAGATACCACCAATATAGCCTTCTCCATGCAAGAAGATATATTTTTGTGCACTGCAAAGAACTGCTTCATTTTTCAAAAAAAAGTCATTTACCATAGTGTCGACAATGACCTTAACTGTTTCCAAACACTGAAGAATATCCATGATATTAGAAAGAAAGATGGAAAGAACATTTGACGGAAATATCAACCTTCGTGATTTTGGCTGAAGAATCTCAGACCCAATTAAGCATTTGAAACAATTGTAATCACATGGGCAACGGAACTTGAAAATAGATTGGAGATGTTGTATATCAAGATTACCAGAGGCTGGCGTTTCCCAACTTTGAATTGGCAACCACATTCAAAAATTTTGAGGATGATACTCCATGTCAACCTGCCTTAATTTGCTTAACAGCTAAATAAGCAACTTAAATATTAAGAAAGCTCTTACTTGATATTTTGATGAAGAAAATAAGACAATGTTGTCTTATTTATAAACTTTCGGCTCCCGTGATTTTTGAAGCTTACCTCTTTATCATGATAAATCCCTTGCCAGGTTATTATGAAATAGCACCATCATATCCTTTACACAAATGCCGAATGTGCCATATAAGAATATCAAACATTACTGATGACAAACGAGTTGTATTGAACGAACAAAAACATTCCATCAGGTACGAGAGAACATCATATTGGCCATGTAATGAGAGCGACATTGTACTTGTATACATGAGCATGCCAACCTTTATGTTATCATAATTGTATTTACCCGAAGTTGTCCAACTTAGATAAGGCACGATATATACCTCTTATCAGACTTTTGACATCAAGATTTTTGAGATGTATACAAACATCCCCTATAATCATTCTTATAACAAATCAAACAGACCTGTGATCTTCGTATCAACCACACTGTGCACAATGTCATTTATAAAAAAGAACGAAAGGTTTGCCATTATTCAACATGTGATCCTATGTTGATGAACCCTCCATAGGACCAAAAAGATTAATGAATCTTGTTGACATGTCAACCATAAATATGATAGGTTAAAGTTTCAAATTTAAAACCTATCATATCCATAATTGGCAAGTGCAGCAAAAAGACTTAATCCAATTTTTATCCATTATGATCAATATAAATTTCTTCTTTTGAAATTAATTTTTCTAATTCACAATCAATGTTCCCAATTTGAACAATATGAATCATTTCTTTTTCAAGTTGATTGCAGCCTAGGTTGGCTAAATAATCTGCCACCCTATTTCCTTCTCTATAAGTATGCAATAAGTTATAATGCAAGAAATTTTGCAGAAGTTTTTGAATTTGCTTTACCATGTAAGAAAACTTCCAATTATTGGAGGATCCTTCCCTGCAGGCATTAATCAGAATAAGAGAGTCCCCTTCTATCTCTAGCTTTGATATTTTGAAATCTACAGCCATTTTCAGGCCAAATAGTAAAGCCTGTGCTTCAGCCTCATTATTTGTACCAACCATTAATTTGATAGATTTGGCACAAAGGATTATACCAATATTATTTCTTATTACAATACCAGCACCTGAAATTCCTGGGTTACCTCTTGAAGCTCCATCAAAATTTAATTTAAAATAACCCAAAGGGGGGGGTGACCATATAATCTTAGATCTATCAACTTTGCTTGATACAAGGTGAAGACTACCTTTGAAGGGCAGAGACAGAAGAGGCCAATTTGAGAGAACTTTAGAATCCCAATCCATTAAAGAAGATCCTATGTGTTTTGATTTTGAAACATAGACATTTATAATTTCTGAGATATAGATTTCCATAGAAGACAGAATATGCTCAATTTTTTATTTTTCTTTCCTAAAGATGAGTTTATTCCTTGCCCACCAGATAGACCATAAAATTGATGCGGGAATCACTTCCCATATACACGCAAAAAAGGAAGACTTCTATAATTTTGGCCAGCTAGTAAATAAATCCCATATATTATTAGGAAGAGGAAATTGAATCTTTAATTTTGATAAAACAAAGAGCCAGCAACTTTGTGCAATTGAACAGGAGAGAAATAGATGATTGACATCCTCTAACTCTGCCTCACAAAGGACACATTTAAAAGGAGCTGAGATTTTCAACCTTGAAATTTTATCACTTGTTAAGATTTTGTTTTGGATTGCAAGCTAGGCAAAGCAACCAGCTTTAGGGAGAATTTTTGAATTCCAACAAAACTATATGCTCTGAGAGATTGAGATTGTGTACTAGATTTTGAAATGGAGAGGTAACCCTCTTTGATCGAATAGCAACCTGAGGGTGATTTTGACCAGATTAATCTGTCTGCATATGATGAAACATAGACTAATCTATCTTTCATTAAGGAGGCAATGATACCCTTATGATTATAATCAATTGGTTCTGAAGAAAAATTCTTCCAACTGACTTTACCAGTTAATGATTCCACATTATCAAAATATTGATATACATAAAGACCAAATTTATGTGACAAGAAATTTATTGAGGAGTCCAAATTGTAACTATTTAATTTCTTATACCCATTCCGTGAATCATTCCAAAAATGTGCATGTTTTCCATCATTAATTTCCTAAGATAAATGGGGGAGAATTAACTTTCTACACGACATGAGGAAATTCCACATTGCCGAACCTATTGGGGGATCAGAAACAGTAAAGATTCTGGAAGGAGATTGATTATCCAAGTATTTATTTTGCATAATTTTACACCATTTTAGGGAAGGATTTGAAAATAGCCGCCAAGTCATTTTAGCCCCTAAGGCTAAATTTCTATTACCAAGAATATGGAGTCCTGTCCCCCCATTTAACTTATCCATGCACATAGCCTCTAAAGAAATTAATGGTATCTTTTTTTAAGTGTCCACATTCCCTGACCATAGGAATTGTCTAATTAATTTTTGAATTTGAAGCAATATGGACTTGGGTGCTTTCAAAACTGACATAAAATAGTTTGGAATGGACGAAAGCACAGATTTAACCAAGATAATTTTTCTTGCTAATGATAACCATCTTCCTTTCCATGACAGCAATTTAGATTGAATAGAGTGAATTATTTTTTTCTAATGCAAGACCCTATTCTAACCTAAAAAGAAAGGAATCCCAAGATATTTGCTTGGCAACTGATCTTGGTTGAAGCCAAAAATTTTGACTATAGATTTAACAGTTGAACCTTTAGTGTTAAACAAATAAATCTTTGACTTATCTTCATTTACCTTTTGGCAGGAAACCTTTGTATAATTATCCAAAAGGATTTTTATGCTTTTTGCTTCTGCCAAGTTAGCTTTGCCAAAGAGAAGAGTATCATCAGCAAATAAAGAATGAGTCATTGATAAATTTGTACTTGGAAAGACAACCCCTTTAATCTTCCCTTGAAGATTTGCAGATTTAAAAGACCTACTCAAAGCCTCAGCCAAGATGATAAATAAGAAAGGTGATAAAGGATCACCTTGATGAACACCTTGTGATGAATTGGAAAAGCCTACAAATGAGCCATTAAGTAACATTGAAAATCTTGCACCAGATATGCAAGCCATTATCCATTTACACCATTTAGAGGAAAAGTTAAACCTCAAAAGCACTTGATTGAGGAAACACCAATCAACTCTATCATATGCTTTTTGAATATCTAGTTTAATTACCATGGTTAATAATTTATTAGAGGCTATAGTATGCAAGGTTTCATGCGCCGCTAGTGCCCCTTTAGGGGTTTCTCTACTTGGCACAAAGCCACCTTGCTCCTTTGAGATAATTGAGGAAATGAGAGGATGAAGGCGGAGATAAATCGCTTTTGTGAAAATCTTATATATTGTATTGCAAAGCGAGATAGGCCTAAAATCTGAAAAAGTTTTTGGATTCAAAATTTTTGGAATGATTGCAATATTTGTAACATTAATTTTTTTTAACATTCCACCAGACTTCCTTGACTCTTCCATAGCACTTAATATATCAAACCCAATAAACTCCCAGCATTTTTGAAAAAAATTTGCTGTGAAACCATCTGGACCTAGGGCCTTGTCTGGCGCCATTGAAAAAACTACCTCTTTAATCTCTTTGAGAGTAAAAGGAGCAAGCAACCTCACATTATCATCTGAGGAAATCAGAGAAGGAATATTTTGCAGAAGTTCATCTCTTTCAACAGATAAATTTACATTTGAGTTATCAGGCTTTGATAACAGATTGGAAAAGAAATTGACAGCTTCTGCTTGAATATCTTTCTCAGTAACAAGATTAGCACCAGTTACACTATCTTGAATTGAAAGAATTGAGGATTTTGATTTTTTGGCCTGGGCAGAATTGTGATTTTTTTTTGTATTTTTATCACCATCTTTCAACCACAATTCCCTAGACTTTTGCCTCCAATATTCTTCTTCTCGAGAGAGCAATTCTTTCCACTCAAGGTTTAGAGTTTTTTGTTCTTCAAATGAACTAATATCCATCCCATTTAAGATAATCTTCTCATTTACTTCAATTAATTTTTTGTACACCAGATTTTTTTGAGAAAAAACATTTTTGAAGATTAATCGGTTCCAAGAAATAAGATTCCTCTTTACATGATCCAATTTATTACTTAATTGAAACATTTTAGACCCATGAACAAAAGGGGCAGATTGCCACCATTTTTTAATGCAACTGATTAGATCTGGATGTCTAAGCCACATAGATTCAAATTTGAAAGATGAATGGCCCAAAGATTTGACATTGTTACCAGACATAACCAGAGATATGGCAAAATGATCAGAGGCTACCAAGGGTAAAATTTTAGAAGAAAAGGAAAATTGTGATCCTATCCAATTTGAGGTGATTAAAAACCTATCTAATCTCTCTGCAATTTGCAAGAAATTTTTTGTTTTATTTGTCCACGTAAACAAGCCATTTGTAGGAATTACATCCCTTAATGCATTATCATGAATAAATGTTGCAAAATCATAAATTACAATTTTGGGGGGACTTATTCCACCTTTCTTTTCCATATCATTTGCAATTGCATTAAAATCACCTGCAAGAACACATTTGTCTTGACCTATCAAGTCCAACTTTGATTTCAGTAATTCCCAAAGAATTTTTTTATTAGAAGAACTGGTAGGGCCATAAACATTCAGAAGCCAAAAGGAAAGCTCAAAATGAGAAACAAACATAAGCTGCCAATTATGATGAAATGAGATATTTGATATACTGACCGTCTTAGTATTCCAAAAGGAAACTAGACCACCCGAGGCACCTTGAGAGGGAGAATGTGATGCTCCCCATGCATGCCATTTCTTTTTAATAGATTGAAAAGAATCTTCTGAGGTCTTTGTTTCTTGAAGAACTATAATATCGGTCCCTGAAACATCCAATTGTTGTTTCACTTGGAATTGTTTGTCAGAGGAATTTAATCCTCTGACATTCCACGATATAAGTTTCATTGTAACTTGTGAGAGCAACAAGCTCTCCTTGGCCTCTTTTTTTTTGCACAGTTAACTAAGTTGGAATCTAAAGTCAATTGAATTCCCTTTGAAATCTCTACTTGAAGCTTCATGGCTAAAGAATTCCTTCCTCTCTTTGCAGGAGATTTTGAATTGATAGTAGGAGAAAATTTGGACTGAGAGATAGAACAAACATCCTCACTAAGAGACTCATCATTAAAAATTTTCGAAGTAATATCATCAATTAATTGCTCACCAACAAAAGTCAAAGACCAATCAACAAAATTCACCAAGTCTTGATCGGATGGAAATTCATCAAGAATCAAATTTTGATTTGCTAGGGATGAAGATAATTGAGAATTATCCACATCAACATTACATTGATAAAAAATGGCAAGCTTTCTATCACTATTACTTGACACACCCAATGTTAGCATCAAAGCACATTGATGAGCTTGGCGAAGACAATTAAACCTTAAACCTAGATTGAGTACATTTAATGAATACAAGAAGATCTTAATTGGAGAGTGAAATGAAAAACCCCCAAGTAATGAACCCTTAATAAAAACACAATTTGATACGAAAGGATGAGATACAACATCAAGAGGAAGAGACTTAATTTCCACAATATTTGAAGAATCAGCAGATGCAATTTGCTTAGACTGTGTACGAGTTGAAAAAAACCAAGAGTGACAGAGATAAAAAATGTCCCTATAGAGCACAAAGTCAGAATCCCAAGAATTACCGAGAGGGATTAATTCAACAGAAGGAGCTTCCGAGACTGGGTGACTAACTGAATTTGACTGAGGCCCAAGGAAACCATCAAGATTAAGACGACACTTCTTGAAAGGATGAAGATGAAAATGACATGAACAACAATAAACCTTAGGATCTTCCAAAACAACAGCTTGTACCCAAGAGCCAAAAAAATATATAATTAAGACACTAGAAGGCAATTTCTTGTGAACATCCAATAAAACCGAAAATCTAACTGGCAACGATGGATTTGAGAAAATACCCAAATCAAGATTCATAAAGATTCCCAGCTTATTCCCAAGAATTTCAATAATGCCCTGTTCTCTATATTCTAGGGGGAGACCCTGTAATTGAATCCAAAAGGGAATGAAATGAGGCTTGACCCGAGTAGGTTTAAAATTCGGGGTCCAAAGAGTAGTAAAAAGACCATTGCCTTCCATCATCCAGTGTTTTTTCGAAGAACAACATTTCTTGAGTCTTTCTTAGAAAAAATTACAACAAAAAATCTTTCACCTTTATCTAAATAAAAAAAATTGGTTGGAACCAACCCAAGAATTAAAAACCCAAGATTTTAAGTTATCAAGAAGAGGCTGAAATTTCCATAACTTACCAAATAGTGCTACATCTCTTAGATCCAAAATTTGTGGATCAAGCATTTCCTGAGGTAATTTGACTTCAATCCGAGAGGGACGTTGCTTCAAAGTTTTTCCCTTCAACTTCCGAGACTTATTAGTGTTAACAGAAGCCTGATGCTTAACCGAGCTACGAAGAGGAGGCTGAAGCAAAGGATGGAAAGCACATTCAGATTTATCACTACCAAACACAACCAGAGGAGGATCAATAAAATGCTTAGAAATCCGTTTCGAAAACCCTTTAAGCGGAGGAAGAACAATATTGTTGGGGAAAGTGAGAGGATTCAAAGTGATAGAGATAAAGCCTTGCACAGGGATGGTGTTAGGATATGTAATAGGAGCAGGAGAAAAATGAGAAGTGGGGGAAGAAGAGCAAGAATGGTCAACCACAACATCAACCCACGAATGCGTGAAAAGAGAAGGAGAGGAAGATCTAAAAATATCAAATGGAGGTTGGGGATCCCTCACAAAAGGCTGCTTCTTACTAGAAGGAGAGCTCCACTTCCCAGCACTAACATCCGACACCCACTTACCATTTTTGAAAATTGACCCAGGAAAACCATTTGCATTAAAACCAGAGGACTTAACTAAACCACCAAAACTAAGTTGAGAGGAACCGACAGACGGAGATGGCCGAGGAAAAGATTTTGAAACCCTAGCCTGTGGCTCAACAAAACTTGCACCATTCTCACGAGGAAGAAACCTGTCATTTCTTGATTGAGAAACCCTAGGGTTTTCGAAGACTTTGGAGAGAGGACCTCGAGAAACCCAAGAAGGGCTAGAAGCACAGATCGAGGTGGGTGGGAAAATCGAGAATGGCCAGGGGGGGCCCCAAGAACAACAGGTTTTGAAAAATGTGCAACATCTTGAATCTCCCTCCGCATCTTGTAGTCACATTTCAGCATCTCTTTTTTCATCATTTATTTTGTATTTGTACATTTTTGAAAACTCTGTACTTATTTTTTATCTACAGGAAAACTCTTTATTATGCTGAAGGCATCCCCACGCTCAACTTCTCCAACCCCTTTTGATGCTAGACAGTGCAAATTACAATCGACCACCATTAAACAAATCTCAATCGTTCATCATTTTCGCCATTCTTTCGGCTATTTTTCACCCTTTTTTGTTGCTTTCCCTGTCGATATCTGGAAACTTTATGGTTCCTTTTTTCTTGCCATGAATTGTACTGGATTTTCTGCCCAACACTTGGGATATGTGTGTTTCCTATGTGAGTGTGTTTGGTGTCAAGTCATCCACTAAATTTTATAAGTATATGGCGATTAGGTTAGAAATAGGCCATCCATTAAAATAAGTGAGGGTCAGGTTTGATTTGTAGTAGATAATTTTTATTAATGAAATGTATATTTTTTAATTTAATAATTTAAGAATACATATATTTTAATATATTAAAAGATATATAAATAATAATATAGTAATATTATTATATAATATAATATTTTAATATCTATATATTAAGTAAAAATATTGGGGTTTTATTCTAATAGTGAACACTAAAACCATTTATTATTATTTTTAATATGATATTATTTATATATTTTCAATTGACATCATGTACTACATAAATGTATGAAAAAAAATGACCAGAATTTATCCTTATTAACCTTCGACACATCTTCGGTGTACCCATTGCACACACTAAGGTGCAATTACTAGTTGAATACTAGATTTCATTATTATGCCTGATTAATGTAAAAAAAATGGGGACCTTTCAAAACCCCTTCTTTGAAAAAAGAAAAAATTAACTTAGAATATGTGCAGTTTGCATTAATACAAAGAAATAGAGGTCATGGCTATGCGTTCGCTAATTTAAAACAAGCCAATATGAAACTTAGGAACCAGAGGCCAGACAATCTGACTATGGTGATCAAATTATTATGAATTGATGAGATAAATGCTATGAAAATATGTTACAATTTGCTTGACACCTTCTCATTATAGACTTTAAAATAACATTAGGTTTGAAAACAACAACACGGGAAGATGGATCGAAGAACAAGAGAAGTCAAAGCTTTCTATACCCAATTGTATGTGAGGGAAGAAGTACTATTACTGCTCTTTAATAGATTGGGTGGCAGATGTAGCGACAATGGGAGATGCAAATTTCAAACTTAACCGTCATGGTGATTGTCACAGTCGAGAGTCAAAGAAGTGCACAAAGAATAGAACAGAAAACGAAAGTTAAGAGGGCCCACAAACACCACCTAAGCAATCAAAACTTAGTGTGTGATGTTTGAGCCTGGCCGGGTTGAATAAGTGATGGCAGATTTTTACAAAGGAAGGCACAACATTGGAGTCTCAACATCTTTTTAAGAAAGTCAAGTCTGCTAACTTCTTTGAAAGCTTGATTCTCAAATTTTCTAGCTGCCTCAATTTGAAATGAAGTTCCCTCCCATGAAGGGTGTCAATTAATAACATTATGTTGTTTCCACAGTCCATGATTTAGTATACAAATATTTTTGGAAAAACTGTGTGCAAATTTTTACATCCACGTTTCAGATCATACTCCATGATCCATCATCAAGATGTCCAATAGATAGAGAGAGAAGTGAAGAAGTGTGAGCAGACTTGGATATATAAAAAGGTGAGGAAAGAGAAGAGGGGGGAGGTTGAGGAGGTTGAGAGGCACACATTCCAAAAAATTAAGGAGAAAGATAAAGAGGAGGTGACAAAATAAAATTTCAAGGAAATAAATAAAAATGAGAAAATGAGAAAATATAAGGCAGGAAAGCACCCATATAATATCTTTAAAGATAAAAAGAAAAACCCATAAAACTAAGGAAACAACCAAATTAGGAAGGAAAAAAGGTAAGATAATGCTCAAGGGACAAATAGTAAGAGAGGTCAAAATACTATAATGCAATGAATTTGAGCAAAAAATTCTAAAAATAACAAAAAATAAAATAAAAAGGGAGAAAATAATAATATTATATACTAGAAGACAAACTTAAATAAAACAAACAAATAACATATGAACAAGCAATAATTCTACTAACCAAAAATCAAGACACTACATGAAACATAAACTAAGAATAAAACTTTCTAACATAGTAACACTTCTACACCTAAAAGGTGTGATTTTATAATCTAATGTTTGCTTCCATACCCACTCACTTATCTACAACCATATTTATTCTAGTATCCCTTTAGCTAGGTCAAACTCAACCTAGATTCTTGTACAAGTGGAGTGTGCTAGCCAATTATTTTTAGGATCTAATGCCACAAATATTCTTATTCCTATACCATGAAAGTAAGAATCTACCCAATATTGCAAATTAAGGTTAGAGAAGTGCACCCAAACTAAAATAATTGAGAAATATTTTTTCATTGGATTGAATTTAGGAAACTAATATTTTAACAACAATACATGTGTTTTCCAATTCCAAGGACCTTTAGTAAGAATAAAAGCTCCATCTTATTCAAATCCACATTAGAAAACATGGGAAAATCTCTGTAATTTAATGAATATGTATGCTCCTTGTTTTGGAGGTCCAGTCGTGCAAAAGGTTCTAAATTGGGCCACAAATAATTAAAATTATAGATTAGATTCTAATTATCAAGTTTATCTTCCTCTAATAATACATCCTTACGTAGGAATAGGATAAGGGGTGTCTCCTGCATACCCATAAAGATTCTTTACATTACATTTCATTTCCAAACATGATTTTTATTTACTATGAAGATCCTTTCCCCTAGGTAGCATTAGGGATACTACCACAATGACATATTAGAGGTCATTGACCCTTTTGAGCCCACCAAGGGGAAACTAAACATAATCAAAATATATCATTTGAATTTTTTTGCATGCTTCAAAATATTTCCATCCACAATATTATTTGCCCTTGTTACTAGATTGCTTGTAATAGCTTCCTTGTCCTCTCTAAGGTTTAACATCATTGGAGCAAGAATCAACATTCAAAATGCAAATAGGTGATCTCAATTTTTGGTCTAAGTGGAACACTAAAATTAACATTTTAAGCCAAAATTTTACTTTATATCACTTGTAGCAAACAAATCATTAAGAATTTGAAGATGATGTGAACTAGTGATTTTTGAGATCTTTGTGTGTAGATTCTAAATATATTTAAAAAAGAAAATTTATTGCTTTTAAAACATTTATTAGTAAGTTATTTTTAATACTTAATAGTTTTTTTAATGAGTGATCTATTATTCCATAGTACATTTTTATAGAAATAAGATAAATTAATAATTTCTTAAATATATATCATTAACACTTATATCTAATGTGTGCATATTTTAATTTAATTTTTTATTAATTTTTAATTATAATTTAGAGTAATCTTATTCCATAACACAACATTTTTTGATAGATTAGTATTGTCTTGGGGGTAGTTCCCTTTGCATTAAAGAACATTAATACATAGAAAGCAAGCATCAACTCTTATTCAGAGTGTGCAAAGATTAAATTGATTGCTTGGAACTTTCAAATTCATCAAAAAATGAAGCCCCTCACAAATCTTAAATTCCCTTTGAAGTTGTTCAAGAGAGAAAAGGTGAGCATAATAAAAATTAAATGTTTGCATACTATTTTTGATCTATCCCACCTCAAACAATTTTACAACCTCAATCGTTATCTTGTTCATTTTTTGCCTATGCATAAAAAACATCACTCAATAGAGTTACATCTAGTTTCTTGTTGAACACTAAAATGGATCACTTGATTATATCCTCCAACTCTAGCTTAGTGATGATAGGAATGAGGAGCTTCCCCAAATCATCCTTCCATGATCAACATGATGTTAGTGAGGAATTATTTATACAAAACAGCATCATGAACATTCTCTCCATTAAAGACTTGTAATCTAATGACTTAGAGAGTCACCATTTATATGGCATCCTGCAAAATCTTAAAAATTCTTCGAGCTTGAGTATATGGGTCCTCTAAAAAGCACATACATTCCTCATTGCTATCCATTCACAACTCCAATGTCATTTTTATTTATCTCCTTCTATCTTATACTCACTTTCAACCCAATCCATGAAAAAATCCAAAGACACATTATACTATGGTACTAACAAATTGAACTTAGAAATTAAATCTTATAATCTACTTGCTCTTTTATGGTCTATCTCCAAAACAAGGGTGAGCTACATCCATTATTTATTAAGGCTAGATAAAATTATTAATTCAACCTACTTAATGACATAATTTACCAAAAAATATATCTCCCTTTTAGATTCCCTGTAGACATGCATGATAGTGAGCTATATCCCTTCTATCTTGATCCATATTAAATAAATCTATTTTAAAAGTTTCTAGCTCATTATTCGCTTCTTCTTTATTGCATTGATACACACCATTGATTCCCCTTCTATTTCAATCACCTAGATGTTCTTCCATTCAAAAAGTTTCACACCTTTGCATAAATCCTTCAATTTGGCTTCATTATTAATACCATATTTTAACTTTTTTGATAGATCTTAGATGAGGATTCCCACCGTGTTTTGGATGATGCACCTTGCACCTAAGGCCCTAGGATTTCCTCTAGAGGTCCCATCAAAACTAAGCTTCAGTGTGCTACCAAGAGGGGCCAATAACATATTACATTTTTATATATTTATATTAATTATTTTAATTTTATTGAAATATGTACATCAATACGAAGTGCACACACATTTTAAATATTTTTTCTACTTTTTTAAATTTTTGTGTGTCAAAAAAAGACCTTTATGTCTTGTAAAAATCTTATGATCACTAGAATATAAACAATATATATAATAATTAAAATAAAATATATTACAAATTATAGTTTTGAAATTCTTAATTTGAGGACTATAATCTTATAAAATATCAATATATAATGACTTTATTTAATGGTCCAACCCTTTCTTTAAAACATAATTTTATTTTAAAAATCAGGTGAGAAAAAGGAGGGCATCATAATGACCTTCAAATGAAGGTCCCTTTGTATAGGGATTTTCCATGTGCAACATTAAAAATTTTTAAAAATATATTTGTTCAAATGTACCCATTTACTTGAAGGTTATTGACATGTGACAAGCATTTTACCTTTGAATGAAGGGCCTTAATTTGAAG
This sequence comes from Sequoiadendron giganteum, assembly GCA_007115665.2. Taxonomy (NCBI): domain Eukaryota; kingdom Viridiplantae; phylum Streptophyta; class Pinopsida; order Cupressales; family Cupressaceae; genus Sequoiadendron; species Sequoiadendron giganteum. The sequence continues at coordinate 174,489,675 of CM021110.1, forward strand.
GTAAGCTTTATTCATATTTGGTCAATGCTTTTTTTTTTCTAAAAATCAATTTTGTGACCCATCTTATAGTGGGAAACGCTATTTTGGGATCACCAAAATATTTTTTTTTTCTACTCATTGCTCCATCTATGCCCATATCTTATCTTTAACACACTTAAACTTTTAGATAAAAATTTATCTAAGACACTTGTAAATATCAATTCATAATTAGCTATTACTAGGGAATTTTATCTTTTGAAATCACACTATAAAATCTATTATTTGACATCTTTTAAATATGTCAATTCTTTCCAACGATTTACTTGAAGCAACTTTGGAATTTAATGCTAAATTTACACAACAAATTCATAATTGAAAATAATAAATTAACACTTTGGTAAAGAATCAAAATAATATCTTAAAACAACTTCATGATCTAAACACTTTAATCAATACTCTCTTATTTGGTTTAATCTCTCTTTGATCCAAGGAAGGTGAATGAAAGGATCCACTAGCACAATTCAATGTACATAACACTACCTTTGATATGACTACTAAAATACAAGTCAATTTGTGATACTCCCTATGGAGAAATGAGATGCATATGCAAGTTATGATTACTTGTCTTTAGTGATCTATACAATAGAATATGTGTGAAGTTATGTACAATTTATGAAAAAGCATTGGTCTCAATTGAAATTGTGAATGTTCATTGAGCATAGACATAATATTTCCATTCCTTTAGTGTAGGAGAAAAATTATAATAAAAAAATAATTACACTTCACATAATTGATGAAGATGACAACTCTTATAATGAAATACAATTATATACTTACACAACTCTTTAAAGTGTAAGCAATAAAATTAAAAAACAAGAAAATAAATAATTTGAAAGCATAAACAAAGAAATCAAATCTAATTCTAATTTACCAATCCCATTGCAAACCTCAAAATAAGTGATGTTGATTTCTCCTTACTTGGATGTGGATGCAACTCAATAGCATAAAATCGATTTGATGATTAATTTGATTTTGACCAAATAGACTTGCATAAAGTGTGAGATATAAAAATGAGGAATGAATGGTTCTATTTATTGAAAAAGGGAAAAAAATTGTTTCGAACCAATGAGAGGATAATATCACATTTTTTAATTTAACTGATGGATAGTTGTGAAAAACAACTTTTCATTTGCAGACTGAGATGACTAAAGAATAAATACGATATTCCTAAAATTAGATGAAGTTAAATAAGGACTGAAGTTTGAGTTTCTAAACAAAAACTAAGTTAACTGATCAACGATGATGGCGTTGACTAAAAATAAAAGAGGAGTTAACTGATGAGTGAAATTGAATTTATTTGAAAGTGGTTAATTAGTTCACATATAATTAAATAATTAAATATTATTTAATTAAATAGATAATGGCATTTATTAAATGAATATTAATAGTAATGTGATAAATAGATAAGAAATGGACAATAAATAATAAATTATGCGTGATGATAATAAATGAATAAGTAAGTGAATTGATTTATAAATGATAATTCCTTGCTAGGTTTCCCACCTAAAATAGTTGTTTTACATGGACAAATCATAGAAAATACTTTTTCTTAATTGTAAAAAGACTAGAGAAAATATGGGATTAGGATTGGGAGATGTAGACATGTAAAAATGACCTAACACATATCACACATCCTAAATTGCATTTTTCCATTATGGGCATTAATATCATTAATATAATTGCATTTCACATCATTAACCATGTTTTCCTCTATTAATTGAATAATCTTTAAATTATTTAATTAATTCATTATTAATCTAACTTTATTCCTCCTGATTAATTAAATAAACATCGATTATTTAATTATGTCACTAAATATCATATTAATCTAAATCAATTAAATTATTATCAGTAATCATTTAATTAAATCACTTTCCCTTCTCTAAATTTGAATAGTTAAATCAATTATTCAAAATCATTCAACATGGCCAACAAACAAATATATCTTTATTTGTTAAATTCAAAATCAACTTGCACGTTCATCTCTAAAATTAATTAATCATTCAATTAATTAATTATCCTCACCCCTTTTTTGAGTAAATCATGACCACTAATTTCTCAATCTAATTGGATAAATAACCCATCTATTCTTCAATCCCACCAACCTCTAAACCCGATTTCTTCAATCCCATCGATTATTCAATCTAATTCCATTGATTTTTCTATTAAATTCCTTAATTGAATCAATCAGAGGAGTTAACTCTAAACTATTTCCTCTCAACCGTTGATTGTGATCTTGCATTGTTGAATCTTGATCGTTCATCTAAAACCTGAAAATCTATAAAACAACCTTCTTTCCTCTCAAAATCGATTGAGGAATTTGGAGAATTTGTGGAGAGGTTATGTCAAAATAACCATTGAAGCACATTTAGCACACTTGCATCTTTGATCACCATTAACACATCTTTTGAATCTTTTTGCAACAACAATGGAGGCTTTGTATTGATCTAACCGATCCAACATCAATATGAATTAAACTTTGCCATGCGATGGTAACATTATAATGCTTGAATTCAATTTATGTTTTCTTTATGATTGCATTTTATCTTCGAATTCTTAGTTTTATAATTTCATTTCATGAGTATGGTTGGGATTTGATCTTGCTTTGGTCTCTTTCATTTGATTTCATTGCTTGTTTTCTTATGCTTAATTTCCCCCTTACATTAACTAGGTCCCCTAAAATAAAAAGCATTCAAATAACTTATCAAAATCCAAAAACATATTTAAAAATTTAGAAAACTCTGAAAACAAGGTTGACTCAAAAAAGTTGAACTACGAGCCTTTGTATTCATCATGTAGGCAAGGCCATCATTGATGAGCCCCCAATGCAATAGGTCAGTCCCTTTAGGTCCCCCTAATTGTCTCTAAATCTCTCGAAAACAACATCAAATAATTAGAAAACCTCAAAAATCCTATCTCCATTGTCACCTATCTGTAATAAAATTTCCATTAATAATAAACAAACATCACCATTAACCTTTGACAAATCAATTGACAAACAAAACAAACATAAAAATAAAAATTTCCAAAGTAAATATTGAAATGATTGGATCACTATCAGACTATAACAATGCCTGAGTATGAACTACCCTGTCTTTTGAAAATAATTATCAACAATCCTATCATGAGTCTTAACGGATAAAATTTTCCTATGATAGACATCGTCAATGGGTTACACCATGAAACATCAAAACAACTATGGCAAGTGATAATGCAACATTGTTTATCTTTTTATGATCTTATCTTTTTTATTCATCTTAATGTCACATTCCTAGGATCTCTTGAGGATGTCCATAAGGATTTAGAGAGGAAGGAATGGGGGCATTGATTGTCGATTTCTATTTTTTCTATTTGTTAGATATTTTTGTGATACTGCCATGGTGAATACTTGCTTTGTTTTGTGTGTGGAAGTCATTTTGGAGAAATTCCTATAGTTGTTGCATGTTAGGTACTCCATACCTCTCTATATAACTAGTCTGAAATGTTTTGAAACTTCTCACTCATACACTCTAACAGTATTTCCGTATGTCTGGTATGAACAAGAATACTCTTTGTTTGCAGATTCAAATTCCACACAATGGATACAACACCACCTTGGTCATCAATACCCTAGTGCATCGTGTCTTTTTGCTACATCAATAAGGATTGCTAAAATATGAAGTCTTTATGAAAGAAAAATTAAACCTCATCAATGACTAACAACATCAATTTTCTATCCATCTCTAATCATACTAACACTTCTAACTAACTGCTCCATCATGCATCACAATATCATCAGTATCACATGCATCCTGCATCTACGAATTCGTCAGTACATATCATGACCATATAATAAAATGAAAAACATCATCCATCATATACATCATATATCATTATCCATCGCATACATCATTATCCATCACATAGGTCATAAATCACACATCCATCCATATCATACAAATGCATTAGAAAAGTATAAAAAACAAGAGCATATATAAATCATCAACACATATGAGAATCCATAATCATCCATAAGCATCACATAACACATAATAAGCCGCATCAAAAATGGTATATCTTATATATGTATCATCAAAATGGAACATCATCAATTGTCATATACATCATCAAGTATCATGTGTGATATAAAAATATACAAAAATATATACGAGGCCTCAACTGGGCCAATGAATTTATATATAAAATAATATGCCTACAAAGTCTCTGATACAATATATAAATATTGTAACAAAATTGGCCCTGCTAGTCGTCTCAAGGTGGGGACTTGTGTTAATTTTGACTATGGGTAGGAGAAGGCTGAGAGCACACGATATGTAGAGATGGTTGTGGCTATCTCATCAAATGTCTACCAGAATCTACCCCTCTCACACTACTTGGCTCATCAAAGTGAGGACATCTGTGAGCCCTCAAAACAAAGGGCTCATATAGGGTTTGATAATATGTGCTCTACATCATCAGTTGATCTCGCTCAACCTTATACTAAGCCAAGGGAATGGAAGAAGCCAAAGAAATATTTGCTTCTAATATTTGTTGTCTCTTAGTGGCTAGCTCTTGTCTAAGACCATCACGCTTAGCTCTGAACCCATCTCTCTCAATGATCAATTTAGCAACATGTGCCTCTATGGCCTACGTCGAGCAACCTTTGCATCTCTCTATATGACCCTAGCATCCCTATTTGCAGTCAACTATGCTATATGAGTTGTTGTTGTTGCATCCCCCTATAAGGGAGGACCCTATGGTTCATGTTGGTCCTGATGCTACTGGTTCGGATGATGCTAGTCTTGATGTTGTTGATCACCTTGCCCATCATCCTATTGGCCCTACTCTACGACAATTTGTAGCTTCTATTGATCACCTCTTCGCCCAGTCACACCAGCCATCCTCTAAATATGCCCCATCACTAGCCCAACCTTAACAGGATCTATAAGCCATAATGGAACACGATGTGCCCACAAGTGATCAAAATCTTAGGTAGTGCTTGGATCTACAAGACCCACTACCCATCCCCATCCAAATGGGGCAGGTGATTTGAACTCTCTAAAAACATCAATAGAGGAATTTGTCAACCCTGCACCCTGATCTCTCGGGTTATTTGCCTGAACTGTGTATGGTAGTCATCGACAAAATGGGTCTATCTCCCTTGAACTGACAAAGAACCCAATCAAGCAAATATTGCTCAAGATTACTATCAACATGGCCTATAAGCCACTGTGCCTATCTACAAAAATCTATTTGCTCCATATCATCATGTCAGGCTTGACAGGCTAGCCATGGCCTCTAAATGAACTCAATTATATCATCGAAAATGCATCACCGATAGTGTAACCTGTCAGGCCAGGTGTAATACAAAAAAATTGAATACCTATAAGAAAATGGATCCTCAAGATATCGATCAAGTATACCATCGGGCCTAGTCACTGGGATCCTCTTCCAGGCCCATCCATGTAGAAGTGTCATCCTTGCGGAAATAGCACTATCACCCTGATAAACGACCTTGTGCATGTCTCTGTACAAATTATTCAAAACGCATATCTAGTCCCGTGCTCCATCATTTGCTCTATGCATATGCCCCAACCAATAGGAAATAACCTGCCTCTATGATCAGGCATCAAAGGCCCGATAATTAATCTAGCTAAAACCATTGATATAGGATCAACACCGTCGATGAACGAAGACAAGTCTATCTTCAAATCCACCACCTATAGCTATCAAACACCAAGTACTCGTTGCATGGAAAGAGTACCCTGCCTAACATCATATACAACTTGCTTGTCATGGATAGGAATCTGTAGAATCCTCCACACATCCTCGAGTGTAATCATTGCCTCACAAGTAGGAAGATGGAAGGATGATGTATTAGAATGCGATCTCTACAAGTGTGGTCATCATTTCCCTATGACATCTAATTTTGGGCATATAATAGATGTATAGCAGTCCCACAACATCGAGGAAGTCTTGCTCAACCTCATAGAACCCGATAATAAAATAAAACAACTATCATGGTATTCACTCCCTAGAATATAGCGGTTTGAGAACTGCCTACAAAGATTCAACCCACAATGTCAAGAATTTTCTAGAAAAATAAATCAAGAACTTAAAACTATAGAAAAACTAGCTAAATCATTCAATTTGGACAAAAGCGAGCCCTTTTTGAATGATAATGGATTTCTTTTATGATAGCAGCTCTATTTACTACGATAGCGGCTACCTTACACGATAACAACTAAAATTTATATTGGTGGATAGTTTAAATGTTAGCATGCAAATTTTACAAAAGTGGTTACTTTTCTAAAAGAAAAACAATAGCGTAAACTTTTTACAAAAGCAATAAACAATAGCGGACAAATTTTACACAAGCAGACAAATTTAACTATAGCGTTCACTTTTTACGATAGTAGTAACCTAACCTACTACGCTAGCAGTCAAATCGAGACAATAGCGATAAAAATGGGAAATTATTGTTATCGTCCAATAATATTTTGAACATTAATTACATAAATGACAAATGATAAAAACAAGAAAGGAAGAGGTACATATTGTGACGACTCTACCAATTGGCCTCCTGAAAGAACGCACTGCATCTGCTTGGAGTGGGGCACCCAAAATCCTTGTCATTGTAAATCGACAATCACTACAACAAGATCTCTAGAGGCAAGAATTCACTAAGGATCAAATTACAAAATGAGGAAAAATGAACCCTAATTTCCTATTTTTACCCCCCAAACCCTAATTTTTTTACCTTGAGAACTCTCCTAGGTTTAAATTTTGAGCACATTAGAAAATTTGAAACCATAAACATGAGCCCTATAGCCTAATTTTTTGTACTCTACACATCTAAAACTACAACAAAACCTTATCACGAGCCTAACCATAAAACTAATTTTTTTAGCCATCCTCTTGAGGGGGCAACCCAGCATCTTACTATCTTTTCGCTAACCATTGAGGCACAGTGGGAAATATTTTTTTTTTCAAATATTAATTTGAACATCAAATTCTTTGAAACAATGTAATCAATACTTTGTCTCAAAGAGGGGTAAAATGTAGACATGTAAAAATGACCTAACACATAACACACATCTTGAATTGCATTATTCCATTATCGACATCAATATCATTAATATAATTGCATTTCACATCATTTACATCATTAACCCTATTTTCCTCTATTAATTGAATAAGCTTTAAATTATTTAATTAGTTCAGTACTTCATCATTAATCTAACTTTATTCCTCTTGATTAATTAAATAAACATCAATTATTTAATTATGTCGCTAATATACCTTATTCATCAAAATCAATTTAATTGTTATCATTAATAATATAATTAAATCACTTTCCCTTCTCTAAATTTGAATATTTAAATCAATTATTTAAAATCATTCAACATGATCAACAAACAAATATATCTTTATTTTTTAAAGTCAAAAGCAACTTGCACGTTCATCTCTAAATTAATTAATTCTCCTCACCCCTTTTTTGAGTAAATCATGACCCCTAATTTCTCAATCTAACTAGTTAACTGACCCATCTATTCTTCAATCACACTAACCACTCAACCTAATTTCTTCAATCCCACTAACCACTCAACTTGATTACTTCAATCCCACGAATTATTCAATCTAATCTCGTTGATTATTCAATCAAATTACTTAATTGAATCAATCAAAGGAGTTAACTCTCCAATATATTTCCTCTCAACTATTCTCATCCATTGATCATGATCTTGCATTGTTGAATCTCGATCGTTCATCTAAAACCTGAAAAATCTATAAAACAACCTTCTTTCCTCTAAAAAACGATCGGGGAATTTGGAGAATTTGTAGAGAGGTTATGTCAAAATAATCATTAAATCAGATTTAGCACACTTACATATTTGATCACCATTGACACATCTTTTGAAGCTTTTTGCAACAACAATGGAGGCTTTGTATTGATCTAAGTTATCCAACATCAATGTGAATTACACTTTACCATGGGATGGTAACATTGTAATGCTTGAATTCAGTTTATGTTTTCTTTATGATTGCATTTGTTCTTTGAATTCTTAGTTTTATAATTTCATTTCATGAGTATGGTTGGGATTGATCTTGCTTTGATCTCTTTTGTTTGATTTAATTTCTTGTTTTCTTATGCTTAATTTTTCCCCTTATAGGAGCGATGAATTTTCCCCCTTATAGGAGTGATGGAATTTCAGAGCTACAATGGCATGGAACTTTGCATATCCTTTTGAGGTGGCTAACCCTATGCATGTTAGTGTATGTTTTTGTAGGGGCTTCTTCTATTATGTGTGGCTACCTCCATTTCTTTCCTAGCTTCTTCTCATTGTAGTGTGACATTTTTTACAGGTTGGTTGAAGCGTTTTTCTTTTGTTCAACTCAACATCCATTCTCTTTATTTTTTTTGGTGTGTGGGGTCTTTTATAGTTGGTTTGGGGGTCCTTTGGTCAATTTTTAAGAGTGGTTGTCAATATGGTGGTTGGTAGAGGTCCAAAGGACCCCCATATTTTGTCTATGTTACTTGAATCCTCTACATCAAGCCACAAAAATGACTCAAGAGACCTCTTTTAATCAATCCTCGAGAGCCTCATCTGCTCTCTGATGGTTGTTTAGGGAAAATCAACTATCATTCATTTTTTATTATCAATTTAAAAACCATTACTCAAGATGTTATGTATTTATCAGATCATGCCCTCATTTGCAAGTTTATGGGTCTTTGAATCTCTATGCCTTTTTCAGAAAATTGGGATAGGAAGAATTGGAACCCAAACGATGATTTGGAAATAATTTTGGCTATTAATGGGTACTTCTTTGTGGTTTTTTCCCATGTGGTAGATCAAATTAATTTTTTTAAGGAGGCCCTTACTTTCATAATCAATTGGTTTTATTCATCAAACCCTAGCATTTAAGGTTTGACCTAATGGAGGATATGCCTTATAAGATTCATGTATGGGTTTGTCTTCCTTGAATTCCAATAGAGTTCTAGAGATCGAATATATTTCAATTAATTGTGAAAATTATTGGGAAACTCTTGGGCCCTTCTGGATAAACCCTTGATAGGAATTTTTCTCTTTTGCTCGAATTTGTGTGGAATTTAATTTGAATAATTTGCTCCTTGAATCTCTAGAGATCAGAGTGGGTAATATGAATTAGATCCAATGGATTGACTATGAAGCACTTACGCTTTGATGTCATTCTTACCATGAATATGGAAATTTATAAAGGAACTACATGAAAGTGAGCACAGTGCCTTCAAATCACGCCTCTCAATCGTAAGGCCCTACGAGCCTAAAGCAAAAGGAAAGAACCCAATCTAGTTAGAGATGCCTAAATCTGATGGTTTTTTACGTATGAAATATTGGTCTAAGATGAAGTAGGTTAATGATAAAAAAAAAAGTAGTTTCTAAAGGGATATATGGTAATAGATTTGATGTTCTAGATTCTTTTGAAGAGTATAAATTGTTGGAGGAGGACAACATCAAGGCTACTCAAAATATGCATATCCAAGACCAATGTATTTATTTCTCCCTAAAGGCTCCTCTAGATTTACAAGTTTCTTTTAAAAAAGGAGAGTTTCCTGGTGATTCCCTTCTGGGGGGGGATATCATTCCCTAATAAGCTTTAAAGTTACAAATAATAGGACTAGAACCTATTCCTACAATGAAATATCAACAATTGACAAATAAAGGGGAAGGTATGACAATCTTATTAGAGGATTTTGAGAATAATGAAGATGGTAAAAAGAAGGTTCATACGATGTTGGGTCTTCATAAAAAATAATATCAAGAAGGGAGGCACTAATAAGGTGATCAAAGTGGGAAGAAAAAAGGATCAAGGAAAATTAAAGTTGATAAGGGAATCTCTTGTTGAATTTGGAGTCATCATGACTCTAGATTCCCATTTTTCTAATCTCCAAAAATGAAGGTGATTTATTGGAATGCCATTGGTTTGAGTAGCATCTTGTGACAAAATATTGCTCAAGATTTGATTTGGGAACATATACCAGATTTTATTTTCATTTAGGAAACCAATTTATCAATTGAGGACATGGGTAGCACTACTTCAAAGATTTGGAGAGGTGGATAGTGTTTTTGTATTGGAGCTCAAGGTTCTTCTAGAGGGTTGGCTTATTTTTGGGGCCCTCAGAGCATAACTCTGTCTTGGTGGATTGGGTGCAAAAACCAAATTTCTATGGTGGCCTCGTGCTATAATTCTAGGGCTTCTATCCCACTCTCTAATGTTTATGCTCCCAATGATTTTCCAAGGTCGGTCTTAATTTGGTCTCATATTAGATTTGTTCTCTTTTGCATATTATTTTTCTTTGATTCTATTAGGTGAATTTAATGCCATCACTTGACTAGATGAAAAAGGTGGGGGTATTGGGTGCCTAGGTCCAACCTTTGCTCTGTTGAGGATAATATATCTTCTCTTTATATAGTGGATGTGAGATCTAGAAATAAAACTTTAACTTGGAAAAATAGAAGGTGTGGCTCATATTATATCTCAAAAATATTAGATAGGTTCCTTATCTTTGATTTTTGGCTAGGTGATATCCTTATCTTTGATTGTTCCACAATGTTATCAACCCCAAAAAAACCTCCCTTAAAATTTCAACTTATGTGGCTTCAGGATAAGGATTCGTTTCATCTTATGGAAGGATGGTGGAGGGATGGGAATCCAAGTTTTAGCACTAATATGTACTCCTTCAAATGTTTACAATTCATAAAGTATAAGCTCAAGAAATCAAATAAGTTTGTCTTTAGGAATACTTTCCAAGTTACAAAGTATCTTCAAGATAAACTAGAGAAAGTAAATTTTTGGATTAAGGATGAGGAAATGACAAAGGATCTTCTAAGGGTTGAATCCACTCTTTCTAAGGAGTTGATTGAATAGGAACTTCAGGAGGAAATATTTTAGAAACAAAAATCTTAGATTTATTGGTTATAGAAATACTTCATTTTTTCACAACTCAATTAAGGAGCACATGAATGGTAATGTTATTGCAACTCTCACCTTTGCTCAAGGGGAGACTCCTTTCTCTTTTCAAGATATTTGTAGTGAAGTGGTCAAACACTTTTCCTCTTTATTTAATGAGCAGGGGCTTCAATAGGTGGATAGAAAGAGAATTATTCTATATTTCATTCCTCCTTTGGTTTCAAATGATATGAATAAGTCCATTTTAGATCTTATTTCAATGGAGGTGTTACTAATGGTTGTATTTTAGATGAAGAAGGGTAAGTATCCTAGGCCTGATGGCTTTCCTATAGATTTTTTTAAGGAATTGTATGAGATTGTAAGGTATTACCTCTTGGAGGTGGCTTGAAAATCCCAAGCTAACATGCACATTCTCAAGGCCATTAATTCTACTTTTCTAGCCCCGGTTCCAAAACAAGAAGGTGCTAATTCTCTGGATGGCATTCATCCCATTTCTCTTTACAATGTCACTTACAAAATTATTACATAAATTATTGTAGAGAATTTGAAGAAGGTTTTGACCTCTTCAATTTCCTATGGACAAGGTGGATTTGTGAAGGGTCACCAAATTTCAGACATGATAGTTATGACATTCAAGGCCATTCACTAAATGTCTACTTCGAAGATAAAGGCTATGTTCATAAAATTGGATATGGTAAAGGCTTATGATAGGGTTAGCTAGAATTTCCTTCATAACATGATATAAGATTTTGGTTTTTCCTTGTATTATATTGAGTGGGTTATGAGTTGTCTAACTTCATAAACCTTTTTTGTGTTGATTAATGGTCTCCCCTCACCTCTTTTTTCTACTTCTAGAGGTCTAAGACAATAAGATTCTTTATCTCCTTATTTGTTTATTTTAATGGATGAAGGTTTAGGCAGGATTTTGAGGAGATTTCGATTAAGTGGTCTTATTCAAGGTTGGTCTTGGGTGGGAAATTCATTCTCCCAATCTCTTCTTTAATTTGTTTATGATATTGCATTAATGGGTTAGGCAAAGATTGGAGAGGATATTAATTTAGGAAAGCTCTATATATTTACTTATGTACTTCTAATCAACTAATTAATGAGCATAATTCAAGTATTTTCTTCTTCAAAACTCTAGTCCTTATTTGCATATAATTTATAGACATGGAAAATATACCAACACACTTGATCCTGATTACTAACATTGCTTTGTCCTAAATCATACTCTCAACTTAT